>JABTXL010005929.1:15874981-15905574 GCA_025134845.1 Neodon shergylaensis | reverse complement strand
TTCCTTCCTTCCTTCCTTCCTTCCTTCCTTCCTTCCTTCCTTCCTTCCTTCTTTCCTTTCTTCTTTCCTTCCTTTCTTTTCTTTCTTTCTCCCCCTAAGCTTAAAATGATCATCACCTACTAGAGTTTTTACTACTGTTCAGTCTTAATTGTAGTTCTACATACAAATTGAACATAGTCCTCCACAGTTCTCATGTACATGAAAATTGTCTGAACAGAGGAAATCTCTATAGATAGATAGATAGATAGATAGATAGATAGATAGATAGAGAGATAGAGAGGTGATAGATAGAGACATACATAGATAGATAGATATTTGCAATTTCCCATTCTGCTTATACCATGTTTGTTGTAAAAATTAAGCAAAAATTATTAGTTTACCAAGATATAATAATAATGTTAAGAGTGAAACCATTTATCTAGATTTAATTATATCAGTTTATTATCAATGTTTCTGCTTTTCTTAATTTATTTATTTATTAAAGATTTCTGCCTCCTCCCCGCCACCGCCTCCCATTTCCCTCCCCCGATCAAGTCTCCCTCCCTCGTCAGCCCAAAGAGCAATCAGGGTTCCCTGACCTGTGGGAAGTCCAAGAACCACCCACCTCTATCCAGGTCTAGTAAGGTGAGCATCCAAACTGCCTAGGCTCCCACGATGCAGTAGGATCAAAACCCATTGCCATTGTTCTTGAGTTCTCAGTAGTCCTCATTGTCTGCTATGTTCAGCAAGTCTGGTATCCCATGCTTTTTCAGACAGAGACAGAGACCCGCACTGGAGCACCGGACTGAAATCTCAAGGTCCAAATCAGGAGCAGATGGAGAGAGAGCACGAGCAAGGAACTCAGGACCGCAAGGGGTGCACCCACACACTGAGACAATGGGGATGTTCTATCGGAAACTCACCAAGGTCTGCTTTTTTTTTTTTAATGTCTTACTATCTGATGGCATCCCCATGACTTCAGCCATAGATAACAGTGATTGAGGAAACTTTCTTACAATTTATAAAACAACAGCACAGATTATTATTTAAGTAGCATTAATTTACATTTGTAAGAAAACACACACAACTATTTTTTTATTCAGTAAGGGAGCTATCTAAGCGTAGATTGTGTACGGAATGCAATCACTTTAAAGAATTAAAATACCCAGTGAACATGAATTATTATAAAACCATAGTAGTGAATAATATACAGTGTGTATAATTGGCTGTGAAATTTTTAGACAAACATAAATTCTTTGTTTCTTATTAACTTGTGATTATTCAATGAAACTCCTTTCTTATTTTACAAATTTTCAATTGAAAAATCATTTTTATAGCAAATATAGACAACATAGTTTGGAAAAAATCAAAGCTATTAATTAAAAACTACTCTGAAAACTTACACTCTATCATGCCCAGTAAATATCTTCATCAGGATCTTTCCTTCTTGATGTGGGAAGGTCATATGTCTATCTGTTGCTTTCATTGGTTAATTAATAAAGAAACTGCTTGGCCTGATAGGTCAGAACATAGGTGGGTGGAGTAGACAAAATAGAATACTGGGAAAAAGGGAAGTAAGGTCAGACACAATGGAGTCAGCCGCCAGGTCAGGCATGCTCAATCTTTCCCAGTAAGCCACCACCACATGGTGCTACATGGATTATTAGAAATGGGTTAATCAAGATGTGAGAGTTAGCCAATAAGAGGCTAGAACTAATGGGCCAAGCAGTGTTTAAAAGAATACAGCTTCCGTGTAATTATTTCAGGGCATACGCTAGCCATACAGGAGCCTGGTGGGACGAAAAGCAGGCCTGCTCCCCTCACTACACCTTCTTCTCTTCTATGATATGCTTTTACTTTCATTTTTTACTTAATAATAAATATAATAAATTTTTGTGAATTGCCTTATTCTCTCAAGTGATTTAATAGGACATTGTCGTATGAATATTTTAGGAGAATATGCTGTGATGGATGCAGAGAACCAGTTGAAATCTAATATATACATGTATATATGTTATCATATATTAACAGACACATATGTGTGTATATGTGTGTTAATATATATATTATATATATATATATTAAAGACAATTGATTTTTTTCTCAAGATGGAATAATATCCCTGAAATTTTGTGATTAATTTGTTGGTGTCTAAATAATTTTTATAAATGCATTCACAATTTACTACTGTGGAAGATAATATTTTTTCATAATATATTGTATTAAACCTTACCATATGTGTGTGATTTTAAGAATTTTGCATCAAGACTGAGGTTGTGATCTAAGAAATGTGTGTTTTGGTTACAATGGATAACAGGGACAGATGTTAGAAAGTAACAGATAAGAAAGCAGATGTTAAATGAGTCACTTTTTAGAAGACTTTTATAAAGGAGAAACAAAATTAAATGTCAAAATGATAGAACTGCTCTCAGTTCGGACATACAAACCTCCCTAAACTCATTATACTGGAAACAACAGCCATAACAGGTGTTTATGTAAGGGAAAATTTAAAATTTACATCATGTAAGAGAAAATACATCCTTACTATATACTGATGCCAGTTCTCTCTCTCTCTCTGTCTCTCTCTCTCTCTCTCTGTCTCTCTCTCTTATTTAAATTCAAACTCTTTCAGCAAAGGACAACTTCTAATTTCTTTTGGTGAATTTAAAGAAACAACTCTGTGGGCCTCTGCCATGGCTCAGAGGAGGAATGCTCCTGTTTCTCTAGCCTGACTACATGAGTTTGATCCTCACAACTCATTTAGAGATGGCAGCGGAAAACTGATTCCACAAAATTTAACTGGGACATAGCAGAATTACGAGGATTTTGCTGACAAAATTTGGATTACCTTTATAATTTTGTAATGTCTTATTACACATAGAACCATACTCCAGAAGTATGCAATCATACTTCAGAAGTCACTTCTTCAGAACATGGTGATGCAGTTCTATCTACTCCATGTAAAATAGAAAGCCCCATACCAAAACCCTGAGGGACAGAAAGAGTCTACTTCATGGACTTCCAGATGCCTTTAATGAGGATCAAAGAACTTGGACATCACAGTTCAGGGCAACAAAACGCTGTAACAAATGCAACCCAGGTCCCATAGAAGAGTATTCACAAACCTTCTCAGCTCAAATCATTTGTTTAGAAGAGTTATACACCTGAGGCTCATTTAGGAAACTAAAGAGAAGGGTGATAGCTTTCATGACTGAAAGCTCTTAGATAAATTAACATTGGATAACTCCTCTCAGTGCAGTGATAATTTGACAGGGAATGTTGTGTCAAATGCCTTAGTGAATGACAGAGATACTCAAATTAGTTGTTGCTAAAGCAACATCGATTCCTTCCTTGGAAACCAGAAGGTACTACCAGACAAAACATTAACAGATGTGGAGAATATACCTGAAAACAGTTTTTTTTTTTGCTTTGTTATGCCCAGTCCGTGAGGACCCCAAAGACCACTAGGGAGACTGACTCATCGGAATGCAAAAGCAAGGTTTATTGTTTACACTTGTTTAAGCTGGCAGATACCTCATGAGTGCAGCAGTGAGAGTAGTTATCTCACCCTCCAAAAGGGTACTATTTAAAGGCAAAAACCAGAAAAGTTACATTAAGCAGGGTTTGGGGAGAAACGTTCTTTTGTGGGAGATCCTTCTGTCTGGGTGTTTGTTTTCTTGGTTAATGAATAAAGAAACTACCTTGGCCTGTTGATAGGTCAGAACTTGGGTAGGCAGGGAAGACAGAACTAAATGCTGGGAGAAAGAAGGATGGAGTGAGTAGACGCTAGGGAGCCACCACCAGAGTTAGACATGCTGAAACTTTAGCTGGTAAGCCACTATTAATTCTATTAATTAAAAGATTAATAGAAATGGGTTTAATTAAGATGTTGGTGTTAGCCATTAAGACGCTAGAGTTAATGGATGAAGCAATATTGTAATTAATATAGTTTCTGTGTGGTTATTTTTGGTTCTGGGTAGCCAGAACAAACAAGCAAGCCCTCTTCCTAAAATGTTCAATACTGATTGGCACATATCTAGGGACTTTTCACAAAGTTTGCTTTTGAGCCTCTCCTGTTGCATGTCAAGTTTTCTTATCAGTTGACATTTGGTTAGGGACACTCTATGCTTATCTGGACTTTTTAAGTTACCCTGTTACTTTAGCCCCTAGCCGTTTTTGGCAACCTAAATGTTTAACAATAAATAGCTTACACAAGACATAAGATGAAGTTGGAGGACAAAATAAAGAAACTTTGATTTTTTTTTTCAATTTTAAACTGTTTTCTTACTCCTCATAGTCAATTCAACCTTCTTAATTTTTGTTTGCAGAGGGGTAAGATCAAGTCAGGCACATGGTTTTATAACATGAAGATCAAGGATGAGATTAATGTGTGTTCCTGAAATCTAAGCCTTAGACATGTTTTCCAATAACTTTCTTATATAATGTTTTGCAATGAAATATGTTGCCTATACATTAAATGACAATTTGGTGATCTAGCACGAGTAGATAATGAAAAACTAGCCAGCTTAGTTTTTCTAATTATCCAGGAATAAAATGAAACTCCAAAAAGAAAACAAGTTAAAACTGAAATACATGAGTTTTGGTACCTATAACAACACTATGAAAGGAAAAAGTAGATTTTCAGCAAATAAAACAATAACAATTGATGTGGGAGTGATTTCTTATTAATAAAGAAACTGCCTAGGCCCATTTGATAGGCCAACCCTTAGGTAGGCGGAGAAAACAGAACAGGATTCTGGGAGAAAGAAGCTGAGTCAGTGAGTCGCCATGATGCTCCCATTCCAGCCAGGCGCAGGTTAAGATCCTCCCTGGTAAGCGCACCTCGTGGTGTTACAGGGATACTAGAAATGGGTTAGATCGATATGTAAGAGCTAGCCAATAAGAGGCTACAGATAATGGGCCAGGCAGTATTTAAAAGAATACAGTTTCCGCGTAATTATTTCGGGGCATAAGCTAGAGCCTTGTGGGCGGCCGGGTGCCGGGAACGCAGCCCAGCCGCCCCTGACTGCAACAGAGTGGCAACCAACGTGCTAATGAACTCCACGTAAAACCTGAGAGGGCTTAAAAAGGATAAAGAGAAAATTTAAGACAGCTTTTTGCTGTTTCTGGGTTGCTTGCCGCAAAGAAATTGTCCTAACTCGGCAGCAGGAAAAAACTGGCTGTTTTAAAATGCCGGCTTTCTGGGCTGTGCCGCCATTGCGATCTCTGTCTGGCTCCGGCAGGAGCTAAGGCTTGCTTGGCGCCAATGTGGACTTGCTGTGTGCCTGGAACTGTGCATGGCTCAGGGGCACCAAAAGGCTCTGAGGCAGGAGCAGCTCAGCTCCACCATGCTGAACTGAGCAGGTCTCAAGCAGGACCTACCATAATTACTGTGATAACAGCACAGTTAAAGTTTAGACTGGGCAGGATATAGGCGGTACCGTATTACCTGTACATGGTGCAACTTAAGTTTTTAAGAACTGCTTAACATTTTAAGAAATGCTCCTGGATAGTAAAAAAATTACAGATTCACAATAAAACAGATTCAGACAGACCACTAAATGGGTCACAATGTTGGATGAGTGTACGTAGGCTTGAAAGAGAGAAAAAAAATATAGAGAATAAACTTAATGCCTTTAAAAAAAAGGGTAAAGTCTTTAAAGAGACAGAATAAAGTAAACTGATAGAGTAAAAATAAGCCGCGTAAAAATGGAAAATTCACAGAGAGTCTGGATTCTTTGTATTATTGTGTTTTCTTTAAAAATTTTGACTGTGAAGGAGCTAAGTACAGAGAGACATTTCATTATATGGGCTGCCAAATGGAACCAGAATGGATATCATGATGGTATGACTTCAGAATTTGGGTCTAAGGATATGATGCTTTGGAAAGGGTCTTCTTTTGTTTTCACAGAGGATGAGACTCTATGGATTTCTTCTATTCCAATTTGGTATGATCGGCCACGCCCTCCTGAAGAATTGCTGTGAACATCTTCAGAAAATTGCTTCGCCCAACTGCCAACTGAGATGAAACTAGCACACAGGTTATACCATGAAAGACCTAATTAACGACGCCCCCATTCAGCAGGAAGCAGTTTGGAGAGAAAAAACTGCGCCCATATTCCCAAATATTGTTTATAAATGTTCTTTTACATTTAAAGGGGGATATGATAAAGATATGAATAATTTGCATTGGTATGGATTTTAAGGTCAATTTTGTTATATGTATTTCTGATCTTGATTAAGATATTATGATGGCGTAGTTCATTTAAAATGTAATGTATAATTAGAAATATAGGTTGTTAATGGATAATCATCAACAATAGTCAAGCTTGTAGTCATGTTAGATTTTCTAGATATATAGAGATATATTTTAGTTAGGCATTCTTCATATCTTTCAAAGACTGCAGAATATGGCATTTAAATGTTTTAATAACTTAGGGCTTTTCATGACAATGAGACACGTCTGCTCCTGACAGCACCAGCTACTTCAAGAAGAAGATGGGCATCGAAGAGGATCCTTATGGAGTTGGATAGTCATTTGGGCAAGAAACTGCTCTTGCCTGGACTGATGCATAAACTGGACACAAAGAACCCACAGAGAGAGGACTGCTGAACTTGCCTAAAGTTGAGACGATCTTTCAGGGTTTCTGACTCATGAAAGAGTCTGCAAGACATTCTGCAGGATACAGCAGACAGTGACTGAACTGCCTTTGAAATTTCCTGCTTCATGGAAATGTCTCTGGATACCATGGGCCTGTAGGCCGAAGATGGATGCCCCAACGGTACAGAGGAACTTTGGGTGACTGTCCAGGCAGTGAGATGTCTCTGTCATTTCTAGAGTCTTGGACTTCCTGTTTACTTAGGTATTATTATATCCTTCTGGAGTCTTTGATGGAGTTGAAGAATAAATAGTTATAGTTTTCCATTGTTATGATAAAAGATAAAATAGATATAAATATTGTAACTGTAATTCTTACTTGATAACTGTTTTGTTATATGTAATTTTACTATGTTAAAGTTAAAGCCTTTCTTTTTTGTTTAAACAGAAAAAGGGGAAATGATGTGGGAGTGATTTCTTATTAATAAAGAAACTGCCTAGGCCCATTTGATAGGCCAACCCTTAGGTAGGCGGAGAAAACAGAACAGGATTCTGGGAGAGAGAAGCTGAGTCAGTGAGTCGCCATGATGCTCCCACTCCAGCCAGGCGCAGGTTAAGATCCTCCCTGGTAAGCGCACCTCGTGGTGTTACAGGGATACTAGAAATGGGTTAGATCGATATGTAAGAGCTAGCCAATAAGAGGCTACAGATAATGGGCCAGGCAGTATTTAAAAGAATACAGTTTCCGCGTAATTATTTCGGGGCATAAGCTAGAGCCTTGTGGGCGGCCGGGTGCCGGGAACGCAGCCCAGCCGCCCCTGACTGCAACAAACAATATTTTAAGAGCTTATGTGGGAGTCTTTTTAAGATAAAGGAGATGAGGGATGGGAGAGAGAAATGTAAATACAGACAGAAAGAGAAAGAAGAGGCAAGGACAAGCCTGCCTTTTCAGAAGAATAGTAGGAAAAAAACAATAATAATATTTTAAACTCAAAATATAAGTTAGAGATGGGTGTTCTAATTCCTTCTTTAAAATAGAAATACTATTGATCTATTCATGTGCATTACTTGGGCATAGAATGCAAATTTTCTATTACACAAATAGTAGAATATTATTAAAATAATGAAGTTTCAGAATTAACAAAATTAACATGTATTTGGAAAAAATTCTAGAGAAATTAAGGCCAGAATTCTATGCATAATAAAAAGTTTTAGAAACCCTGATATGCTTGTGAATGAGTTACAAAATCCTAACTATATTGCTGTAGGAAACCCTACAGCCAGTGGCCCTTAAGTTAACCTCACACTAGGACGTGGCCTCTTATACTATTTATGTAAAGCGTGCGTCTGGCCTCTTTTCCAGCTGTCGGATTCAGTTACTGTTCTCCATTCCAGCAGAGGATATTAATTTGTGAGTCTATCTCTAAATAAATAACCATCTATTAGCCTAAATTCTGAGCTAGTGTGGGATTTCTTTTAAGCATCCTTCTTCACTATATTCTGGAAAATACACAAAACAAATTTAAAAGAACTAAATTCTATTTTCTATGAACTAGAAATTTTTTTTGCTTTATCAAGTAAACTATAACTTAGATTATTTGATGCAATTTATAATCTAAGTGGATACTTAGAAATGCTTAAATAAGGCTGTAGAATGTTATCCATGAGATAATCTTAGCCATCTGCAGACTCTCCTGGAAGCTCTCTGTAGCTTGACATCCTAGTCATGGTGGCTGGGCAATGGGGTCAAGCTGCTAAGTGATCAGACGGGTTGGGATGGACTAGCACTTGTCTTTTGGCTACATTGATTTCTCTTTGCTCTGCCTGCTGAGTGTAAACATTCCCTAAATACCCTGGCTTTCTGCCTAGGAAGCTATTAGAAGTTCTTCAACTCTATTCACTTGTAAAGTACTAACTACATACTGAAATTCTCTACACACTCTTCTCTTGCTTTCTCTTGGTTTCTTTAAAGCCCTTATTAATAAATGTGCTGCACATGGGAATCTCTGTATCTGTGTGCAAAAATACATCTGAGGCCTCAATACATGGAACTTAAATCTATTATGCGAAAGGTTAGACCCCACTGACCCCAAACTACGTAAACATAGTTTTTATTTATTTTCTATTAGATACACAGCAATATGCCACCTGTAGGAATGACAACCATTAAATATGAATAGGGAAATTGTAAAAAAGCAAGAATATATGTATATATATATACATACATATTGAATCTATATAAAATAATCTGATATATATCAGATACACAGACATCAAACACCAAGTAGCAATCAGTTTTTAAGACAAAGATTAAATACATTAAAATTTAATACTAGTTTAAACTATTTATTCAAGCACCCAAGTTAGTTCTGTTTAATTATGTATAAACATATAATTAAACTAACATTCTTTAAAAATATAGCCCATTTTATTGCAATGGTAAAAGGCTATTAAATGTGATTTGTTATAGTAAGTGTATTTTCATTTTAAAATTATCTTATTTAAAGGTCTGAGTGAATTTGCCTGAATGTTTGTTGGTAAGCAGGTGTTTGCCATGTTCCTGTGAACTTAGAAATGTGAGTCAGATACATTGGAACTGAAGGCATGGATAGTTGGAGGTGCTGCAGAGAGTCTGGTAAAACAAAGCAGGTACTTGAAAGAGCACCTAATGCTATTATCTAGATATCTTTCCACTAAGGGTATTTTTATTTGTTCATTTGATTCTTTAGATTTTGAACAAGAAAGGCTATTTTATCCATTGTTATTATGTCTTTTAATTTTTTTATGAAAAATTAAATTACTTTAAGATAATTTCATTTTTTCTTTAACCTGAGAGAATTTTAATCTGTAAATTTTCATGCAAAAAAATATTATCAAATTTTACCAAAGGACAATGTACTATATCTGTATTCACCATTATATCATAAAACCATAGTTTTGGTTTATTATTCAAAATTACAATCTGTTATTTTAAATGAAAACATAAGTATTTAGTCATAAAGTTGTTATATATAAACATGCATAACATGTTCACACATAAATATTTACAGTATATGAGAATTATGTATTTTGAATGAACAAATTTATTCCCCAAGATAACAATCTTCATTTCTTTATTTATTGACACATATATATTATGCTAAAATGAAAAAATAACTTACTAGAAAACATTTTGAGCTCCTAAAAGGCTAAGATTTCATCTGGGCAAGGGATCTTAGTACACTATGAGGCCTAGGCCAGCATGGTCTACATAGTGAATTCAGGCATACATAGAAAGTTTCTTTTTTAAAACCAACAAACACAAAATAAATTTTTAAAAGAAAAAGGTAAAAGTATATGATTTCTGTGATTAAAATCTTCCTTGTTGACAGGTTTGAGAAGGAACTTCACCTAAAAGGCTGGGTTGCCTTATGCCTTAACCAGACTGCCATGTCTGCATATCTCTGGTACATTGTTGTGATTGCTAATTGATATGGAGTACTGAGGTAACTAGGGGTGGCGTATATGTCTGGGCTGTATAAAAAGATTAGATAAGCAAAAGGGTAGTAAAGAAGTCAGAAAGCAGTGTTTCTACTTAGTCTCTGGTTGATTTTACAATTTCAGGTTCCTGTTTTGAGTTCTGCTCTATCTTAAATGAGAGACTGTGACATAAACACATATGATTGAATAAATTCTATCCTTCTCACAGAGTATTTAGTCTGAACATTTCACCACAGCAACAGAGAAGGAATCTAGAACAATTACCATGACTACATCAGAGTGACATTCTTTTGCTATTTATCCAGTTGACTTAATTTTCTTGGCAATAGACCATCTTTTCTTGTCTTCATTCTACTTTTCCTTCCTTTCCACTTTGCTTTCAACAACTTTGGTAGTTGCCCAAACAAAAGAGGTTACAATGGCTTCCTTGCCAATCAGGTATTTAAAATTTCTCATTTAACCCATGATGAGTCAATTTTCTTATCCAACTCTAGGTGTGGTAGCATAGCATTCGGTCAGGGTAGAATTCAACAAAAGAGAAAACTTCATGGAATTGGAGGGTAAAGAAAAAGGTGTGTTAACATTTGACTACAAATCTAATACTTAAATGTACATGATGAAATATCTTTTTTGTTAACTGGACTACTTTTTATTCTCAGGGTGCTATTTTTACTCTCGTATTTTGAAAATGGGGACTGTCCACTCTATCCATATCTATTAAAAATAGTTCTTGAACTTCTTGCTACAGCAATAAGACCACAAAAGAAGACAAGGGGATTCAAATTGTAAAGGAAGAAGTCAAACTTTTCTTATTTGTAGATGATTTGATAAGTGACCCAAAAATCTCTATGAGAGAACTCCTACAGCTAATAATGTCTTCAGTAATGTTACAGGATACAAGATCAACTCAAAAATCAGTAGACTTCCTATATACAAATGATAAAGAAGCTGAGAAAGAAATCAGAGAAATATCACCTTTTAGAATAGCCACAAATAGGAAAGAATATCTTGAGGTAACACTAACCAAAGAAGTTAAAGACCTATTCAATGTACTTTAAGTCCTTGAAGAAAAATATCGAAGAAGACACCAGAAAATGGAAAGTTATTTTATGTTCTTGAATAGGTAGAATCAACATAATAAAAATGGCAGTCCTACCAAAAGCAATCTATACGTTCCATGCAATCCCCATCAAAATCCAAACACAATTCTTCACAGACCTTGAAAGAAAAATAATAAACTTCATATGGATAAACAAACAAACAAAACAGCAAAGCCTATACAATAAAGAAACTTCCAGAGGCATCACCATCCCTGACATCAAGCTCTATTACAGAGTTACAGTAAAGAAAACAGCTTGGTGTGTGTGTGTGTGTGTGTGTGTGTGTGTAAGTTGCTAAGATCACTTAGTTGCCATTTTTATTATGTTGATTCTACCTATTCAAGAACATAAAATAACTTATATGAAACTACACTGAAACTGTAGTGCTTATATGAAACTACAACTGACTGCTTGGGACTGAATAGTCTATCAGGGAGTTCCTTCCATGAGAAGACTAGTTTTCTGTCTCTCAGTAGTCTTTTTTTTTAATTTTTTTTTATTGAAAAAAAATTTTTTTTTCGCCTCCTCCCAGCCTCCCATTTCCCTCCCTCTCCTCCTACTCCTCTCCCCCTCCCTCTCCAGTCTGAAGAGCAGTCAGGGTTCCCTGCCCTGTGGAAAGTCCAAAATCCTCCCCCCTCCATCCTGGTCTAGGGAGGTGAACATCCAAACTGGCTAGGCTCCCACAAGGCCAGAACATGAAGTAGGAACAAAACCCCATGCCATTGTCCTTGGCTTCTCATCAGCCCTCATTGTCCACCATGTTCAGAGTCCGGTTTTATCCCATGCTTTTTCAGTCACAGTCCAGCTGGCCTTGGTGAGCTCCCAATAGATCAGCCCCACTGTCTCCGTGGGTGGGTGAGAGAGAGAGAGAGAGAGAGAGAGAGAGAGAGAGAGAGAGAATAATTATGAAGAGGCCATTCTTTTGAAAGGAAGTTGAAAGTTGAATAGTATGAGAAGAGTTGAAGGGGGTTGAAGGGGAAGAAGAGGTGTAGAAATTATGTACATAATATCAATAGTCATGTAAGACATTCTAAAAATTAAAGTGAAATATATACTACTTCACTAGTCTAAATTAAAACAGATATTTATAAATAGTAAAATGGAAAAAAATAAGTGAGAACAGAACAGCTCTCGTCAATGTGTGACAGCATCAGTTCACACAGAGACACTAGGAAACTCTGTGGTAAGAATTACCTTGGCAATTTCCAGGAATTATAATGTGTAAGCATGTGGTAGTTTGAAAGAAAATGACCCTATAAGCTCATAGGGAGGGATACCATTTAAAGATGTGGCCTTGTTGGAGTAGGTGTGGTGTTGTTGGAAGAAATGTCACTGTCACTTCCTGCTGCCTGACAGTCTATATATAGTACTCTGAACTGTCTGCATGCATGCCACCATGCTTCCCGCAAAAATGCTAACGGACTAAACCTCTGAAACTGTAATCCAACCTCAATTAAACATTTTCCTTTTTAAGAGTAAAAAAAAAGAAAACAGCTTGGTATTAGCATAAAAACATAGAGGCTGACCAATAAACTATAATAAAAGACCCAGATATTAATTCACACACCTATAAACACAGGATTTTTGACAAAGAAGCTAAAATTATAGAATAAAGAATAAAAGCATCTTCAACAAATGGTGCTTGGACAACTGGATGTCAACATGTAGAAAAATGAAAATAGATCCATATATATCCTGATGGACAAAACTCATGTCCAAATGGATTAAAAATATAAATATAAATCCCACATTGAACCTCATAGAAAAGAAAGGGGGAAGTATGTTTCAACACATGGGCACAGGAGACTGCTTCCTAAATATAACACCAGTATCACAGATATTGAGATAAGCAATAAATAAATGGGACCTCCTGAAATTGAGAAACTTCTGTAAAACAAAGGACACAGTCAATAAGACAAAAAGGCAGGCTACTGAATGGTAAAAGATTTTCACCATCCTCATATGAGACAAAGGACTGATTGAAAATATATAAAGAACTCAATAAACTAGACATCAAATTTCCAGATAATCCAATTTTAAAAAGTGGTATAAAGAATAAACAGAAAATTCTCAACAGAAGAATCTCAAATGGCCAAAAGACAGTTAAGGAAATGTTCAACATCTTTATCCATCAGGAAAATGCAAATCAATACATCTTGGAGATACCATTTTACACCAGTCAGAAAGACTAAGATAGAAAAATGAAACTGCTGGAGAGAATGTAAAGGGAACAGTCCACCATTGCTTGTGGGAATGCAAACTTGTACAACCACTTTAGAAATCAGTGTGGAGGTTTCTCAGAAAATTGGGAATCACCCTTCCTCAGGATCCAGCAATACTATTCTTGGGCATATACCCAGATGCTCCATCATACTACAAAGACATTTGCTCAACTATGTTCACAGCAGAAATATCTGTAATAGTCAGAACCTGGAAACAACCAAGGTGTCCCTCAACCAAAGAGTGGATAAAGAAAATGTGGCACATTTGCACATTAGAGTACTACTCAGCAATAACAAACAAAAATGGAACTAGAAAACACAATCTTAAGTGAGGTAACCCAGACCTAAAAAGATGAATATGGTATGTACTCTCTCATAAATGGATACTAGCTATAAACAAAGGATATTGAGCCTATCAATATATGATCCTAGATAAGCTAAGTAACAAAGTGAACCCAAAGAAAAACATATAATGATAATCCTGGAAAGACTAAATAGACAAGATCACCAGACAAAAATGGGATTATGGGAGTCTGGGGAGATGGTAGGATGGAAAGGGAACAGGAATGAAGAAGGAAATGAGTGAGGAAAACTTGAGAGAATGGGATAATCGAGATGGGGGAAGGACAGAGATGAGAGCAAAGAGATGTCTTGATTGAGGAAGCCATTATAGGGCTAATGAGAATTCTGGTACTAGAGAAATTCCCAGGAATCCACAAGGATGGCCCCAGCTAAAACCCTAAGCAATAGAGGAGAGGGTGCCTGAACTGGCCCTGCCCTGTAGTCAGACTGATGGATATCTTAAATATTACCATAGAGCATACATCCACCAACTGATGGAAATAAAGGCAGACATCCACATCAGACCACTGGGCTGAGCTCCCAAATTCCAGTTAAAGAGTGGGAAGAATGAGAACATAAGCAAAGAGGTCAAGATCATGATTGATACACCCACTGAAACAGTCTATGTGACATAATGAGAGCTTATCAACTCCAACTGGACAGGGAAGGAACAAGCAGAATTCCAAACAAGTCTCTCTGAATGTGGTTGACAGTTGCATGGCTGAGGCAGACTGAGGGGCCACTGGGAGTAGCTCTGAAATTTATTTCTACTGCTTGTACTGGGTTTTTGGGAATCTATTCTCTTGGGATGGATACCTTGCTTAGACTGGGTAAGTAGGGAAAGCCTTAGACCTTTGGCAAAGCCTTATCCTCTCTGAGGAGTGGATAGGAGTGGGTTGGAATTGGAGGTAATGTGAGAAGGGAGGGAATGGGCACTTAAATTGATATGTATAATAAAAAATAGGGTTTTTTTCTTTAAAAAATTAAAATAAAATAAAATGAATAAAAAATTATTTGGAAATCCACAAGTGTATAAATAATTAGATGATAACTTAAAACTAACTTTTATATAAAATTAAAATAAACATAAATTCACCTTGGGGCCAATTATCTCTTTTTCTACTGCAATTTTTTTTCATATTCAAATTGTGACCTTTGTTATATTTGTTTTTATGTTTTATTTGATATTATAATAACTATTTCTTGAAACCTAAATAAAGAAAATGGGGTACATATTGGAAAAAATTTTGATCCAATTTTATTTGCAGTGAAAAAATTATTTCAATAAAGATGAAACAATATACTTGTTAATTATTGTTACCAATGATTTTACTTTTAATTTAATACATCTAGATTTAGGATTTACTTTATTTTGTTATGTGTTTGTTTATGCATACGTATTCATGTGTCACATGTAGAATTGAATGCAGATGTCCATAGATCCCCACAGTGTCAGATTCTCTGAAACTGGAATTTGCCTGTGAGTTTTTTGACAATGGTTCTAGAAACAGAATTTTAATTTTGCAATAAAAATAGTTATACTGATATATATTATACCTATATATAAGATTATAATATGCATGTTATTTGATATTTACTATATACTATTTAATGCGTACTATTTAATTATATATTTTATAATATTATTTAATACATATTAGTGTATTATTAAATGCATTAATAATACACATTATCTATCTATCTATCATCTATCTATCTATCTATCTAGTGCTGATGGGAGGGGACACTCTATGTGCATGTAAGAGGAAAATTTAAAATTTATTCTATCCTTCAACTATATGGGTCCCAAGTAGCAGCTCGATGTCTCCTATCAATATTTTTTAAATTGGTTTATTCTTTCCAAAGTGAAAAAGACTGCAGTAAAAAGAAGGAAACGTTATTTAATTATGACAATGGCCAACTAAGTCCAATGTGTGATCAATATCCATGCAATTGTTAGATAATCCAGTTGTGCAAGAAAAATTACTATGGGAAGCTGACCTTCCCCTAAATGATTAATTCTCTTTCCCCCAGAAGTTTTTAACAGAAAAAATGATTTCTTGGTAAAGAGAGGAATCTGAGGAGCTCTTCCTCCATCTACATCAGAATATTACTTTGTTTGATCTTCTGCAGGGTGTATTAATAAGGCTACTAGTTAGTTCTAGGCCATTTAGCCCCGAAATAATCACATAGAAACTGTATTATTTAAATCACTATTTGGTCCATTAGCCCTAGCTTCTTATTGGCTAACTCTTACATCTTAATTTAACCCTTATCATTAATCTGTGCATCACCACAAGGTTGTGGCCTAACAACAAAGTTTCAGCGCATCTCTCTCCGGTGGCAGATTCATGGGTTCCCTCTGCCTCTGCCTCCTTTCTCCCAGCAGTCAGTTGAGTTTTCCTTGTCTAGCTCTGTTTCCCTATAGGTCTGCTATAGGCCCAAAGCAGTTCCTTTATTAACCAATGATATTCACAGCATACAGAGGGGAACCCACATCAACAGGTTATTAAAGGTAACCACCCACAGTTGCTATAGAAGAAGGAGGAGAGGAAAAAGTGAAAAAGAGAGAAGAGGATGAAAATAAAAAATAAGTAAGAAATGGAAGATAAAGTTGAAGAGGAAAATATGTATAAGAGGAAAATATAAATTTGTTGTAGGCATTATAGGAGGGTTGTATAAAACATTGAAGGAGGATAATATGGTGAGTATGACAGTATTTAACTGTATGTGTGCATAGAATCTGCAAATATTTTAAAAAACATCAAGAAGGGTCTGTTTTAATTTGTATGACATCTATTTTTAAAATGCTAAAATTGTGGATAGATTTCTGAAACCAGACTATTTTCTTTGACTTGGTAAGAAAATTAAAACAGTATAATTAACAAGTACAAGCTTAGATAATCTCTAAACAAGGGGTTCAGAGTGAATATAGCATTTATGTTCAAAGAAAAAATCAGGGCCTGAAAATTGACTATTGATTATCTTATACAAATCATAGATGCATTAAAAGTCCTTAGAGTTTTATAACCCTCTAAAATAATATGTCATATTTTGGACTTTATACAAATACTTCCTTACCAAGATACCAAAGTTTTCCCCATACTGATTTATTTTAAAAATAGAATTTGGGGATTCCGTTTATTCTTTATAATGTACTAAAATTTATATAAAATATTCAAAATTTATTTAAAATTTTGAGATATTCAGTTCGAAAAATGATGTTTTTATCATAATGGAGGTAAAAGCTAATATGTTGATCTTGTTTCACCCAAGAATCAACTTGAATATAGGGTCAGTCCTAGCAATAATGATTTGATTTGAACCAACACATATTTATCTGGCTGACATATTGTGTATGCTTGCCCATAATCTGCTTGTCAGATTTTATGTGAAGATAGTAGTTACAGAATAAAACACTAAAGCTTTAATTATAGGGATCTAGAATAATGCAATTTAAGAGCTCCAAAACAGCACTTTAAAAGATTGAATTACAATCTTGAAGTTTGAGATAATTTTGTTTTAATGTTTTCATTGTTATCTCTTTCCACTCCTTGCCTATTATGGTTATTACCCTTCACTCACTCGTTGCCTAATTCCTGCCATTCCTTATTTACAACTGCTTCAGAGTGTCAATCAAATTTCTAAATTGTGCTTGTAGCCAAGGGTACAATGTAACAACATAAAAATTTTTCAGGACTCTCTAAAAATGATATAATGGTACCTAAATATTACATACTATATTTATCATAAAGTGTCTCTTTAAATACCATGACAAACAACTCAAATCCCTTGATTGCTTTCCATAAATTGAATGTAATATACTATTGGTGAAGACGTTTCAGACATAGGGTTGGAAAAATTGAACTGGAACTCACCTGGCAGATTCCTCCCTGAGGACTAGATTATATAGTATCCCAAATTAATATGCACTATGTCAAAAGAGAAAAGCAATCAAAAGTCCTACTAAGTTGTAGAGCCTGTGAACCAAAAAAAAAAAAATAGTGCAGAAAGATATTCTCTGGGTGAAGTAGAGGCACTTATGTCTTGGGTATAGTCAACAATTGTATCACTGGATTTATAATCCACTCAATAGGAAAATTCATAGCAGTTACTGTAAATCTAGCTGACTTCCCAGGTGAAATATCAGACCCTAGAGCAGAGCCTTCTACTGTAAATGTCCTATACCTGTATAGTGTCTAACTGCATTCTAAATACTTATACAAACAGAATGAGTGTAGCTCTCAAACTTCATCAAAGAAGGTTTTTATATATCGGAAAGAGACCATTGCAGAAATCCATAACTAGACAAAATGAAAATAGAAAAAGAGATCATTCAGGGTCCAATCCCAGAATAAATATACAACAGCACCTTTATACCTGAGGTCTAGAGCACATCACAGAGGAGGAAGAGGAAATAAATACCATTCTAACATCTACAATGAGCTGATATCTGTATATGTATGACAGAGAAACTCCACAATGAAATTGCAAAAATTTGATCTCTTAAACAGGTCCTCCATAATAACAATAATAGTGAACTTGCCAACATGAATACAGGATATCTTGCAAAACTCTAATAGATGAAGAACTTCAGGTATTAACGAGAGCCGAGAGTAGGAGAATAAGTCTTCTCTTGGGCTAAGTCCTTTTGGACTATCCAATCTCAAGTAGTTAACCCAATATCTCTGTGTGTGTGTACATATATACATATATATTTTTTAGTTCTTTCATTACAAGTTTAAGCTCATATATATATATATATATATATGTATATATGGGAAACATTAAGTGAAATATTCAGACTGATTACACAGACACTCACACACAGATATAAACAGGTATTTAGCAATCTAATAATCTTTTAAAAGGAGATCATGGGTGTTATAGAGAGAGGAAGAAATGAGGAAAGAGAAAAAATGATGCAAATTCAGTAAACATGCATTAAATTCTTAATAAAATTTATTTATTTAGAAAAATGTATGCGTACAGGCATGGCTTTACATACCATAAGTAGCTCTCGGGACAAATGAAGATGTGCCAATGTCTGTGAATTGAAACTACTTGGTCTACAAAACAATTTTTGGCAGCCATGGCTATAAAGTGATACACTTTCTCAAATATATTATATATGTATATATATATAACAAATATATATAATTACACTAGTAATTTTCAAGCTATTAATTTTTAATTTACCTTAATACAGCATAGGTTTTTATTTTATATATTTACACATGTATATGTACTACATTACATGTTGTACATGAAGAGAAACTAACATTTTTACTCATAAAAATAATTTATACCTTACTTGGAAAATATGTGAGGAAGACATTTCTATCACTGCAGAAATTTTTCACAAAGAATTCAGACAAATAATGGATCATTTTCTTGTTGACAAAATAGAGGCAAAAATAGATGGCTCTTTTTCAGAAGGAAAAAATGCAGAAAATAGAATCCTAGGCTGCGTTTGTGTTTTGCTTCTACTAAATCCCTAGGTATGTGTGATGGGTTCCAAGCAATTTGGAAGCTGTCACAGGTAAAGATTTTTTCAGGATGATAGAACTACATGTGATTTCCCACAAGTGATTGAGTGTTCTTAAAATGAGGCCTGAATCATTCTACCCCATAGACACTCGATGAAACCAGTGGGGATCTGCAAAAGTATGCTCTTGCTACTCCAGCCAATTGTTTACATGTAAAGTAAACCAAAGCAGAATTTGAAACTTGGTGAATGTTTTAACATTTGCTCTATATTTATAGTTTACTTTAAGGGATAATTCTTAGTTCTTTCATTATCAGCTTAAACTGACCATCTCCAAACCAAATCTCAACTATTCGCAGGTGTATTGGGAGTATCAAGTTTTTCCACTGAAGACATTCATCTGAAGAATCTTCAAAGATAACAAATACTTGTGGTATAAATACATTAATAAAAATTCGAAATGCAGGATATTTTGGATTATTCATAAATATAAGCTATAAACTTAGAAATAATTCTAGCTGTTCCAAATAGTTGCTAAGAGAGTACAAAATAGGTTGTAAACTTTTTGGGTAAAGTCCCTAATGTCACCACTAATGCAACTAGGGGGTATTTATAAAAATTAAAAAGTTGATATTTATATACTATTGCATTTTTAAATAAGAAGCAATAAAGATTTTTTTCACTGATAAATATTTTTATTCCTTGGTCTATTCTGGGTCATTCTAAAGCATGTGATTGGTCTTTCCAAAGTGTTACTTTATTTTTCATTTCATTATGTTATTTTTACAGGTTTATTTATTTTAATTTATGTGTGGAAATGTTTACCCACATGTTTGCATGTGCAACATGTGCTTGCCCGAGGCCCACAGATGTCAGAAAGCAGCATGAGATTCCCCTAGAACTGTAGTTACCGATGGATGTTAGTCACTATGTGAGCGCTGAAAATCCTCTGTCCTCTGCAAAAGCAGCAGGGGCTCTTAACCCCTGAGCAAATTCCCTACACCAAGGCCTGCTTGCTAAAAGATTACTGGTCAGGTGTTTTATAAATTTATCTCTCTCTGTTTCTCAAATTACACCAGTGATTACAGTAATATTTGTTTGGTGAGGAAATCCAAAAGAAAATTTTTAAAAAATGCAGAGTTTGATGAGGAGAAATGAGTCCATAATTTTAGTCTGATTTTGCTATAAAAATATTCAGGATAATGCCATGTTTTTTAATTTTTCATATCATAATACTTAATGAACATTTTTAAACTACCTACACATTCCTAAGTATCCCAATACAAAATCCACTATTTGTGTGCCTAGATTTCTACATATAATTCTCTTTTGTCTATCGTGGGCCTCTTTCTTTTCCAATGTCCCCTGCAATTACAATTATCAAATGACTGCTAGTAATTTACTGATAAACTTTAGGAGTCAAAAATTCAATCATAGATTCATACCCTAGTTCACTGCAGGTGTCATCCTTATTTAAGGCAAATGTTTTTAAAATATATAATTACTATTACTTTTAATTCATGAAACCCACTGTGTCCCCATTGTATCCTGTAGTCGCTTAAAATTTGTTCACATGATATTTGGCAAAATTACATTTGGTTTCATATGTGCATTCTTTTATTCATACAATAGGTTAAATATAAGCAAAGTTATAAACTTCAATAAGAAAGAAATCACAACAATAAAATGTGCTGTTAGCCTCACAACGTAGTAATTGCTGCTTATAGATTTTTAGTAAATGGTCCATTTTATGGGATTCAAAAGAATGTTTTCAATCCCATTTGTTTCTCTGTAATTGTCTCCTCATCCAAAAAGAAGAGATATTCATTACTATTAGCATCTAAGGTTCATTGATGTTAGCTTTTTTAAACTTACCATGACAATGAGAGCTTACACACTACCATTCATACATAAAATAAGTAAAAGCTTTTCTATTGCTATTGGTTTTTTAGGGCATTTTGAAAAAGTCTTGACTCCTGTTCTAAAAAGTGTGTCTATTACTACGACAAGTGTATTTACAGAAAGGCTTATTGAATTCAAAGTTTCTACTGTATTTTTTCCCTGAGTGTTGAAGGTAAGTGAGGTGGTGCTATTAGTTCACTTACATCAATAATTGGTATATTACATTGTTTTTTGTTTTTTTTTTTAATATTTATTTATTATGTATACAATATTCTGTCTGTGTGTATGCCTGAAGGCCAGAAGAGGGCGCCAGACCTCTTTACAGATGGTTGTGAGCCACCTGTGGTTGCTGGGAATTGAACTCAGGACCTTTGGAAGAGCAGGCAATGCTCTTAACCACTGAGCCATCTCTCCAGCCCCTTACATTGTTTTTAACAAGTAAAACATATCTGATCAAAACAATATGAGCCCTCTCTCAATCATTCGAACAACAAATGTATTTACCCTGTAAGTTACCTTTCTTTTAAACCCTAAATGACACATTTTAAATCCAATGTGATTTATTATAATATATGCCAATTAAAATGCTATTCACATTGATTTTGTGCTATTGCAATAATTTTGTATTTTGCTTCATATAGATAAATATGTAATATAATACGTAATATGCCCTCTATGTTGAATGTTTCTTTTGAGAAAATTTTACTCTGTATTCCACAAAAGAAAAGGATACCATTCAAAGATAAAGACAAACATTATAAATGATAAGCTTTGAGGTGAAAACAGAAAAGAAAAGATAAAAGAAAAAGTTGGAGACAGAGATTTCAGGGTTATTTGTCTTCCAGAATCTTAGAATGCTGCTAATTTATGGATTCTGACACATGGAAAAGCAAACTGGACAAGGTAGATGACACCACGTGCTTGGTCTAAAATATCATTAAACCCCTCAACCATCTGAGAGCTGGGTAACAGATCAGATCAAATGTCTCTAACTTTTGCAGTAAAGATTGCATTCTCAATGAATGACAGTGCAGCCTTTAGACAGTAAACACATAGCAGGTCTGATATCACAACTGGGGTGGTCCCATCAAGAGAAGCCATTCTGTCTTTCACACGATAGAAAGTAGCACAATTGATAAGGAAAGTATGTCTTTTTGACAGATTCTTTTGCAGTGATACCTCTTCTAGGTCCTAATCAGTTCCATTCTAACTTGCATGTGTTTTGCAAAGCTGTTCCTTTGTCTTGAGATGTATGTTTAAAATTATTTTCAAAAACTACAGATATGTAGCTTCTTATATGTTTAAGTAGTTGGGGACTGCAAAGATGTCTTGATCAGTTTTTCATGTGCTTGTGCCATAGTCTTCAGATCTTAGTGCATTTTGTGACAAAATTGTCATTTTGATCATATGTGCTCTATCTCTATCATAAATCCGGCTCTCCAATGCCATTAATATCTTTGACTTTATGAGAAAAAGTGTTTCCTGCCATAGTATCCTAAATCACTTGATTTTATTATAGTAATTAAATTTGTGCAGTAAGGATGAAAATGGGTAACAACACTGATTGAAGCAAGACACGATTCCTTTCATATGCTTAGCTTCGAACCCTGACACACTGTAGAAGTTTAACAACTAAAAGTTGAGATTCAAAGGGAAGGTAATTTTGGGCTTAAGATGCAGGCTAGTGGATCAAAGCCTTGTCATAAATTTGAGGATGAGGCAGAGTTTAGATATACAGCATTTTACAAATCCCTAGGGCAAGCCACTCAGGAAGAATAGCTGAATTTGCAGGAGACCTCAACACATTCAGCAGAATGGCCATGGAAGACACCTAATGACAACTCCTGTGGAGACATGCATATGCTGACATGTTCCTGAGCGACTGGGTGCGCATGTGGATGCCAAGACACAATACCATATATGCATAAAAATATGTATATTATGCTTATTATTTTTACACAAAATTCTTTTTTTTTTTTTTTTTTTGGTTTTTCGAGACAGGGTTTCTCTGTGGCTTTGGAGCCTGTCCTGGAACTAGCTCTGTAGACCAGGCTGGTCTCAAACTCACAGAGATCCGCCTGCCTCTGCCTCCCAAGTGCTGGGATTAAAGGCGTGCGCCACCATCGCCCGGCTACACAAAATTCTTAAATCTTATTAGTTAAAATTAAAAGAGTTACATTTAGAAGAGAAATTAAAAATTTTTAAATTCCATAGGAAATCAGTCCAGGATGATTGACTAAGTATCATTAACATTCGTTTCCTTGAAAAACTTCAGTGGTTTTATGGATGGAAGAAATTTAGAAGAGCCTGAAAAAACTGAATAATTTTATTATGGAACACAGATGCACATGAGAGAGCAAAAGTAGATTTCCATTTACAGTAGACAACACCATGATCGAATATAGGAAACAGAATCCTCTGCAGAAAAAAAAATAACAAAGAGCAGAATGATTCCCGTAAATAAATCATAAGTTTTGAAAAAAATCATTTGTTAAAGATAAATTAAAATTGGTCATTGTGTTAATTCATAGTCAGGGGGCGATTGAGAGAATAATCTGATCTAAAGAGAAAATGTGACAAGAAGAAGTTCTGTAATTAAAGAAACAAGAGAGAAAACTGCAAAAATGTATTCAGTGAGGCATTTGGCCTTTGTAACAGGATCCGTGTTTTGCTTCCTACGGCGAGCTTGTGATTCACCGTCATTCTTAAAGAATGTCCATTGTAGTTGGGAGGTTTTTGATGACAGCTTCTATTTCCATGCCACATATAGGTCTATTTAAATTGTTCACCTTGTCTTGATTTAATTTTGGTATATGATACTTATCTAAAAAAATGTCCATTTCTTTAACATTTTCCAATTTTGTGGCATACAGGCTTTTGTAGTAAGATCTAATGATTCTCTGAATTTCCTCTGTGTCTGCTGTTATGTCCCCCTTTTCATTTCTGATCTTCTTAACTTGTGTGTTCTCTCTCTGCCTTTTGATTAGTTTGGGTAGGGGTTTGTCAATCTTGTTGATTTTCTCAAAGAACCAGCTCTTTGTTTCATTGATTCTTTGGATTGTGTTCTGTGTTTCCATTTTGTTGATTTCAACCCTCAGTTTGATTATTTCCAGTCTTCTACTACTACTTCTCCTAGGAGAGTCTGCTTCTTTTTTTTTTAGAGCTTTTAGGTGTGCTGTTAAGTCTCTAATGTGAGCTTTCTCCTTTTTCTTTATGTAAGCACTTAGTGCTATGAATGCCCCTCTTAGCACTGCTTTCATAGTGTCCCATAGGTTTGGGTATGTTGTTTTTATTTTAGTTGAATTCAAGGAAGACTTTACTTACTTTATTTATTTCTTCCTTAACCCAGGGGTAATGCAGTAGATGACTGTTCAGTTTCCTTGAGTTTGTAGGCTTTCTGGGGGTGAAAAAACAAAAGAATTTCCATTGTGCATCTTACACACTTTGCAGGTTATGTGAATGCTATAAATTATAAAAGTGTAACTTATACGCAAAGCAAGGGGAGCTTTGAGTGTTCCCTTTTATATAAAATTTACATAGTGATGTCTACAGCTGCTTACTAAGGAAAATCAATAAGCTTATTGCAACCATAAGTTTCATCATATAATATGAACTTAAAATGTAATATATAAAATTAGGCTTAAAAACTTATAAATATCATTGCCATTTTCTGTGTTATTTATTACTTATCTATAATTATAACATCTTTCTCCATCTGACTTTTTATATGCTTATTTTTTCCTTTTTAAAATACTTACATATCATTGCCCTATGGCATATATTTTCCACAACTAGTATGACTACCATTTAGGACACAAGAAAAACTAAAAACCAAAACCAAACATTAGCACCCATATTCTCACTGTTTTCCAAAGTCCCTTATTCACAGCATGAATTCAGAAATGTTGGCTGAATTAATTTATGGAGGTCCTTACCTATAAGTATTGCAAAAGAAATCAATTTTACAATTCATTTCATTCATGGAGAAAGCTAGTTCATGTAAGATACACTTTAAGCACATGAGCTTTTTCAATATACTACAAATAACATTTCATATGTTCTTTTGTTATCTTTAGATGATACTTTATAGAAATTTTTACTACTTTGTTTAATAACTTAACAAATATGTAATGAATGGTGGCTTTCTGCTAGTTACTGTTGCATACACTGAATGTTCAGGGAAAGACAAATATCAATAAAAGACATAAAAAATCATTATCCATTTCAGGGTTTATGCTTTATATTATATTATCAACAATTCAGAACTGTGTATGAGTGTGCATGTGTGCGTTTGTTAATAAAAATATGGTAGAGAAGAATTATAATTTTCACATTTATCATTGAGACACTTGGGGTAAGAGGGGCTCTAAAAAGATAAAGGGAAAGGGTAGACACATCTACAAACATCAAGTGGCAAGGTATGTCTCTTTTAAACAAGTGCACAAAGAAATCAATGCTGGAATAGAGATTGTGGCTTGCTGTCCAATGTCAAAATGTCAGGGTTCAGCAGATATCTCAGACAGTTGAAAGCCCTGGTTAAATCTATAACTCCAATCCTACAATTAAAAAGAAATGTTTATTTAAGCCAAAAAGTTACATGACTAGGAATATAGACAGTGTCCCGTCGAGATCATATCAAACTCTAGGAAGTGTCTTTCTGCCTCATCTACTAGGTATTGTTGGCAGTCAGGCACAGATTTAAAGCATTCAAGTTCTTCAGAGTGTCACAGATTCAGAAACCTTGCTCAAGATTTTTAATTACAAAAAAAAAAAAAAGACTTTTAATTACCAGGGTGTTTTCATGGAAAAGTCACTCTAGTCTCATAGCCATGAAATTGAGGACAGCTTTTAATAGGTTTGGCCATGCCCATAGTTTCCATTCAGAAGCAGTTGCATATGCAATTTACTTCATTCCATGCCTTCAACTCTGGCAGCATAGCTGCTTTCCTCTCCAGTACATAGACATTAACAGTAAGCTTACCCTTTGATGAGATTCCTTTGAAGCCCATCAAAATATACTAGCTGAAATTTCTATCTTATGCCTCCCACAGTATCTTAAGAAGTAACCTCTGATAACTGGGCCGAGAAAAGAAGCAGAAAATGATAACAAAATATTAAATAATTGTTTGAATAATTCTCATTAGAATTTTGGTAAATTGGACCTTCTTGGAGCTGGATAAGGCAAAATATTAAAACAAACAGAAATATGTCAAATAATATCAGCTATGCAATGTTGAAAACAGAATAAAAACTGTTTCAATATTGCTGACAAATACAGAGTAACAACAGAAGTAAATTTATCTATCACCCTTCAACAAAGATTCTTTCATCATAGGAAATGGAGACTAAGCCAAAAAGCCACAGAAAGACAGCATGCAGGGATCCAGTGATCCAGGGATCCAAGCAGCACTGAATGAATACATAGTTCCTGCATCCATGGCTCAAGAAACTTCACCAATGAGGAAGAAATGCTAGAACACTCTCCCCAGTATTCTATGAAATAGTTTCTACTACAAGCGTTTTCACAACAAAGACTGCAACAAAGTCATTATTATTAATATGGAAGGGGAACTTGTGTGAAATACTGCTGCCAGGCAATACAAAAGTAATGATTGTTAAGAGAGGGATATTTGTCAGAGATTAGTGCCCTTATTGGTTGTCCAATATTTAAATGTGGTAAGCCTTGAAAACATGCAGACAACAAGCAGAGTGGATTTACAAGATTGTGTGTATATATATATTTCAGTTTGAGGAGTGTAGTTCTTTTCCTGTTATGAGTGAAGAAACTATATGTGCAAGAAGAAACTGATATTAAAAATATAAACTCAGATATTATATTTTTAAATTTAAGCTGCTTGAGTTAAATTTGCAGCAGTATTTAGCATATCAAGTTACATAAATAGGCTAGTTGTCCAACAATGTAATGCATAATCTTAGGAAGGAATATCTATAAAAGAGTATTCGGCAGCCGTAAAGACGGGGCCAACGGTGTTGTCCAAAACACAATGTGTGGCACTTGTTTGCGTAGTTTGAGGCAACTTAAACAACATTCAGAAAAGGTAAGATCTTGGATTTTTTTGCATTTGTTTTTAAAGAGCATTAAAGTGGAAGTAGGATTATTGGGAAAGAATAATAGGACAAGCAGGAAGGACAGAAGGCAGGTGCAGCAGAAGGAGCAGAGGACAGAAGGAAGAACAGGGAAGAATGCTGATCAAAGTATTGATTCTGCAGGAAACTGAAGAAAAATATGTGAAGAATTATTTACTAATTTCTCCTTATTCACTTCTGTTTTCTTGATAAAATGAGACAGAAGCAATGTTGTTTGACAGGAATAAAAACTGACTGACATTGTGTAGTCTACAGAGCAAGGGGACATTATTAAGCACCTTTGCTTAGAGGGTTTTCAACTTTACCTTGTAACAGCTTTTGCCTTGTATTCATGGTTGCAGCTTAGTGCTGTATTCTACAAGATAATTCATGGCAATAAAAACAATAAATTTTGAGAATCTGTCCTATATAATTAGTTGATAAGAAAATTGATTGTTTGTTTATCCCCATAATTTTAGAAGGGATAAGAAGACCTTTCACTTTCCCAACAGCTTTGCTTTTAATCTGATTTTGTTCAAGGCAAATCATTACATTGATTTCCTGCAGCAAATTGCTTATTCCAAATTATGACTGCAACTCATTTGACAGTCCTCAGATCAATGATAATCATTAAACAATGTTTGTGTCTTTGGGAAGCATTTGTTTGGAAGCAGTAGAAACTGATCCGTATCTCTTTAGCAAACAAAAGTAATATATTGGCAAGGTACAAGATATCCCATAGAATCAAAGCAAAGCCAGGGGAAAATAATTGTTGAAAATGGCTGTAACAAGAACTCCAGTTTCCTATAATTTAGTAGTTAGTCTTCTTGGGAAACCAAGGAAAGACAGATTAACCAGGGTGGATAGTTTTAAAATCTAGCTTGTTTATTTTTTTAGGAATCATGAAAAGAATATCCACTTATCCATTAGTTTCTATCCTTAGAAATACTCTATTCCTGTGACATGTCATTTGCCCAGAGACCTTAGATTAGAAGAATGACACATTTATTTGAAATTAAATCCCATAATTTAATTTGCCTTAATTTACACAATGCGTTATGATGATTGATAGACAGAAATAGCATTTTATGTTCTATATAGATTATATCCTTATACAATATAAAATGTTCTTCAATTTAATAGCTTGAAACCCATTCATTTGTCAACATAAATTTATTGAAAATAGATATTATTGTTTCTGTGTCACTACCACCATCTGCTAGTTTCTTATAAGTTCATATATTACTTTAAAATCAATGAATCTGTACAAATTCATACAAGTATTGTAAAGATTCAGTTTATCTCCTTATTCTAACCAAATTATAGTATTCATTAGTTTTTTTTTAATATTTATACATATTATGTTATTCTAGAGTGTATATATTGTTAACATATTCAATTACCCATTCCTCAAATCAATATTTCTTATTAACTATTAGAGTCAATTATAATACTAAGTATATGTATCCTGATATCCAAAGAGTACATAGATTTCTTAACTTTCATACCCATATCATAATGTCTTCATTAGCTATATTCCTAAACATCATGCCAACATTATTTGATGTGTGACTCCGAATGGAAATTGGTCATTACAAACTTACGATAGCATTTTCTTTATTGTCTGAGTTGGATTGAGGTTTTTCAGCTCATTATGAAGTATCTAATTTACTCAATTCCAGAAAGATTAGAGATAAAGATAGCTATAAAATAATTAAGAAGTAAGACAAGAATGGGAAATAATAAAGAGAGAAGAATGAGGTGATGACTGGCACTTTTAATTTGACTTAAACACATCTCACCAAAATGGAAGAATGGCTCAACTGATTTTAAGAGTGGAGGGAGAATCGTTAGACCTCTATCTAATACGCATATCTTCCTGAAGGAAATTTCTGGAAAACTGACTACAAATTCATACATATTGTAGACCAGAAACTTGGTCAACATCCTTCCTGTTAGAGTTTTATATGACAATTTATTTTTCTCAGGGTCTGTAGACTTTGGCCAAGATGTTCGCACATTCCTGATTGCTAATTTTTCTCCATTTCCAGATTTTAGTTATCCTATTCAACTTGTTATTTTAAATCAATTATAAATATTTAGAATATAAATCAATAAAAAGCATGTTTTTATTTAATATACAGGTGTATATATATAATATATCAGAAAAATATGTTTTGTTTGTGTGTGTTTGTACACGTATTTTAAAAATTAATTCTTTCTATCACTTTTATCTCTCTCCATGAAGGCTTCTGTTTCTCTTTTTCTCCTATTAGTTCAAAAGTGTTCTGATATGAACACTATAGAGACATCTTTCTGACCCATTCCTCATGTAAAATATGCCTTTGCATGACGTGAGATTGTTGCAGCAAATAATTTAAGGCTAAGATGAAGAATCACCCTTTCTTCTGCCACTATTTATGAGTCTGTCCTTGGCAAACTAGTTTACTGTAGCTGAAATCTGTGGCAAAATGTACATAGATACAGCTATTTTCATTAGAGCATCATAGAACACAATGATAGAACTTCAATCTTCAAGCTTCCTTTGAAAATTTATTTTTCTTAGAGTTCCACCTCCTACTTTTTGATTAATGGTTGGGGAGGTAAACTCACACATCCTTTTAAAAAATAACTTCCTCAGGGTCAGTAATTTAATTTCTTCCACTGGACTTTTTATAGTTACAAAACGGTCAAGTACTTTCCAGCTGAAAGTAAATTGAGTGTGTAAACTATGGATTTTTTTTATTTTATTTATTTATTTATTTTGCTTTTGACTGAAGACTAAAGTTCTCTTTCTTTAGCTTTCAGTTGTTCTAGCGAAGAATTATCCATGGGTTAAGTGTAGATGTGCATACTGTGACATGTGACTGAAGCAGCTCATGAATTAGTTACACATAGATTGTTTTTGATATTTTCCATATGAACAACTGTGATCATAAAAGTGGTTTATAAAAGGTAATTTAATAATACAAGACATTGAAAACATTTATTTTACAATGAAGTTCACATTTTTTATTTTATTTTATTCTTTGATTTTTATTTTAGGTGTATATACAGCACTAGGATACCTGAAAGGATCAGAAAATAACACCAGATGCTCTGGAACTGGAGATACAGGTGCTTGTGAGCTGTGTTGTGAATGCTTGGGTTTGAACCTGGGTCCTCTGAAAGAACAAGAAGCGCTTTCAATCACTGTGTTGTTGGTCTACCCCTGAAATTGAAATTCATATGTTTTAATATGTGAATTTTCTCCCATACTCACAATAAAGTTTGCCGACTTAATTAGATTTTCAGTATGTGACCTGGCCGATAAAAACCAGGTAAGCACGTTCATGAAATATTAATCTATCTATCTATCTATCTATCTATCTATCTATCTATCTATCTATCTATCT
>JABTXL010005929.1:15812394-15874971 GCA_025134845.1 Neodon shergylaensis | reverse complement strand
TCTATCTATCTATCTATCTATCTATCTATCTATCTATCTATCTATCTTTTACATTCCTACCACAGTTCTCCTTCGCATACTTCCTGCCACCCCACCGCAGCCTCTCCTCCAGCCCACAACCCATCTACTACTCCCAACAATTAAGGGCTCCAAAGGGGAGTCAACAGAGTCTGCTACATTAAGGTGGAACAGGACCAAGTCCCTACCCCTTGCATTAAGGCTGAATACGGCTTCCCACCACAGGAAATAAACTCCAAAAAGCTATCTCATATATCAGGGATAGATTCTGGACTTACTGCCAGGGTTCCCTCTGACAATCAAAGATAGTCCAAACTTCACCATTGTCTCTGGTATATGGGTACCCTAATTCAGTCACATGGGGGCTCAATAGCTATCAATCTAGAGTCCATGAGTTTCCATGAGCTTGGTTCAGCTGTCTCTGTAGATTTCTCCATCATGACCTTGACCTCCCTTGCTCATATATTTCTTTCTCCCTCTCTTTGATCGCATTCCAAGAGCTCAGTCTGGTACGTGGTTGTGAATCACTGCATCTGATTCCATCCGTTACTGGAAATGGGATAAATTAAACTGTAAAAGTTAGCCAATAAAAGTTAGAGCTAATAGGCCAAGCAGTGGTTTAATTAATCGTTTCTGTGTGGTTATTTCAGAAATCTGGGCTGCCAGGAAGCAAACAAGCAGCCTCTCATGACATGTCACTGGATGAAGGCTTTATGATAATAGTTGGGAAATTTATCAATCTCATCACATGGGAAGGCCAGTTCAGGCACATTCTCCACTTTTGCTAGGCATCATAACTGGCATCATCCCTGTGGATTCTCGTGAATTTCCCTAACATCAATGTTCTCACTAATCCCATACTGGCTAATTCTATCAAGATCTCTCATTGCTCTCCCAATCTGCCCTTCTCCTGCCTTAACGATCTCTTTTTCTCATGTTCTCATCCCCTATCCCATCTGCCTTACCCCCTCTCACTACCAGTTTACTCAGGAGATCTCATTTAATTTCCCTTCCCAAGATGATCCTGTGTCCTTCTTAGGGCCTTTCTTGTTACCTGCCTTTTCTGGAGGTGTGGGTTGTAGCCTTATTATTCTTTTCTTTATATCTAATACCCACTTATGAGTGAGTATATATTATGTTTGTCTTTCTAAGTCTGGGTTACCTCACTCAGGATAGTTTTATTTTCCTAGTTCCATATATTTGCCAGCAAATTTCATGATGTTACTGTTGTTACAGCTGAATTGTACTCCATTGTATAAATTTACCATATTTTCTCCATCCATTGCTCAGTTGAGGGGCATCTAAGTTGTTTACAGGTTCTAGCTATTACCAATAATGATCCTATGAACAAACATCCTTGTGATATGATTGAGTATCCTTTGGGTATATGAATAACTGTATCTTGAGATGGATTGATTCCCAATTTTTTTAGAAACTGCCATATTGATTTCCAAAGTGTACAAGTTTGCATTCCAACCAGCAATGGTGGAGTGTTCCTCTGACTCCATATCCTCTCCAACATAAGCTGTCCTCATTTTTTTATCTTACCCATTCTGACAGTTGTAAGATGGTATCTCAAAATTGCTTTTATTTGCGCTTTCCTAATGATTACATATTCTGAACAATCTCTTAAATGTGTTTTGACCTTTTGAGATTTTTCAGCTAAGAATTCTGTGATGGAGGTGGGTCTTGTATCTTATCTGTTGCTTTCATTGATTAACTAATAAAGAAAACTGCTTGGCCTGATAGGACAGAAAATTAGGTAGGCAGAGTAGACAGAACAGAATGCTGGGAGAAAGTCAGTCAATCACCATGATTCTCCTACCCGAGGCAGACACAGGTTAAGAATCTCCCTGGTAAGCCACCAGCTTGTGGTGTTACACAGATTATTAGAAATGGGTTAGATTAATATGTAAGAGCTAGCCAATAAGAGGCTGGAACTAATGGGCCAGGCAGTGTTTAAAAGAATACAGTTTCCATGTAATTATTTCGGGGCATAAGCTAGCCATGTGGGCAGCCGGGTGCCAGGAAAGTAGCCCACCGCTCATATTAGTACAATTCTGTTTAGCTCTGTACCCCATATTTTAGTTGGACTGTTTTGTATTTCTATGTCTTCTTTCTTTGGTTTTTTATATATTTTGGAGATTAGCCCTCTGTTAGCTGTGGTGTTGATGAAGTTCTTTTTCCATTTTCAGGCTGTCATTTTGTCCATTTACCATGTGTTTCGCCTTACAGAACCGTTTCACCTTCAAGAAGTCCTATTTATTAATTGTTCCTTTCAGAGTTTCTTCTGTTGCTGCTGTATTTAGAAAATTGTCTCCTTTTCCAACTCATTCAAGGCTACTTACCACTTTCTCTTCTATCAGGTTTAATGTAATTGGATTTATGTTGAGGTCTGTCATCCATTTGGACTTCAAGCTTATGCTTGGTGATAAATATGGATCTATTTGCATTTTCTACATGTTGATATTCAGGTATGCCAATATCATTTGTTAAAGATGTTTTCCTATTTCCATTGAAATATTTTGGTTTCTTTGTCAAAAATCAAGTGTTCATAGGTGTGTGGATTTATGAAAACATCTTTAATTTTATTCCCATGGTCCCCATGTCTGTTTTCACAGCAATATCAAGCTGTTCTTATTACTCTAGCTCTATAACAGAGTTTGAAGTCAGAAGTAGTGATGCGTCTAGAAGTTTCTTTAGTGTACAGTATTGTTTTAGCTATTCTGGGTTTTTGTTTTTCCATATGAAGTTGAATACTATTCTTTCAAGGTCTGTGAAGAATTGTGCTGGGATTTTATTAGGATTGCATTAAATTTGTAGATTGCTTTTGGTAAGATTGCCATTTATTGTTGCACTCAGTGTCTGTGCTACTGGGGTTGAAATTGTCTTCTTTGCCCATGCATTGAAGATTACTATCCACTTTTTCTTCTATCATGTTTAGTGTGGTTGGATTTATATTGAGGTCTTTAATCCATTTGAACTTGAGTTCTGTGCATGGAGATAGATTTGGTTCTATTTTCATTTTTCTACATGTTGACATCTGGTTATGCCAGAATCATACTTTATTTTTCCATTGTAATTTTAGCTTCTTTGTCAAAAATCAGGTGTTTATAAGCTTCTGGATTAATATCTGGATCTTCGATTCAATCACATTGGTCAAGATCCCTGTTTCTATTCCTGTATCAAGCTACTTTTCTTACTATAGCTCTGTAATAGAGCTTGATGTCCAGGATGGTGATAACTATGGAAATTTCTTTATTGTACAGGATTGTTTTGGCTATCCTGGGTTTTTTGTCTTTCCATATGAAGTTTATTATTGTTCTTTCAAGGTCTATGAAGTATTGTGTTGAGATTTTGATGGGGATTGTATCGAATCTATAGATTGCTTTTGGGAAGATTGCTGTTTTTACTGTGTTGATCGTACCCATCCAAGAGCATGGAATATCTTTCCGTTTACTGTTATCTTCTTCAATTTCTTCCTTCAAAGACAATGTTTTTTTTTTTCAAATAAATCTTTAATTTCTTTGGTTAGTGTTACCCCAAGACATTTAATGTTATTTGTGGCTATTGTGAAAGATGATGTTTTTTTTTTTTCTGATTTCTTTCTCAGTTTCTTTATCATTTTTATATAGAAGGGCTACTGATTTTTTTGAGTTACTCTTGAATGCTGAAACATAACTGAAGATTATCTATCAGCTGTAGGAATTTAATGGTAGAATTTTTGAGGATATATATATTATCAGAGAATTCTTTGGGGCTAACAAGAAACCTGGCACTAGAGAAATTTCTAGGAATCCACAGGATGACACCAGTTAAGATCCTAAGCAACAGTGGAGAGGGTACATAAACAGGCTTAGCCTTGTAGTCAGATTGATGACTATCTTAAATGTTACCGTAAGTTCTTTATCTGGCAATGATTAAAGCAGAGGCAGAGATCCACAGAGGAGAACAGGGCTGAGATTCTAATATCCAGTCGAAGTGTGGTAGCAGTGAGAATACAAGCAAAGAGGTCAAGACCATGATGGGGATACCCACTGAAATAGTTTACCTGAGCTAATGGGAGCCTAGCAACTCTGGGTTATAAATGTTAATCAGAAGCCTGAGCTAATGGGCCAATCAGTTTATAACTAATGTAGACTTCTGTGTGATTCTTTGGGACCTAAAGATTGTGGGAACTGGGCAGGACAGAAACCCTGCCAACAAATGGTGTCAATGTGTGGACAACAGAATCCACATAAAGCCTGAGATAGCTTGGGAAGTAATTCTAGAACAAAATAACATCATTACACATGGCTACTTGGTAGCAGTAATTTCATGAATCTACTCTGCTTGCTAGAGGCAAGGGCTCTCACTTAAGAGAGGCTTCCTGACTCAGCTTTAGCTGCAAAACACTGCAGCTCTTTAAGAGGTCCTGCCACTGCCACCAAACACTTAAATGGTATTGATAAAATCTGACCGCATTCTTTTTTTTGTTTACAGCGATAGCAGGAAAAAAAGCTGTGCTGTTTTAAAGTGCTGGCTTTCTGGGCTGTCCTGCAGTGCAAACTCTGACTTTCTGAGGCAGGAGGTCTGGATACAGAGAAAGCATTTGAGTGTTATTTCTGGACACATTGTTGTAGTTTGCTTTCTGGCAAGGACTTTGAAATGTCATAGAGTTGTGACAATAAACATGGTTACAGCTGGTACCTCCGCCATGAGCTTGGAATTTCAGAAAGCTAAAGAATGGGCTGGATCTAGCCATCAAAGCCATGGCTTTAATCCTAGACATATCACTTAGCAAATTAAAGACTCATGTGGTTAGAAAAAGAGAGAGATACAGTAAAGAGAGATTCAAAGACAAACATAACCTCTAAATGGTTTACAGTGTGTTAAAAATATATGCAAGCTTGGGAGAGTAAAGAAAGATGTTAAAGTCCTTAAAATATAAAAAGGAGTAGTTGGGTTTGGTGGTACACATCTTTAATCCCAATGCTTGGGAGACATAGGCAGACAGACCTCTGTGAGTTCAGGGTGTGGTGGCACACAACTTTAATCCCAACACTTAGGAGGCAGAGGTAGACAGACATCTGCAAGTTCAAGTTTTGGTGGCACACAACTTTAATCCTAACAATTGGGAGACAGAGGCAGACAGATCTCTGTGAGGTCAAAGACAGCCTGGTCTACAGAGGAAGTTCCAGGACAGCTAAACAAACACAGAGAAACCCTGTCTCAAGAAGCCAAAAATTAAAAATAAAATAGAGGTTAAAGTAAAGCCACATAAACATGTAAAATACACAGAGAATCTGAATACTGTATGTTATTGTACATTCTTTGAATTGCTTGAATGCTGAGGAAGGAGCAACAGCTGCTAAAAGATATTTATAGCTGCTAAATTAATCCAAGACAGATATTTTGAAAATACCTTGACTTCAAAATTGAAGTCAAAAGGTATGTTACTTTGGAGAAGAGATTTTGCTTTTGTCTCCACAGGAAATGAGAGGCTGTGGATTCATTCTGAGTTAAAAAAATCAGGTTTGATCAAGGAAGAAACCTAATTAATCTTGGGTAGAAACAGACAGCCTGGGTTGTCTGAGTTCTACATCCAGAACAGATTCAAGACTGCTGCCTGAAGCCGGGCGATGGTGGCGCACGCTTTTAATCCCAGCACTCGGGAGGCAGAGGCAGGCGGATCTCTGTGAGTTCGAGACCAGCCTGGTCTACAGAGCTAGTTCCAGGACAGGCTCCAAAGCCACAGAGAAACCCTGTCTTGAAAAAACAAACAAAAAAAAAACAAACAAACAAAAAAAAAAAAAGACTGCTGCCTGAGATGATCAAGACTCACAGGATACTTCAGTCAGCACTTGGTTATAAATTTTTGTTAGATCCCCATAAGATTATCAGCACACCCAACCAGCAAAAAGTAGCCTGGAAAACTATGCCCACATTCCCCAAAAAATGGACTATGGATGTTCTTGGTTTTTTTTTTTTTTTTTTTTTTGATGTGGTGCAGGACAAGTGTCTATATTCTGTCAATTATGTTTTAAGTAAATGTTGATTGGCCAGTAGCCAGGCAGGAAGTATAGGCGGAACAACCTGACAGGAAATAGAGGTGGGTCCATGAGAAAAAGAGAATCCTGGAAAGGAGGAAGCTCATTTCTCTCTAGTACTAACCAACTACAGAAGAAGGAAGATGTGATCTGCCCCACTGAGAAAGGTACTGAGCCATGTGGTAACATAGATAAGAATAATGGATAATATAAGTTATAAGAGTTAATAAGAAGCCTGAGCTAATGGGCCAATCAGTTTATAACTATAGACTTCTGTGTGATTCTTTGGGACCTAAAGATTGTGGGAAATAGGCAGGACAGAAACCCTGCCAACAAATGGTGCCAACGTGTGGACAAAAGCATCCGCATAAAGCCTGAGACAGCTTGGGAAGTAATTCTAGAACAAAATAACAGCATTACGCATGGCTACTTGGTATGTTATATAAAACATATTTATCTTCCATAAAAGAAAAAAGGATGACCTCAGTAAGTATACTATTTTGAGAGCTAATTTAAAATATTTTTAATACCTAATTCTTAATCAGAGATATCTTTTTTGTGTTCTACAAATAAAATAGGATGAAGAGCATCAAAATATATTGGACTTAAAATGACTGAAAGTAATACACATTAGGAACTATAATGTTCAGATAATAGGAACCGGCTTGTAACTTTCACAAATAGAAACTTCATAGGATATTACAATGTAAACAAAATCCTAATTTTGTATTTAATATGTATCCTTTACCTTCTCAACAACTCTAATTTCTTTCCATTTCTGGAACTTTATTAAAACTTATAACACAAACACTTTCTGGAAAATATCTAGTACCTATTATTTATTAGTATTTTATAATATTATCATAAATCATCAAGTATATTCTCTTTCATCTTAAACTAACCTTCTGTCTTCATCTTCATTTCTATATAATTCACAGTGCATAATATTAATATCAGATTTAGTTAAATTTTCAGCATAATTTAACAAAGTTTTGTAATAAATAATAGAATTTAGTATTCTTTCCCAGATAAAACTAGGTGTTTTACAGATTTCTCAATGGTCATTTGTTCTACTTCAAGTCTATGCTTTAATTTTAAACATTGTTCATGACACAAATTTAATTGAGATTATATGAATTAGTGAATGCAATATTCTTGTCTCTTTGTGAACATGATGTATTATTTACACTGTTAGAGTAAAGGAATAAATGCAGTGTTTGGCACATTGTTCTATAAATCCTATTTGAATTCTCTACTTGGGATATTTTCAAAAATGTTGAAAAGTGTCAGATAGCTATGTGGATCTCTGTTCTAGAGAAGATTTCTGTTTAAGACATTAACAACTTGACTTCTAGAATGGGGTTCTCTGTGAAGAAGTCTATAGTATTAATATCTAATTTCAGATATATGCTGTAGAAATGGTTCAGCAGTAGAATCCAGATTTAGCCTTGACAAGGCCCTCAGTTCAATCCCCAGAACCCATTTCAACAAAAATGATGGGGTCCTATAGGTGGAGAGAGAGGCAACAGCTTTATGCCTCAGAGACCCATAAACTCCTATAGTCATTCTTCAATATTTATGAGGGTTTGTTCAAAGACCAGTTTTTCCAAAATACAACTAAATACCATAATCTATATAATATCTATATAATGACATACAATTTCCATGGACTATATGCTCATTGATGAATGAACCTTAAATAATTTCTAAATTAGGTCCTGATATTCACAAAGTTAAAATAAGTGAAACAGTAACTCAGTATCTATATTCAATAAGGTAAATAGAAGACAATGATATAGGAAAAATATAAATTGGAGAGTAAGATTGGGCCAACATTCCCAACTTATCTGTTGAACTCATGATGTACAAAATTTTTCCTTGATGTTTAATAAAATATGAGGTTGCTCTTTAACCATCCATGAATATAAATCTCTCTTACGATCATAAGCATACATACGCACATACATTCAAAGAAAATATTTTGCCTAATCTACTTACATAAAACACTGAGTTACCTAAAGAGGTTGAATGGAAAGTGATGAAATACTTGAATGGAACTCTATATTTCAAGTATTCTCATTGATAATGCTCACACATCCCCAACCAAACAATGATGATACAATAAACAAAGCCAAAGTCAACTAATTATTTCCCTATCTTCCACATCCTTCATTTTTTCCCCAAATGAACTTTCTTCCTTCAATTGACATTGTGATTCTCTTTTTGGACTAAACAAGGTGACTTATATGACTTCCCTATGGTACAGAAAGTTGAAATCTCTGAGTAGTCAAATAAAATTCCTGAGTCTGGCATTTGGTAAGGGAATTTGAGAATCTTTTCTTGAACATAATTATTCATGTAACAAAATCAATCAAGGCAATTACTAATTCTGTTTCTCTCGACAAACTTGATCATTTATCTATATATCATTAAAATTAATGTCAAATAAAATTTAAAACTTTATGACTATATAATTAAGTGTGTATCTATTTATGTCTCTTGTTTTATTTTTTAATATTTATTTATTTATTATGTATACAATATTCTGTGTGTGTGACTGCAGGCCAGAGGAAGGCACCAGACCTTATTACAGATGGTTCTGAGCCACCATGTGGTTGCTGGGAATTGAACTCAGGACCTTTGGAAGAGCAGGCAATGCTCTTAACCTCTGAGCCATCTCTCCAGCCTCCTGTCTCTTGTTTTAAATATCTCTCCAAATATGAGATTGCATGCATCATCTGTGAGATGGATGCCTGTAGAGAATTTGAGGTGATATTATGTTTGAGAAGCCATTCAGAATTTCAGTGTTCATAGCTTTCAAATTTGTTTAATATTGAAGCTGGATTTATATTTTATAAATATATGAGGTAAATCTGGTTCAGTACAATAGGCTATAATGCACATCAGCTCCAGGTATGTAGTAAAACATGGTTGACCTTTTTAATATGAACTTTTAAAAACTACCTATAACACCCCCTCCATTCTTGTGTCTGTCTGTCTGCCTACATTCTCACACGTATGGGCATGAAAACATATTCACACATAAACACACAAATCTGAAACCTGTGAAGTTCAAAAAAACTATTAGAAACTCTTTCTAAATTTGTTTACAAATTACCATGTTTTGCTAGATATGCAACTCTAATCTGTGTTTGTTCCCTACAAACCATTGAACTCTGCATTTGTGACAAACTAAGGTGGTACAAAATAGACTTTATTTATTGCTAGTAACTGCTCAGACACCCATAACACCGCCAATCTGAAATAAATTCAAATGAAATATCTTAACTTGAGATATTAAAGCACCTGAACCCTTTTAATGTAAACCTGAACAAGCAGTGTAGGACAAGGAAATTGCAAGGCAATTTTTTACTTTGTTACTTTGCTATGTGGTTTTCCTTAGAATATACATCATTTATATACCTCCCTATATTTTGTTATGTGTCCAAATATTTCATTGTGACCATGAGTGACAACTGAAATTATCAAATTGACTAAGGACGTTTTACTTTTCTTTTTTCCTGGCTTTTTTCTCTTTAAAAAAGTCAACTATTTATCTTTCTTTTTAGGCAGACAAGATTATCAGTTCTCATTGTAAATACAGTAATTCTCTCATCGAGAAATATCCACACCTCTGGAGTTCTTTTTTCAGGCATCAATCTGTTGAGTTACACACATATGCATTCTTTTTTTTTTATTGAAAGAAAAAAAAATTTCCGCCTCCTCCCAGCCTCCCATTTCATACGCATTCTTAAAACTTCCATTTGCCCTTGCCTTAGTGAACAGTGACTGCATCTCATCCAGGTATCTGTTACTCTGAGAAATTTTAGTGCCAAAAACTAATGAGAAAAACTTAAAAATTGCACAGTTAACGTAATTAGTATCAAATTTAAATATATCAAATTATAGAATTCATTGCATTTTAGTTTAAATTTTACACAGAAAATGTAGTGACACTTGCTTTTCTTACCTGAATGTACAATACAGTATGCAAAGTATTAAAACAATTTAAACACATTATATCAAGAACTTTTCTGTTATAAAGATATTTATTTTATTAAATTAAAATGTTATTTTGTTATACTAAAAATTTATATTTTAAAAAATATTAACTCCATAAATTGGTATTCTAAAATGTCTTTCTTCTCTTTTCCCCCCAAAAAGTTCTATTTTTTATTAATAAAACTGGAAGCATTCTTGCTAAGGGAATAGAGGAAAAGATGGTCTTTATATTGTTCAAGGACACTGATGCCATTGCAATACTAATAGTAATGAATGATTGATATTTTAACAATGATAATTTAATCCTGCTATCATATCACATGTTATTTCTCTGGCATTGTCATCTCATTGATGATACATTTGAATCCATTGGACACTGAATATATTTTCTCTTACAAAAAATTGCTGTTTTTCTTTGGGCTATATTCCAACAGGTTGTTTATTGAGCAATCATGCAAAACTGATGCTTTATAATTTCTATAATCAAACAACCTTCCCTTAATTCTTGAATTGTTTATTATCAACTGGCATTTTATAACCTGCATGCAGATAGATAAAAATCCCTGCTTCTTCTATTTTCAACTGTAAATTGAGATAATATACATTTCAATAGATTTCTGCTATGACTAAGTAAATAAATGTGCATGAAAAATTAAGATGCTTCTAGAACCAGAGAGATGATGTATCTGTTAGTATAATTATTTATTTATATTTACTTAATATACTAGTTAATTAATTGAATTAAAGTTCTACATAGAAACAGGAATATACATTTTATGTGTGCAAGTACATATTTGTAGAGGAAGAATGTAAACTTGCTGAAAGATGTTTAAATCAAATATCCTTATTGCTGAGTGTCTTAGTTAGGGCTTTTATTGCTGTGACAAAACACCATGATCAGAACAAATTGGAAAAGAAAGGGTTTATTTGGCTTATGCTTCCATAACACTGTTCACCATCAAAGGAAGTCCATATAGGAACTCAAACAGGGTGGGAATCTGGAGATATGAGCTGGTGCAGAATCCCCGGAGGAGTGTTGCTTACTGGCTTGTTCCCCATGGTTTCACCAACTTGCTTTCTTCTAGAATTCAGGACCACCAATCTAGGAATGTCATTACCCAAAATGGACTCGGCCCAAGCCTCACAAATTATTAATTAATTATTAATGAAGCAATGTTTTACAACTGGAACTTATTAAGGCATTTTCTTGATTGATGCCCCCCATTCAGTTAACTGTAGCCTGTGTCATGTTTATATAAGACTAGCCTGTACACTGAGTTACATACATCTTAATAAGTGCTATATAAGGCTTGATTTTTTTCTAAATTTTAACTTTTTAATTTTATGAATTGCTTAAACTATTGATCAATATATTCATTCAAACACTGATAATTTATTTTGTTTTGGTTTAAGTGCTGAAAAATCTATTGAGTGCCATGAACAACAAATTTATCAGAGACTGAGACCTGAAGTAAGGAGATGTATAAAAATTTTGTTAAACAGTGCTGAGGATTTGAAATTCTTATTATTCAACAATTAAATAATTAAATATATAAGCCAGTGAAAGAAAATTTTGTGGAGGGCTGTGGCCACATTCTCCAGTGTAAGATGGCGCTGGCATCCAGCCGCGCTATCCGATAAATAAAGAACTGCGCACGTGCTTATTAACTGACCACCTCCCGCTCCTGCCTGCTCCCGAGGCATCATATGGGCTGATGGGCTGTGGACCAATCCAAGGGTGACACGTCCGAGGCGGGGATTGTTTCCTATATAAGGGATGGGTTTTCTCCACCCGGGGTCTCCACTCTGTAAGCTTATGCTCTCCCTCTCAAGAAGCATTAAAGCTTTTCTGCAGAAGGATCCTGAGTGTGCCGCGGTCGTTCTTGCTGGCGAGACGGTAGCGCGGGACAAAATTTGATATATGTTTGACATATTATCAATTAACAAGCACACTAAAATTAATATCAATATGCTCCTTATCACATATAGTAAGGAAGGAATATATTCTACTGCCTTTTGGTGAATAGTGCATTCATTCTGGAAAGAACTTGGCTCCCACTCTACAGTCATGCTATTCTCATAAGACTCAGACTAATCAGGAGACAATGCATATATCCTTATAATATCACTTTGGCCCTTGCATACAATATATAAGTTCTGCATTTCTCTATTTGAATATGCACGATTTTGATGCTTTAAGTGTCACAAGATTTCATATCTGAAGTTGGCTCATATAAAGTGGAACTTGAGCTGTTGGATTTTATCAACATCAGTATAAGAAATCCAAATCTGCCATGCTCAGAAAATACAGAATGGCTTATGTGGCTAATTAGGCCAGTAGTGATCTCTAGTTACTGTCACAATCCAGACTCTGCATCTAAATGAACATGCCTATATACTGGTGCTTTCCAGGCTGATGAAGCCTCTCAGAGGCCTCTCTGACATCAGCCTTGGACTGAAAAAGCATTATACTTTTCATTGTTTTACAAGCTCATATCATCTGTAATAAAACATTTTTAAAAGGAAGATTTGTGAATAATTCGATAGGCACTTATATAAAACTTGAACTGATCATGAAATTGTCTTTAAGCCTTGAATATTTTTTTAATAAACACCGAAAAGGAGTTGAGAATTGCATGTTTGAAGCTTAAATGGTCTGTCATTTAAGTTTATAGAGTATTAAGGGAAATAGCAATGAGAAGTAGGGGGGAAATGATGTTTACGATGGCGAGTCAGGAGATTTGGCAACACTCTTCACTGAATTCCTCTGCAAAAATGAAAAGATACCTAATAAACTCTATGATTTAAATAGAATTCTCCAGGCAAATATTTGAAGATTCCACCTGGCTTTTTTTCTCTGTTTTTGAGTTAAATGGCAGAGGACAGATAAGAGTTAAGAAATGAATGGTTAAGTGCACAAATTGTCAGGGTTTGAAGAGCTCTAAATTAAAACTGTATCATGTTGCCAATATCTCCAGATGGCAAATCATTCTCAAATTAAGAAGTAGCTTCCAGGCAAGGATTCAATCTAAGGTAGATTGACAAGATTCAGTACTATGACCTTAAATATAGAAGAAGGGTTCTCTTAAATCCTTTTGATACAAAAATATTTCTCTGGGGATCATATATGTACTTATGCATTGATGATCTCTATTAAACAATTATGTCACAAAGACTTTAGCAGTATCCCATAACAATAACAGTTAAATAAAACAGTATAAAGAATTATTTGAAATAAATCTATCATCATAACAACTTGGCTAAACAGTGCTAAAAAATAGCATGCTCTAAGTAGAAGCTTGATTAATTCAAATGGAGTTTCATGATTTTGTACTTAACTTGACAACAAGAAATAGCTTTTTGATGCACAGTTCTAGAATAATAAAAAATGAAAAGGAACACTAGTTAATTTATATATTTATAGTTTTTTTCTGATGATTAAATAAGACATAGAAGGCAGGATAACACGTTCCCTGTGCTCATTTAAATAACATATAAAAGAAATACAAGCTAGTACTACTACTACTACTAATGCCAAAATTGAAGAATAATTATATCCAAATGATTTCAAAATTAGATAGACCACAGCACCTTTGTGGACATTACCTGTCTCATGCTATAAAGACTGTGCAACACAGAAGACAAGGAATTCACCTTTTAATAATAAATGCCATAAAATTACTATAAATTACACAATGGTAAATATTATTTTTAAAAAAATATTCAATGTGATTCATCAAGAAATAATTTAATGACATTCTTAATAGTTATAAAAATATCTTTCAAGAGCTTTGAATTTCATGACTGTAGCTTTTCTAACATATATGGAAGCACTACCTTAACAATATAGATACCTATACCAGAACTACAGACATGTCAATGTGGATAGTAGAAATTTAATCAGGCCTCTCATCTAGATAAAGGCAATAAATGCTGAGAGAGAAAATTCATCTTTTCTCTCTTGGATGATGTGGAAGGAAAAGAAATCCCACACTAGCTCAGAATTGAGAAATAGATGATTATTTATTTAGGCGTAAACTCACAAATCAGAATCCTCTGCTTGAATGGAGAACAGAAACTGAATCCAGCAACCCGAAAGAATGGCCAGAAAAAGCGGGCAGATGCAGGCTCTGCCTCAGCATGTATAGTATAAGAGTCCATGCCCTAGTAGGTGTGTAACTACAAGCTGTAAGACTTCCTACAGCAGGATGAGGAGAAAATTAGCCTTTTGTTTATTTTTTTAAATCAACTTTATGTTTATGTGGTATGATTTATGTTTATACATGAATGATGTGGGATTCCCCTCTGTATGCTGTGATTACCATTAATAAATAAACGAACACTTTGGACCTATAGAGGGACATAACTTAGGTAGGCGGGGAAAACTAAACTGAATGATGGGAGGAAGAAGGTGGAGACAGAGAGAAGTGATGGAGCCACTGGAGACAGATGCTGGGTACTTTAGCAAGTAAGCCACATACATGTGGTGATATACAGATTAACAAAAATGGGTTAAATTAATATAAGAGTTAATTAATAAGAAGCTAGAGCTAGTGGGCCAAGCACTGATATAACTGGTACAGTTTCTCTGTGATTATTTTGCGTTTAAGCTAGTCAGATGGCTTGAAATCAACAAGTGACATTTCCTCCAACAGATTCGCTGGCCAACATGAGTAACTACATCCACATAAATCTTGAGAGGGCTTGAAAAGGAATTCTAGACACTAAAAAACAAGTTTAGCCACAATTTCTACTAAATGGGCTTTACTTGTGGTAGCATGCTGCGGCTCCTTTAAGAGAGATCTTACTGATTCAGTGGTAGCAGCCACTTGGTTTATGCTGCTAGCACAAACTCTGACTCTTTCAGGAAACTGAGCATTTGGATGGGATTTGTGAGCAGTGTGATGCAGCTTGCTTGGTGAAACTATGCCCATATTCTTACATATTGTTTATAAATGTTTCCTTACATTTAAAGAGGAATATGCTATATAAATTTGTATTGGTATGGGTCTTGGTTTATTGATACAAATTTAAGGTCAATTTTGTTATACTGTGTGTGTGTGTGTCTGCTTTTGATTAAGGCATTGTGTTTGTGCAGCTTATTTAAAAAATGTAATGTATATAAGCCCAGCGGTCGTGGGGCACGCCTTTAATCCCAGCACTTGGGAGGCAGAGGCAGGAGGATCTCTGTGAGTTAGGCCAGCCTGGTCTACAAGAGCTAGTTCCAGGACAGGAACCACAAAAGCTATGGAGAAACCCTGACTCGAAAAATCAAAAAAAAAGTAATGTATAATTAAAAATATAGATAAATAGAAAGTCATCTATAACTGTCAAGATTGTAGTCATGTTATTAGATTTTCTAGGTGTACAGAGAAGTATTTCAGATGGATAGAGATTCTTCAAATATTCAAAGGCTAAAGAATATGGTATTTAAAGCGTTTTGAGAATTTAGGAGTTTTCATGGTTCCTGGAAGCACCAAGTTATTTCAGGAGGATGATGTGCATTGAAGACGCTCCTTATGGAGTTGATTGACTATTGGGCAAGAAAATTGCAGGTGCATGGACTGCTTAACTGGACATGCAGAACCTGCAGAGAAATGACTGCTGAACTTGCCTAAAGGTAAGATGGTCTTTGGGGTTTCCTGCTTTACAAAAGAGTCTGATAGACATTGTGCAGGACATAGAAGGAAATAACTGACAAACTGCTAATATAAGTAGAACTGTCTTTGGAATTTCCTGCTTTGTAGAAAAGTCTGCTTGATACTACGGGCCTGTAGGCTGGAGATGGATGCCCTGATGGTACAGAAGAATTTTGGGTGACTGTCCAGGCAGTGAGATGTCTCTGTCAATTCTAGAGTTTTGGAAGTTGCTTACAATTCATTTTCTGTTTGCTTTGGTAATATTATATCCTTCTAGAGTCTATGATCGAGTTAAAGCATTTATAGTTATACTTATAGTTTTCATTTGTTATGATAAATGATAAAGTAGATATAATTATTATAACTGTAATTCTTGCTTATTACATGTTTTGTTATATGTAATTTTACTATGTGAAAGGTAAAACCTTCCCTTTTTATTTAAAGATAAAAGAGGATGTGATGTGAGATTCCCTTCTGTATGCTGTGATTACCATTAATGAATTAAAAAAAACTGCTTTGGACATATAGCAGGGCAGAACTTAGGTAGTTGGGATACCTAAACTGAGTGCTGGGAGGAAAAAAATAGAGACAGAGACAAGCCATGGAGCCACCGGAGACAGATGCTGGGAACTTTAGCTGTTAACCCACAGCCATGTGGCGATACACAGGTTAATAGGAAAGGGTTAAATTAATATAAGAGTTAGCCAGTAAGAAGCTAGAGCTAATGGACCAAGAAGTGATTTAAATAATACAGTTTCTGTGTGATTATTTCTGGTTAAGCAAGTGAGGTGGCTGGGAATCAACAAGTGGCCCTCCTCCAACATATGAAGAGATAATGAATTTGACAGTTGACTTAGGTGGAAGTTCAGAAATGATATAAATAAAATTAAAAGAAGAAAAATGATGACATTATGATTGATGATAAAAGAAATTAGAGCTAGACCTTGAAGAGATGAAAGAAAGGGAAGAAAGAAAGTGAATTGTCATAGGGATTCTCTCAATGTTAAAAGACAACAGAACTGCTGCAACTCTTATAAAGGAAATAATCAATTTTGGCTTCATGTTCACAGTTTCAGGGATTCAGTCTATTATTATCATAATGTGGAACATTGAGGCATGCAGCCAGATTTAGTGCTGGAGGAGTAACTGAGATTCCTATATCTTGCTAACAACAGGAAGTCAATTGAGATACTGAGTGGTATTCTGAGCTTAGGAAACTTCTGAGCCCACCTTCTCAGTGACATGATTCCTCCAACAAACCCATACCCACCCTATCAAAACAAGACCTCTTATTTGTGTCACTCCCTGTGAGATTATTGAGGCAAATTACATTCAAATTACTACAATGAACAAAATAAAATAGAAGAACTTCTCAAGGAATTAATAAAGATAATTTTAATGAAAATAAAAGCTTTCAAAGTAAAAGAGAATTCTTTGTATGAGTCTAGTTTCAGGAAAGATTGCTGTTTTCAATACATTCTCATTATGGGATGAGACCTGGTCATCAAAGTATCATCCATGAAATATATTTGTTCATTTTTATATCAGACTATACAGGAATAAAACATATGAAATGTTTCCCAAGAGTAAAATTTAATTTATAATTTAATGTAAAAAACATTTACTATGGATATATAGCTCCTAGAACCATCAAAGAATTTTAACTTATATAGATTCCAAAGTAAAGTATGATATGTTTAAAGAGAATTGGAAATCCAAATAATCTGTTGTCATCAATGAAGACATAACTTTTTTTTTTCAGGGAAATTCCCTAGTGCCTTTTTCTGACAAACATCACAGGGGATATTTACTGTAATATGTCACTAGCTTAGATACATAACAAAATTTGGACACAGAAAGACACAGACAAAAGGATGATGACCATATTGAATGTGTAAATCCACCCAAATTTTTAATATGCTTTTGATAATCACAAAAGCAGTTAAATTATGTAAAGAAGTTGGAGGAGATAAATATATTTTTAAATTATCTTCTTGTATCTAAGAAACACTCTTGAGTTACTTAAATAAAAGCAGATCCTGGGGGACAGAAGGTGAGAAGTTAAATGTTTCTTCCTTTTAGGTACATGCTACATATTGTAATTAGTGGTGGTTATTTCATCACCTTAGCAATTCCCAAAGTTAAATGTGTTTTTTTTTCTGTATTATGTCTGTTTTGCTCTTGCGTTGAAAATATTTATGGTTATTTTTATAATATTTGTAAATTGTTACTTAGAATTGAAAGCAATGAAGCTGAATGTAAGACTTATCATTAGGATCATACAATTAACAAATTACCTTTTAAGTCAAAACTTATCTATAGCAAAATATTTTCACATTCATATATAGATAATTTATAGAATTCTGTGAATTTAATCTCCTTCTAGGATTATTCAAAACAGATCTTGAGATTTATCTTTGTCAAGTTGTTGTTGATGCACAGTGGCATAATATTTCTCATATCAATTTTGTAAATTTATCATATTATCTGAAACATAATGCAATATGACAAGTGTTAACTATGGGAAATCATATCTCTCTCTTATGATTTCGCTTGATCTTTTAAGAAGATGCAACATCTGGTGTTTTCATTTACCACATGCACCAAGTATTAAGAGTTATTTTAGAAATCTCTGTTGCAATATATGAAATTTCACTAAATTTTCTTGGAAGTCACATAAGTTTTAGATGATCATTCTGAATTGTACAGAATTTTGTGCTTTAAAGATAGGAATATAACAATGAATATGGCAATAAGTGTTATTGTAATACAAGAAACAAGGTAACACAATTGTGTTATTGTAACACAATTCTCAAGGGTACACCCAGGGTTCAAGAAGATCTAGTTATAAAGAATATCATAGAATATTGTCTATATATCAAAATTGTATAGCTTAATGGGAAACCATTTTCCTGACCATCCATGGGTATATGTACCCATAAAATTGAGATACAATCATAAGGTAACATATACTCATCTCCTGAGATTAAATACTATAGTGCGGGTGTTGTGAAGACAGCATAGCTGATTTTGCACAGGTGAAATTACTTGCAGGAGCAACAGTTTCCAGAGTCAATGGTCCCATTAACCTTTCCTAAATGGGATTCTCCTCCATTAGGGCATTATTCCTTTGGCTAGTTGGCATCTGAACACTATATGTCACCTGCTGTATACTTCCATGGTCTCCAACAAAGCTTTGATTTTATAGGCAAAAATGTTCTCATGAAGCTATAAATGAGGAAAAGCTATTTAACACTAATTTTCCTGTGTAGTTAAAATGAAGAATTTTCTTTAATATTAGGTCAGTCTTAATAAATGTAATCTTTTCTGATTGGATACAAATTAATTTTTCTGTTTTTGATAAGTGGACTTTTCAAAACACAGTCTGCTTGGTTAAATAAACTCAGTTCTTACAGTCTACTTAAAATTTATTCACCAGGATACATTAAAGAAAAGAAATATGAGAAGTCAGGGAAGTGGTCCATTGAAAATTCTTGACTTGCAAACCCAAGGATCAGAGTTTGATCCCCAAATTCATGAAACATAAAAGGGTATGTTGGTTTGTGCTTGTAATCCAGCCCTGAAATGGCAGAGATAAGCAAGTCTCTAGTGCTTTTTTATCAACCACTTTAGATTTCTATTTAAGCTCTACCCCGAAATGGATCTTGTTTCACAGAATATAAATGAGATTTTAATATGTCTGAGCACTGATGCCCAGTGCTGTCCTTCACACACATACACATAGACATGTATATACAACAAAGCATATATGATTCTACAATCACTTGCATAAAAATAAGCACATCACAAAGTACTTAAATGATGGTTTGGTGATCTGAACATTGTCATAATTTTTTATTATTTGTTTAATCAGATTGTTGAATACCTCAGCTATTGTCATAGAACCTTAATCCAGTCACTGAGAGAACCAGATGCAGTATAATTAAGCAACAGACCGAGCTCTGCAAATCCAATTAAAGAGATGGAGTGGGAGTATATGATCAAGAGAGGTCAAGATTCTGATGGCGAAATCTACAGAGAAAGCCGAATCGGGCTCAAGGAAGCTCATGGGTCTAGACTGACAGCTGTGGAGTCTCCATGGGATCAAACTAGGCCCTCCTTGTGTGGGTTAAAGTGGTGAAATTTGGACTCTCAAAGAGGCCCCTGGCAGCAGGACTAGGATTTATCTCTGGTGCATTAACTAGCTAGCTGGAGTCCATTCCCTAGGGAGGAAGCAATGGTCAGCCTTAATTCAAGAGTGAGAAGCTTGGTCCTGCCCCAGCTTAATGTGCCAGACTTTGTTGACTGCCCATGGGAACCATTACCCATTGGGAGAAGTAGATATGGGGTGGATTGGGTGCAATCCGAGAGGGGGTTGGAGGAAGGGTTAAAGGGAAAACTTCGTTTGAAACGTAAATTTAAATAAAAAATGAATAAATAAAAGTATAAAAAAATAATCATCTCCAAGAGAAATAATTACCTCTAAAAATCAAAGAAAAAATGAAAAAGTGCAGAAATCTCCCTGGAACCAGGAACACCATCTTACCGTCTTATTTGAATGGGATATGCTATACTAAATGGAAGGTGGATAAAGAGGAATAATGTAAGTTGCACACGGAACAGAAGTCAGGCTAGTAAAGTTATGTAAGGTACCATTTTCATATTTCAAAGATAAAGAGAGCTGTTTCATGTCACAGTTTGAAGTTTATTCGGGGTATTTTTTTTCTTTTCCACATTTTTATTTTTTTTATTTTTATTTTATTTATTTATTTTTTTTATTAAAGATTTCTGTCTCTTCCCTACCTCCGCCTCCCCTTTCCCTCCCCCTCCCCCAATCAAGTCCCTCTCACTCCTCAGCCCAAAGAGCAGTCAGGGTTCCCTGCCCTGTGGGAAGTCCAAGGACCACCCACCTCCATCCAGGTCTAGTAAGGTGAGCATCCAAACTGCCTAGGCTGCCACAAAGCCAATAGGTGCAGTAAGATCAAAAACCCATTGCCATTGTTCTTGAGGTCTCAGTAGTCCTCATTGTCCGCTATGTTCAGCGAGACCAGTTTTATCCCAGGGTTTTACAGACCCAGGCCAGCTGGCCTTGGTGAGTTCCTGATAGAACATCCCCATTGTCTCAGTGTGTGGGTGCACCCCTCGCGGTCCTGAGTTCCTTGCTCGTGCTCTCTCTCCTTCTGCTCCTGATTTGGACCTTGAGATTTCAGTCCGGTGCTCCAATGTGGGTCTCTGTCTCTGTGTCCTTTCATCGCCTGATGAAGGTTAATATTCAGGAGGATGCCTATATGTTTTTCTTTGGGTTCTCCTTATTTAGCTTCTCTAAGAACCTGAGTTATAGGCTCAATGTCCTTTATTTATGGCTAGAAACCAAATATGAGTGAGTATATCCCATGTTCCTCTTTTTGGGTCTGGCTTACCTCACTCAGGATAGTGTTTTCTACTTCCACCCATTTGCCTGCAAACTTCAAGAAGTCCTTGTTTTTTACTGCTGAGTAGTACTCTAATATGTATATATTCCATACTTTCTCCATCCATTCTTCAATTGAAGGGCATCTAGGTTGTTTCCAGGTTCTGGCTATTACAAACAATGCTGCTATGAACATAGTAGAGCATATACTTTTGTTGTATGATAAGGCCTCTCTTGGGTATATTCCCAAGAGTGGTATTGCTGGGTCCAGGGGTAGGTTAATCCCGAATTTCCTGAGAAACCTCCACACTGCTTTCCAGAGTGGTTGCACAAGTTTGCATTCCCACCAGCAATGGATGAGTGTACCCCTTATTCCACAACCTCTCCAGCAAAGGCTATCATTGGTGTTTTTGATTTTAGCCATTCTGACAAGTGTAAGATGGTATCTTAAAGTTGTCTTGATTTGCATTTCCCTGATCGCCAAGGAAGTTGAGCATGACCTTAGGTGTCTTTTGGCCATTTGAACTTCTTCTGTTGAGAGATCTCTGTTCATCTCAGTGCCCCATTTTATAATTGGGTTGATTAGCCTTTTACGGTCTAGTTTCTTAAGTTCTTTATATATTTTGGAGATCAGACCTTTGTCAGTTGCGAGGTTGGTGAAGATTTTCTCCCAGTCAGTGGGTTGCCTTTCTGTCTCAGCGACAGTGTCCTTTGCTTTACAGAAGCTTCTCAGTCTCAAGAGGTCCCATTTATTCAATGAGGCACTTACTGTCTGTGCTGCTGGGGTTATACGTAGGAAGTGGTCTCCTGTGCCCACGTGTTGTAGAGTACTTCCCACTTTCTCTTCTATCAGGTTCAGTGTGTTCGGACTGATATTGAGGTCTTTAATCCACTTGGACTTGAGTTTTGTGCATGGTGATAGATATGGATCTATTTTCATTCTTCTACAGATTTACATCCAGTTTTACCAGCACAATTTGTTGAAGATGCTCTCTTTTTTCCATTGTATACTTTTAGCTCCTTTATCGAAAATCAGGTGCTCATAGGTTTGTGGGTTAAAGTCAGGGTCTTCTATTCGATTCCATTGGTCGACTTCTCTGTTTTTATGCCAATACCAAGCTGTTTTCAATACTGTAGCTCTGTAATAGAGTTTGAAGTCAGGGATGGTAATGCCTCCAGACGTTCCTTTATTGTATAAGATTGTTTTTAATATGGCTCTGTTTCAATTTCAGATGAACAGTAGTTCAAAGCTTAGAAAATTTGCATATGTTAATCTCACAATGAGGATTGCCATTGCAAATAGAAGTAAAGGTTAATCTGAATTTCTGCTTCAGGTGAAAGCAATACCCATTGTTGCAAAGATTTCCTAAACCAAAACTTTTGACATCACTAAATTATGTTTGTATGGTCTGTTTCTTAATATTTACCTAATTTTCCCTTATGTCTTCAGTGTCCTCATATTCCTTTTATACCTTCTAAGGTCTCCACATTGCAGTGTATAGCAAACTTGCACCATTCATCTGTGAGTAGAACATCCATTTTCAGTATTATAATAATATGTCTTTACTTTATAAATCTATTTTATCCACTAGTTGAAGGCGTAAGTCACAAACAATGCCACACCAGTTTGGAATTATGATTAATAGGGTGGTATTTATTCAAAGGGGAAAAAACTTACAGATCACCCTCCCAGACAACAGCCCTCTGCACAACCAGGAAGGGAGTCTAATCACCAGACGCGGAGCAGGAAGTGAGAGAGAGTGAGGAGGGAAGACGGCCGCTTTTTTTAAAGGGAGAGAGACCACTCCCCAATGGGCTGGTATCTCAGCGGCTATAGGCTGGAGGAGCGGAAGGACCTCCCGCAACAACTAGTCATGAAAAAGAACATAGTTTATACTTTTACATATTACATGTGTTTTAAATTATGGAAAGGATTGTTTGAATGATCCTAGTTCTGCATATGGTAAAGTCCAACATCCCCCATTAGTATTAAAATACCCAGTATGTTTCTCCATTTCAATTATGGGGAATTATTTCCCACAAATTTCAGAATAGCCTAATAGACCATTATCTACTTTCCCTAATTATTGTCTGAACACAAAGATTCTCAATAATAAACATAAAACAGGAATCATCTCAGTTGCCAATTGTTTTCTAGAAGTTCATGCTATTTATTCAGCATTTCAATGTGATGATTATGTGAAAACCCAATTTATAACCTTTACCCTACAGGCATCAACATGGCTATTTTAGCTATATATATTGTGAGACTTCATTTCATTTTCATCAATATATTGTACCAGGTTATTTATCTGAATATTTTCCAAAGTAAAATGTATCAAGCCTAATCACCATTACATAAAACTTGGGGCCAAATAATCTATGACTGTTATTAGACAGATGGACTATGTCAGACCAGCTTTCTGAAGAAGAAAAAATAAAATTTATTTTTATGTCTTTCTCAAATTCCTTTTTTAGATAAAATTTTCCTTTAACCTGCATCTCTTGATTACTAAAATACCTCTGTTCCTTTGAACAAAAACTTAAATATACCTGTTCTTTAATTTTTTGTAGCACAAAACTGATCCATGATAAAGAACTTTAATCTGTAACACAAAAATGCCAAGAACTTTTTAATGTAAATGTTTATGTAACAAATATGTAAAAGAACATTGATTGTTTATAAATGGTTTTAGCAAATAATATATGATCTCTACCCATTTTTATTAAAAGTTCTAAAGTTTAAAATAAATTATGCACAATCATGAAAAATATATTATTTATGTTATTAATGGTGTTTTACTAGTTTTTACTAATAGTGTTTAATAATTTCACAGTTATTGGAATAAGGCATACTGTGGAACATAAATTTGTGTGTGACTAAATTTCCCATGCTAATGTTTTATGCCTTCTTACAACTATCTGAATGGGTGAGGCCCTTTAGAATATGTAAAGAGTTTCAACATGTATGCAATTCAAGCTATTGTCAGGGTGGCTTTAAGAATGTAGGTGACCTTCTACCTCCCTGTGTGGACAATGAGCACCTGGCATTGTGTCATCAGTGAGGCATTCTCATCATTTGTCCTCTGTGTCTGGGTGACATCAGCAGACTGAGTCTTTCCACTTCCAGAATCATCCTGTTCCGGTCACCCTGAACTCACAGATATCTGCATGCCTCTACCACCCTTGTACTGGGACTAAAGGCATGTACCGCACCTGGCTTTTGGTAGCTGTTTTTCAAAGAAAAACATGAACAGCATTTATTTAGAATTAGAAATCATGGTTTTAAAAATATGCTTGTATGTGTATGAAAATATGAATACAAGAATTATATGGAATAGCAGATTTAATTTATACATTTATCAGTAATACATGAAAGAGATAACATTAATTTCATTGAGATCAAAGGGATTGAGAAAGTTTGGAGGGAGAAAGGAGAAAAGAAATATGATTATTCTTTACTTAAAAATAATATTATACTTTATTCTTCATGCATTATATTCTGTTATCTTTTGCCATGTCCTGTGAAACACATCTAACATACCTTTAGTTTCCTCCTACTCACAAATTATCCCTTCATCATCTTCATGCAAAATCCACTCAGCATTCATGAGGCAATCTTAATTTATTCTTTCTTATATAATCCTTCTCTTTTATGGTTATTGTAATTATTCACCAAATATTCTCATATTTTTAGAAATTCTCTATAATGAACAAAATGCCTTAATATTATATATTAAAATATGTCATATAAATAATTCACTATAGTTGTCAGCCATCTTGTAACCCATTCTGTATTATTGGTAACTAAAACAATCTTGAAATTTCTATCTTAAATTTCCAAATATATATCACTCATTTCTTAGTATGATGGCCTGTTTTTGTTTTTTTCTTTAAGAAACTGAAATTCATGGACCATTATACAGGTATTCTTGTCATTCTTTTAACTCCCTTTCTATCATTCAGAAAGTTTTCAGGCAGTGTCTAGACAATTAACAAGAATCTCATTGTAAAGCCTCTAAACTCACCCATGTATAATAAATGCAGACAGGAATTGCTTTAGCTTGCTATCATAGTCACTAAGGAATCTTAGTTTATAACCTCAGTCTGTTTTCATGGATGATAACAAAATTGTTGCTGTATTTTCTGTTTATGAATACTTTAAGCAATTGTGGCCACATATTTTCAATGCTTTGCCTTCATTCCATTTTGACTTCTTTCAAAATAAGAATTTTCTTCAAAAGCAAAATGATATGACTGGAAGCCCTAAGAACTTCTACATTATAGTCACACTACTTATCTTCTGTGCATTAGTCTGATTTTTTTAATATTTTTATACAATACATTCCTGTGAATTTAGTCAGTCCATCAATTGTCTTTTACAAAGTCAAAATTTAGTTATATTTTCCTGTATTATTGAACACAAAATATATTAACCATCTGGTGATGTGGGATTCTGTTCTGCCCCTTGTTAATCCCAGCCACCCAGCTAGTTTACACCTGAAATAACCACACAGAAACTGTATTAATTAAAACATTGCTTGGCCATTAGCTCTAACTTCTTATTGGCTAACACTTATATCCTGATTTAGCCCATTTCTGTTAATCTATGTATCACCACATGGCTGTGGCTTACTGGAGACTCTGCCCTTCTTCCTTCCAGCATTCAGCTCTGTTTTCTCCACCTACCTAAATTTCCCCCTATCAACTAGGCCAAGGCAGTTTCTTTATCCATTAACCAATGAAAGCAACACACAAACAGAAGGACCTCCCACACCAGGATTCCCCTCTGAATGCTAGGGATGCCATTGTTTAAAAAGAAACTGTCTTAGGCCTGCACAGGATAAAATAGAGGTACATGGGAAAACTAAACCAAATGCTAGGAGAAAGAAGGCAAAGTCAGAGAGATGCTGGAGACAGATGCTTGGGATAGAACTTTATCCAGTAAGCCACCGCTATGAGGCAATGCAAGATTAATGAAGATGGGCTAGTTTAGGATACAAGAGTTAACTAAAAATATGCTTAAGCTAACTTGGTCAAACAATATGGCAAATAATATGGTTTCTGTGTGATCATTACAGGGCTGAGCAGCCAGGAACTAACTAATGGCCGCCTACAACAATTGGTACTTTATATAAATTGTTTAAACACTTTTAATTTTCAAGTAAAATAATGAATAGCTCATAAAATTACATGTATTCTTTAATTCAACATATCAAAATTTAGAAAAATTGTACATATTTATTAACACAGGATTAACAAAAATGTACTTATTGTTCTAGATTTAAAATTTTTTACCATAGAAAGATGAGCTTATTAGTGAGTATTCTGTGATTTAGATAAACATATGCTACAAAATTTAACAAATAAACCAAAATTCCACTTTCTTTTCCATATTTTAAATTAGAATATATCAGATGACCAACCTATATGAAAAGGAAGAAGGACTATATGAATAAATAGATATCATGGCTGGGAATTGATTAAAAGTATATAAGAAATTTTTTTTTCATTTTTTCAGGCAGTGTTTCTCTGTAGGTTTGGACTCTGTTCTGGAACTAGTTCTTGTAGACCAGACTAGCCTGGAACTCACAGAGATCTGCCTGCCTCTGCCTCCTGAGTGCTGGGATTAAAGGTGTGTGCCACCACCCAGCCATGAGAAAATATATTTGATTGAATAACTTTGATTACAATTAAAGTGCAAAGATATTTTAGTATGATTTCTTATTATTTTAGACTAGTTCTTTGAAATTAGATAATCAAGTAATGCTACTGTAAATATACAGTTATAGAGTATAAAGGACTTTTGGATTGTTCAATTAAATTCTCAAATATATACATACATGTATGTATAATATACATATAATTCCCTTCTCTGTCCATATATATATATATATATATATATATATATATATATATATATATATAGTGTATGTATATGTATTTGTATGTCCTACTTATATGTGTATTATAATGTGCAATATATACATATATACACACACAGACACACACACACACACACAAACACATATATAGCCGGGCGGTGGTGGCGCACGCCTTTAATCCCAGCACTCGGGAGGCAGAGGCAGGAGGATCTCTGGGAGTTCGAGGCCAGCCTGGTCTACAAGAGCTAGTTCCGGGATGGGCACCAAAGCTACAGAGAAACCCTGTCTCGAAAAACCAAAAAAAAAAAAAAAAACCACATATATATACACATATGCTTCCCCTCAGATAGATAGATGATAGATAGATAGATGATAGATAGATAGATAGATAGATGATAGATAGATAGATAGATAGATAGATAGATAGATAGATAGATAGATGATAGATAGATGATAGATAGATAGATAGATAGATAGATAGATAGATAGATAGATAGATAGATGATAGATGATAGATAGATAGATAGATAGATAGATAGATAGATAGATAGATAGATAGATAGATAGATATGAGGGGAAGCATGTGTAATGGATTTAACATCTTTCTTATCATTATAATATTGTGTGGATTTTCCAACATTAAAAAATAATAAACCATGACATGTTCAAGGAACCTTAGGACCACTTTGGATATTATTTCATAACAACAAGGATCTTACTTATAATAAATTTACTGCATTATATTTATTCAAATTTCTAAATATTTTTATCTTTTTGAGGAGCTGTAACATATTTTTGACCATCACACTTTTAACTCATCTTAATTTAGGAGAATCTGAGATGTCATTTTCTCCTGGTTAAAGTATGAAATTATCATGCTGAGCTGTTTGTCTTATGAAGTAATATGAGAATTAGCAGGAAACATGAAACAGACAGCTATCTCTCTTAGTATCATTTGCAGGAAGAGCTGGATAAATGCTATTTGACCTTCTTAAGTGAGCAGCTTGCTTTCAACACCCATAACCCATGTACATACATGATCACTTGGCTGTCAGTACACATAACCATCTGTTATGATGGCAATATGCCTGCTTTCAAAATGGTCTTCCAGTTTAGACTGCAGGTGCCAGCTAAGTAGATTGGCAACCCAAAATACTGAAAATGCTCTCTTGTTCTGCAGAAAACGATGCCACATTAACACCCACATGGCTTCTTACTGACACACCACCTGTTCATTATTTTTAAGCCAAAAATATCCATGCAAAAGGCCATGAGTAAACAGTTGAAGAAACAATGTTGAATACCAATGAATATCCCAATGAACAACATGTTTTTATAATTTTAAAAAGGTGGTTATATATATTGAAAAACAGAAAATTACATATAAAAATATCCTATCCAAACATGACTAAGACAAATAGTTACCACAGTACTTAACACTCAAGGTAATAATATCTTCTAATACATACATATATTTATTTTCTTCTTTTGTTAAGTAAATGTTGACTGCTCTGTACTACATAAAATTATTAGAACAATATGATTTTGTTGGGTATGTGAAATTGACTTTATATGTGACTGTAAATATGCACACAGATTTATTTTTGGGAAAATTTTATAAAAGTAAAAAATGTAAAATCAAATTACAGTTTTTGTATACTACCTCGGTGGTACTTAATTTCCAGGGTGACCTGGGGAAGCAAAAAATAAGATTTTAAATCATACTCAATTGTATGTAAAATTCTAATCAGTTCAGTATTTGAAACTACAAAATAAGAGATTACTGCCTAAAATATAAAATGCCCCAGGTTATGGTAATAATAATGCAAATAATGAAAGATCTTGTTATACTCATTGGGTAATTGGCTTCAAATGCTAAACTTGCCATTCTGTTCAATTAATATTTAACTTTTCGTAGAGTGAACATCATTTTTAAAGGATAATCACAAATTGACTCACCACTAGTTTTGTCAATGTACCCAAATTTTGATTCTTCTTTCTTCTGTGTTTTGGCAAACCCTTCTCTTGTCCTATCTCTTGGTCTCAGGAATATCTTTACTTAATGCTTGATTTCTTTTGCTTATTCAGCCCCAACATGAAGATTAGTCACAAAACTTGTATTCCTGTGATAAATAATTTTAAAAAGCATTACTATGTATCCAGTCTATGTGTCTATAACTAATGTATAAGTTTTCACTCTTTCCAATGAAACTCCCAGAAGCCATTTCTCTAAAATAAAAACAGATATCCATCCCACCGAGGTGATGGAGGTGGGTCTTGTATCTATCTGTTGCTTTCATTGGTTAACTAATAAAGAAACTGCTTGGCCTTTGATAGGACAGAAAATTAGGTAGGCGGAGTAAACAGAACAGAATGCTGGGAGAAAGAAGCTGAGACAGGCAGTCACCATGATTCTCCCACTCCAGACAGACGCAGGTTAAGAACTCCAGACAGACGCAGGTTAAGATCTTTCCTGGTAAGCCAGCTCGTGGTGCTACACAGAATATTAGAAATGGGTTAGATCAATATGTAATAGCTAGCTAATAAGAGGCTGGAACTAATGGTCCAGGCAGTGTTTAAAAGAATACATTTGTGTGTTGTTTTTTTGGGTGTAAAGCTAAACATGCGGGTGGCCAGGCATCAGGAATACAGCCCGCTGTTCCTCACGACACCGAGGTACTACTTCAGCAGCATCTTTATCCAACAGCAAAACAAATCATGATTTGTAACTAGAAGAATATTGCACTGACATTATCCAGTCTTCTGGAGACTGTCATCTCTCCTTTTCTAATTTTTTTAATCCTTTTTCATATTGAACAAATCATAATTTTCTACAGAGTTGATCATTTCTTTCTTCTCAGTGTGGTCAAAAGAAATAAGCATGAAGCAAAATTATTATGGAGGCTTTGGAAGTACCTCATGTCAAAGTCTGTCTGAACTACAGTATGAGTCAAGGTTACCCTGGGTAACTGTGAGATTCAAGTTAAAAAAAAAAGAAACTGAAAATCCAATTCAGTTGTAGAGAAACAACTTAGTATTTACAAGACTTCAGGTTGAATCCCTAGTGTCAAACATAAAAACATAAAATCCAATATTCAAAAATTTAAAACTAAAAACAAAGTTAAAATCTGCTTTATATTGATCACATCACAAACTAATTTTACTTCCCATACTAATCTATTCTCTGGTGTTGTCTTAATTACTTTTTCCCATGAGGAATACCTTATACAATCTAAAACAGGGATGTGAGAAAAAGAATCAGTAGTCTCCTTTTTGAGTTTATCATTTCTGGAAAGCATTTTGGTGAAAACATTGGACAATTGGACAATGATTCTGTTGGCTTCTTGTTTCTTTCGCCCTTTTTATTTAGTCTGGGATTTCAATGTTATTGAAATATATGTGTTTTACAAGTGCAGGGCAATAACACTGTCAAAAGCTTGTTGGGGATGGAATTTTTTCTGAGATTTATATTTATTCTAAACCACCAAAGAATTGCAGCCAAGTATACCAACACCAGAAATCTTAGTGTCTTCAAATTTAAGATAAAACTGATAATATCAATGATGTCAATGGAAACACTGGATAGCCAAAGTTTTTTATTAGTTAAAAACCTAAATAAGATAAACAATGGATAAAACATTTAAAACAAAACAAAATTTATGGGAGATAAATTGATGTTGTATATGAAAAATCAACAATATGCTACACATGTTATTCATGACAAATTGGTATATTGAGATTCACTAAAATATTTGAGACATCACTTAAGGATATTTTATAATATGTACTACAACAGAAAAGAGTTAATTTAAAATTTATATTATAGTTAAGAAAAAGTTTTAAAATCATGCTTATCATTGAAATGCTCATTTTGAACTGAAATATTGTGACTTGAATTGTTGAATATATTTTCATAATTATCTATATATAAGTATGTGTGTCTTGGCCAGAATTATCAAAGACAATGTTAATAGGTCAGATGTCAAAACTGCCCTCTCTTCAACTTTTAGAATCATAACAAATTTGGCAGGAATTTTGAAAGATGAAACACAGTATGTATTCATTACTATCATAGAATCATTTCAAAATTAACATATTTTATGTGTTATATTTTCTTTATAGTTAGTAAATCATTAAAAAGCTTAGCAAATGAAATCTATGTGAAAATATCAAGAAAATACAAGCATGATTGCTAGCTTATCAAGTTAATGAAAGCATATAGAATGAGTACTAGGCCAACATGAACTATATAACAGACTTGTCTCCAAAACAAGCAAAGCAAAATTTATATATGTTAATATATAAATATATAACTTAACAAAGTTAATTTGATGAAATGATGTTACTTTCTTCATTATCCTTTTGGGGTTATCATATACTAAATGTTCTTTTCTCCAAAATCTGTTTTCTTGACAGGGGCATCTAAGTTTTATTTTACTCTATGAATTAGTTGTGGTTAGACAAACAGAAACATGTTCATGAATGTAATTCAATATAAATAGAAGAGAGACAATTCCTGGAAGAAGATACAAACAGATAGTTTATGGAATCCAATTTTTTGAAGCAAAATCCTGAGTTATGTATGAGTTTGAGAACTCATTCTCAGACACATTATAGTAGTTTGAGTGTATGAGAGAAAAAGTTATAAAAGTACAAAAAAATAATAGGGGGTAAATTCTTATTCAAATTTTCACTATACTTAAAATCATGAGAAAATTGTGCAAGAAATACTTGAATGATGCCTGTACAGTAGAATAGCAGTTCAATAGTTTAAAGAGGGATGAAATTCTTCCATGTTGTTTCAGGATATATTTTCTAAAAATGCTCTATTTTCTTTTTATATTACACTATGCTATCATGAAAGGTTTACTCTAGTACACAGGCATAAAGTTAGTAGGTGTATAAAAAAAGCAAACATAAATTAATTTACCAATGTCACACAGCCAAGTTATGACAGATTTGGGATTAAAACATCAAGAATTTGTGATCAGTTACAGAAATTTCACTCCTAAACTCGTTTTTACTTATAGATCTAATCTCTCAGGTAATTTATACTTTGGTTTTCAGACTTAAGATATATCTCATCCAGATACTGTTGACACTTGAACAGAAGTCTTAATATTCCACTTTAATGATTCTAATTGAATAAAATTTCCTACAACATTGAATTGTTAACTCGCAGCTCTAAACAATATGCCATTTGAAAATTTTATACTTGCCTAATTTAATAAGAGTTTCTTTTATTTGTGAGATTATATTGTAATTACATAATTTCATTCTTTCTTTTCCTCCCTTTAAGCCCTTTCATATGTTCCCCAACTTGTTCTCCTTCAAATTTGTTGGACTAAACTTAAAGTAGTATAATATCTGAAAATTGACACGTATTTTAAATAAAATTTTAGTTGTGCAGGTTAGATTGTACAAATCAGAAAATAAGTGTGCTCATTCAACATCTTTTGTTATTAGCAGTGGCAATATACCTCAATAATAATCTTTAAAAAAACATAGCTTGGGTTCAAGAAAAGCAATATATCCTAATTCCTGGGATGCTGGTGAGGAATAATAGAGACATTGGTAATTTTAAGGACAACCATGTGAGAAGGTGAGACACTGGTGTGTGGTTTCAGATGAAAATTAAGATACATTGTGTGGTAAAAATTGTCATTGAGAAAAGCGTGAATTTTAATAAGGTTTTTGAACTCTGCAATACAGTGGTAGTTGTGTCAAGGTGACACTTTATTGATAAATTGAAGACATACGTGAAGCAGGAATTGATGTAATGATAAGGGAACTATTTTGTTTTAAAAATGCTTTATTATAGCTCCACTCCATAAATATTTGAGACAAAAATATAAAGATTAGCACAAATTCTGGATCTAAAGGGTCATCTATATAGATATTTCAGAGTATATGGGTGTTAAGGCGAGGAGTGAGGGGAACTGAGGGAATGGAATAGTCAAGATTAAGGAAGGGCAGAAATGAGAGCAATGAAAGAGATATCTTAATTGAGAGAGCCATTATAGGATTAGCAAAAACCTGACTCAACTCTAGAGAAATTCCCAGAAATCCACAAGAATGACCCCAGCTAAGACCTTAAGTAATATAGGAGAGGAGGCCCAATTGTGACTTGCCCTGTAGCCAGAATGATGAATATCTTAAATATTACCTTAGAACCTTCATCCAGCAACTGATGGAAACAGAGGCAGAGACCCTCATTGGAATACTGGACTGAGTTCCCAAAGTCAAGTTGAAGAGTGGGAGAATGAGAATATGAGCAAACAGGTCAAGACCATGATGGGTTCACCACTGAAACAGTTTACCCAAGCTATTGGGAGCTCCCCAACTCCAGCTGGATGGAAAAGGAACAAGCGTAGGACCAAACGAGTCCCTCTGAATGTGGTTTACAGTTGCAGGGCTGGGGACTGAGGGGTCACTGGCAGTGGTATCAGGATTTACTCCTACTGCATGTACCAGCTTTTTGGGAACCTTTTCTCTTTGGAGAGATACTTTGCTCAGCCTATATATAATAGTAAGGGCCTTGGACCTTCCCCAAAGCAATGTGCCTTACCTTCTCTGAGGATTGGATGTGGGTGGTGTGGGAGGGGGCTGCTGGGAATGGAAGGAGAGAAGGGGGGGCAACTTGTATTAATATTTTTTAAAAATATAATAAATTATAAAAAAGAGATGTTTTAACTTAGAAATTTGTAGTCAGACTTTCTTTAGCCTGCCAACTCCCAAATGATATGAGACTTCTTATTAATTAGGAAATCTTGACCTTAGTTTATAGATTTTTACAACTAGCTCTTAAAACTTAAATTAACCCATTTTTTGTTTCCTCTCCTCTGTGCAGTACATTTGACATTCTCCCCATCTTACTGGTGAATCTCTGCCTATCAGACTCTTCAGGAAGTAGGGCTTATCCTCTCCTGCCATTTACTGGCCATTTGTTTTAGCTTAACACCATGTACAATAAAATGTCTATCAGTATTTAGCTCATTCACAGTGAAAAAACTTTAAAGAAAATACAATAATATACATAATCCAGCCTCTCTGTGTATTTTCTGATTTTACATAGCTTATTTATTTTGCTCTATTACTTTTTAATATTTATTTTATTATCTTAAATCCTTTAACCTATGATTGTCTATACTCTGTCTCTTTTAAGACTTTGCTTTATTTTTTAAACTATATAATCTTTATAATTGTCTATACTCTCTCTCTCTCTCTCTCTCTCTCTCTCTCTCTCTCTCTCTCAAGTCTACATACATTTTTAAAAACACACCATGACTCATTTAAAGGTTTATTTCTGTCTAAATCTGTCTTTATTGCATATCTGTAATCATATTCTGACAATGAGTGCTTTTTCTGACAAGCAACCTGGCTGCAGTGACTTTGGATGCCAACTCCACCTCTTCCAGCCTTTTAACATGGCAGTGGTATCTTTATGATCAGCTCTGCAACCCCCAGGCAAGAGTCACACTCATCACTTTAGCTCTGGGGAGGAGTGTGCAGCACCTAAACTCTTTTTACCTGAATAAAAGCTAAATCTGGCTGTAAGGAGAAACAGTGAAACTGCAGTAGAGGTGTAAAATAAAATAGAAATAGTAATAATAGATAATTTAAAAAGAAACTACAAACTGTTTTGTGTTGGTAAATGGACTAATTTCCATAATTACCTATGATTTATGTGAGCTCATATTTTCCACTATATATCCCAGAATTTTTTATAATAGCTATTCCAACAGAAGTTAATACCGTCATGTCTTATACAATAAAGGAACTTCTGGAGGCATTAACATCCCTGACTTCAAACTCTATTACAGAGCTACAATAATGAAAACAGTGTGGTATTGGCATAAAAACAGAGAAGTCGAACAATGGAATCATATAGAAGACCCAGATTTTAACCCACAAACCTATGAACACCTCATTTTCGATAAGGGAGCTAAAAGTATACAATGGAAAAAAGAAAGCATCTTCAACAAATGGTGCTGGCACAACTGGATGTCAACCTGTAGAAGACTGAAAATCAACCCATATCTATCACCATGCACAAAACTCAAGTCCAGATGGATCAAAGACCTCAATATCAGTCTGAACACACTGAACCTGACAGAAGAGAAAGTGGGAAGTACCCTACAACATATGGGCACAGGAGATCGCTTCCTATGTATAACCCCAGCAGCACAGACATTAAGGGCAACATTGAATAAATGGGACCTATTGAAACTAAGAAGCTTCTGTAAAGCAAAGGACACTGTCACTAAGACAAAAAGGCAACCTACTGACTGGGAGAAGATCTTCACCAACCCCGCAACAGACAAAGGTCTGATCTCCAAAATATATAAAGAACTCAAGAAACTAGACTTCAAAATGCTAATTAACCCAATAAAAAAATGGGGCACTGATCTGAAAAGAGAATTTTCAACAGAAGAAGTTCAAATGGCCAAAAGACACTTAAGGTCATGCTCAACCTCCTTAGCGATCAGGGAAGTGCAAATCAAAGCAATTTTGAGATATCATCTTACACCTGTCAGAATGGCTAAAATCAAAAACACCAATGATAGCCTTTGCTCGAGAGGTTGTGGAGGAAGGGGTACCCTCATCCATTGCTGGTGGGAATGCAGACTTGTGCAACCACTTTGGAAATCAGTGTGGCGGTTTCTCAGGATATTTGGGATCAACCTACCCCAGGACCCAGCAATACCACTCTTGGGAATATACCCAAGAGATGCCCTGTCATATTACAAAAGCATTTGTTCAACTATGTTCATAGCAGCATTATTTGTAATAGCCAGAACCTGGAAACAACCTAGATGTCCTTCAATGGAAGAATGGATGAAGAAAGTGTGGAATATATACACATTAGAGTACTACTCAGCGGTAAAAAACAATGACTTCTCGAATTTTGCATGCAAATGGATGGAAATAGAAAACACTATCCTGAGTGAGGTGTCCCAGACCCATAAAGATGAACATGGGATGTACTCACTCATAATTGGTTTCTAGCCATAAATAAGCGACATTGAGTCTATATAATTTCTGATCCTAAAGAAGCTAAATAAGAAGGTGAATCCAAAGAAAAACATATAGTTTTCCTCTTCGATATGGGAAGTAGACAAGATTGCCAAGCAAAAATTTGGGATCTTGGGGGAGGGGTGGGATAGGGGAAAGGGGAGATGGGGAGAGAAATGTGAGAAGGGGAGGATGGGGGGAACTTGGGGAATTGGGATGGTTGGGATAAAGGAAGGATGGATATGGGAACAGGGAAGCATATATCTTAATTAAGGGATCCACCTTAGGGTAGGCAAGAGACCTGAACCTAGAGGGGCTCCCAGGTCCCCAGGGGGATGTCCCCAGTTAGTGCCTTGTGCAGCTGATGATAATGAACTTGAAATGGCCCTATCCTATCCACAGTGATGAATATCTTGCACAACACCATAGAACCTTCATCGGGTGATGGATGGAGATAGAGACAGAGACCCACATTGGATCACAGGAATAAGCTCCCAAGGTCCCAATGAGGAGCAGAAGGAGGGAGAACATGAGCAAGGAAGTCTGGACCGTGAGGGGTGCACACACCCACTGAGACAGAGGGACTGATCTATTGGGAGCTCACCAAGGGCAGCTGGACTGTAACTGAAAAAGCATGGGATAAAACCGGACTCTCTGAACAATGAGGACTGATGAGAAGCCAAAGACAATGGCACTGGGGTTTGATCCTACTTCATGTTCTGGCTTTGTGGGAGCCTAGCCAGTTTGGATGCTCACCTTCCTAGACCTAGATGGAGGGGAGAGGACCTTGGACTTTCCACAGTGCCGGGAACCATGACTGCTCTTCGGACTGGAGAGGGATGGGGAAAGGAGCGGGGGGAGGGGGAGTGGTGTTGGAGGAAGGGGAGGGAAATGGGAGGCTGGGAGGAGGTGGAAATTTAAAATAAAAATAAAATTAAAAAAATGATGTGGCATTTGCAATTCAGAGTGCAACAAGTGGATTGACAAACACACTCTTGGAGATCAGCATCAGTAAAATAAAATACATAAAAATACACAAAGAAGCAGAAGGATTCTTTATTCTCTCCCCTATAGTATGGTAATTTACCTTCTGTTTCTACAGTGATGATAGGTACTGTATTTATCTAAACCAGGATTTGGTAAAGTTGAACTCATTAACCAAATCAGAGTTCTAGTTTCATGGCTTTGAGCTAAGATTACTTTCAATATCAGAGATAGTAAATAAAACAAGACAAAAATTAATTATATCTATGTACTTCAAACTATACATATTTCAAAGCACATATTTATTTTCTGATCTGTTAAAAAAAAGGTTGCCAATCTCCAAGGTAAATTATTTTTTTTGGATTGAGGTTATAGTAATAAGAATACATGTATTGGGTATCATTCACAAACTTGAAATACATGACCTCGTTTTCTCTCAGCAGCTATCTGTGTGTAATTTGATCCTTAACTTGCTAGAATTTTTTGAAGACTCCAGTAGTTGCACACTATTTAAATCAGTTATCTAGGTACTAATGGGTCTTGAATTCAAAGGCAGGTTTATATAATCTTTCTTTCAGGGTCCTTCCTGACTTAACCAATTCTCTTATGTTTTATATAATTATGATCAATTAGAAATGATGAGGAAAAACTATGACCTTCCATTTGCCAACAATAAAGTTTAGAATAATTTGTAAAATGTTTACAAGAATGAACATCCCACACAAAAATTTTATGGTTAAGTTCACATTAACATTTTTAACATATATATATATATATATATATATATATATATATATATATATTAATATTCATGAAAAAAATTAAATTATTTTAGGTCATTCAACATCACAGTTGTTAGTGAATGTGATATTATTTGAATAAAATTTGAATCAATTTATCTTTTCAATAGAGTAAAAACAAATCATGTCTTTGTAATATAATCATTTGTACATTAATATATTGTTTTATTAATAGTAATATGTATTTTATGAGCAAAAATTAGGATATCTTTGTTCACAGGAATAATTTTATTTTAAGTTGCAATGCAATGAGAATAGACAGTGTCATTGCTAAATGGAATTTCCATTTTCCCTAAGTGGAAAAACAAATTTTCATGACTTACTTATTTTGCAAATGATACATGATCGTCCATTAGAAGGATTATGACAGAATGACTATTAAGATGATCGAGAATAACAATTTCTCAGCTCCCTTAACATCTCTTTCTGAATCATGAGTGTGATCTGATTTATAATCCTCTCAATTTCCCAGCCAGATCTGACAAAGTGACTATGGAGCTATATAAAAACAAGCACATATTTATTTGAAACATAGAATGTGCTCACATGCTATTTTTAATCTTAACTTTGAAGAAAATGAAAGACCTATAAGTGTTCTATGTGATATATTTGAAAAGTTAATCATTCTAGCTACCAATTAACAAACTACCTTAGAAAAAGTTCTATTATGTCATTTCAGACTGGGCTAAGATTCAGTAATTATTTTTCCATTATTATTGCGACAATGCATATTATAGTAATTAGAATACCACCATGTTCATTAGATACAGTGAAGCAGATCTGCTTTATTTTAGGTGTGAATTTTCAATAACATCCTCACAAAAGTTTTGCCAAGTCCTAAGATTTTTCATCAATAACATGATGTAAAATAATTCTTGAAATATTCAATTGCATCTATAATATTTCATTTTTTTCTTTATGTTGTCATTATTTCAAAGGCTCTATGAAGTCTTATGATGAAAAGGAATGATTTTTGTTATTAAATTATTTATCATTTGTTTTGGAAAAAAGTCCTGGAGCTAAATATATTTAGTATCTTATAGAATAACATCAAGAATGTTAAGATCCTCTAAGATTCTGTTTGGAGGAATAGAACCAGAATGGTGAATGTAGCACAAATAATAAAAATCCAGACAGAAATTGGTATTCAACCAAAAAACCAGAAAAGCAAGGTAGTCAAAGAACTAAATAAATCTTACCTCTACCTATGCTGGGCTATAGCAGAGCAAGCAGACTGAGCCCCTCTCTCCTCTCACTTTATATTTCTTCTAGTGCTGGGATTAAAGGTGTATGACCACTTGGCATTGGGATTAAAGATGAGCTAACACCACTTGGATTTGTTTCTGAATTGATTTTAGGTAACCCAGAGTGGCATTAAACTCAGTTTGCCTATGATACCCAAATTCTGGGATTAAAGATGTGTGACACCACTACCTGACCTCTAGATGCTTAACTTTGTCCTTTTTATCTTTAGTCCAGCTTTATTTATTAAAACACAAATAAAATATCACTATCAATGAAGAGGAGATTTATTTTTTCATAAATTATTAAGAAGAACTTGAAGGATTATTTCCATTCCATTATACCAGTAAATTTTAGGACCATACTCACAGAAGAAAGTCTCAATAACAACTACAATAACAACAGTAACAAATAAAGTCTTGGAGCTTTATAAGAAATTTAAATTTAATATGTGAATTTCAAGCAAAGCAGAAAAGATCTATTCATACAGGTCAATGAGGTTGGAAGACTTATCAGACCACCCTAAACAATACTAATCATGTCACTGAGAAGCAATTTTCTTATGCAAAGCTGAAATAACCTCATCAGATGAACTGGATATCAGAAAAGATTTTTATCATTACTTTAATTATTCATATTTAAATATGACAATCCCCTACTTAACAACCTATAAATGTCTGCAGATTCATCAATGTTAGTGTCTTCCCTCAAAGATTATATATTGCTGTGGGAGCACTTTCTGCTCCTACAGAGAATAGCCTTTAAGATACCAGTCCACTTGTGCATGATCTCTTATATTGTAAAAGCAGTGGTAAATGTGTGCCCACTGTCTTGCTTCAAGCTCCATTTTCCAGCTGTTAGACACTATTCCTGTTTATGCAGAACTGTTTCTAGGATAGTCCTATTTAGTTAACTAAATAACCCTCTTATTATTCATAATTCTGAACTGGTGTGGGATTGTTTTGTGACTTAAGTCATCATCCGTCACCCAAACATTTGGTTTTAGAACCCCCTCAGCTCTGACACACACTGCCAGCTTGGAGTGTACCTAACTTGGCAAAAGCCCTCCCTCAGCTAGCCACAGCAACAGTTCATATAGAATTCTCATGCAGTTGCTTTTCTTGCTACTGATCAGCCACTGTTCTTTATATTTTCCCTTTACATGCCTCAGATTGTCTTTAAGACCCCATGCACCATCAGGGTGCATTGCAGACATTTGGGTGAGACATAGGATCCCCCTGTCTGAGCCAGCTGTTCTGCGGCTTTCTAACAATTTGTTTGCATTTGCCTATTCCACAACTCTAGAGACATTGCAGAACACACAGTCTGTGATTTATTTTTCAGAATTTTACTCTAAAATCAGATTTCAGATCAGCCATGTGAATGCAAGTGTGCCGCCATGCCCCGTTGGCTTTGTTTTTGTAGGTGGCCCACAACATCTTCTGGCAGGTAACAAATATTACACCTAATCCAGCTAATTAAACTACAGGTAAGATTTAATATCCAAAATATATTGTAAGTTGCTTATTTAAAAGGCCACTATGTCAGACAACCTAACCATTCAAGATTTTCAATAGCCTCTTTACTTACACCATGTGAGAGGTTTACAAGACTTATATGAGGTCCCTTTTACTTCACTATTTTTCATTGTGGAGATTAGTCTTGTCCTAAATATTTTTTTTTAAATATGGTCTGAAAATAGGGCTAAAAATGAGGCATTTTTAGGAATGGTACAGCCTTTACAGACTGATACCACACTTCTCAAGAAAGAGTTTGGAAATGCAAAGAAGGATATGAACAATGTAACTAATAAAATGCTGTCAATTGAGGTACTTTTAGAAATAGTATAGACTGATACTAAGCTTCTTACAAAAAGGTCATGAATCCGAAGGAGGACACAATTTAACTAATAAAACTTGGTCAACTGAGTGTTTTTGGAAATGGTACAGACTGACAGTAATTTATTTAAAGGAAAATTCAGCACTCTGGAGAAGGAAACAGCTGATTTGGCACATAAAACCCAATTAATGACAGTAGGTGCTGAAACATTAAGAGAATTCACACTGCTGAATGTATTCAGACTCTGCCAAAAGGGTATGGACTCTGCCAAAAGGGTATGGCAGATTAACTGACAGAATGTTTCTTCAGGAAGGAAATATGCATGCTATAAAGATTATGTCAAAGGATGACACCTTATCTGTACTGGACAGACTTCATACCTTGGAATACTCAATGAGGGCATTAGAGCAGAATACTTGAAAGTGGATCCAGACATTACAAAAGGTAGTGGTAAACAGATTTGAAAAGATCAAGGAAATTATCGAATTTGATGACCAGGAACAAAAGGTAAAAAGGCAAAATTTAACCTTGTCAGTATGTAAAAATCTCTGGGATAGCTTCCCCAGAGTTCTGCTTGCCTTTCCAGTAATAGCATCAGAAAAAGTATCTGGCACCAAGTAACATAAGGTTGTCAAAGACTGTATGTGGGAGCCCATACGTATAACTGATGTGAGGGAAATTAGACAAGCATTGTAGCTTACAGACTATATTCATCCTTTGTTAGTGAAATGGTCAAAATGTGGGCTTTCAGTAGCAAAGTAATGTCTCAATATTGGATGAAGTTAATCTCAGCAATCCTAGAAAGTAGACTGCATTTTTCCTTGGAGGTGCTTTTTTAAAAAGGAGGCAAGAATTTTAGAGCAACAACAACAAAAGAAAAAGGGCTTGAGATTTCCCTAGATCAAATTCTAGGTGAAGAACTTTATTCTGATCCTCAGAATCAAGGTCTTTATGATAACCACACCTTGTCCCTACGTAGCACAGCAGTTTGAAGGCTTGGAACAGGATTCAGGATCTAGGAAAGATAATTTAATCATATCTCAGGGTTAAGCAGGGTCAGAGAGAGTCTGTTCGTGACATTTTACAAAGACTGACTAGGGCTGTACAAATAGGGATAACTGACCCAGAAGCTAGATGTATAGTAATTGAATCTTTGACTTATGAGAATGCCAACATGGAATGCAAAGGGATCCTTTTAAAGATCATATCAGCACTCATGGATGAATGGGTCTTGCATACAATGAATGTCAAGACATTTGACTATGGTACTGAAGCTTGTGTAGGAGAAGCAATTTCCAATGGTAAGAGAAGACATCAAAATATCAAATGTTTTAATTGTGGTAGAATGGGACATCCATGAAGAGATTATAGACAACAGATTGCTAAAAATAATGTCACCTCTGGGAATGGCAGAAATAGGAGGATTCAGCCTTCAGGTATATGTAGGAAGTGTGACAAAGGCTAACATTGGACCAATGAATGTAGGTCAATGAAAGATAGACAAGGTAACAGGTAACCCAATACCATTAGGGAATGCAATCGGGAACCTTTTGCAGGCACCCATGATGATAGTGGTCCAGTCATTCCTAGTTACTGTAGAGAACATGACTTGCCAGGAAAATTAAAACATTCAATTCCTGCAGTAAAAAGCAATACTGGCCTGAATAATGGGTTAAATGTACAGGATGTATCCAAAACTCCAGTAAGACCGAGGAAATGTGTATTCGGGCAGACTTCTATAAATGATCAAAGAACAAATCTAAGTGTGTATATAAATGGCATTTTTATTGAAGGCTTACTAGAGACAGGTACTAATGTAAGTATCATTACTCCAGAATCTTGGCATCCATATTGACCTCTTCAAGAGGTAGATGTTCAGTTTCTAGGAATTGGATACCTATCTCAGGTAAAACAAAGCACAAGATGGGTGAAATGCATAGGGCCAGAAGTGCAAATAGAAATACTAAGGCCATATATAGCCAATATTGCAGTGAATTTGTGGGGTCACCTATTGCAACAAAGGAATACCCAGATTAACATTCCTTCAGCCCCCAAAACTTGTTTTTCTGAGGAAAATATTAGAAGATATTATAGACAATGACACCAGCCACTTGGGCTGCACAAGAACACAAAGCAATTGATAAACCTTCTTAGGTACCAACAGCCCTACCTTTGAAATGGTTAACTAAGAAAGCAATATGGATTAAGCAGTAGCCCCTAGCTGAAGAAAAGTTTCAGGCTTTAGAACAGCTGGTATAAGTGCAACTAGATGCTCAACATATAAAAAAAAATTACAAGCCCTTGTAATTCTCCTGTATTTGTTGTTAAAAAGAAATCTGGAAAATGGAGAATGGTGACAGATCTTAGAGCTATCAACAAGGTTATTCAAACTACGGGCCCTCGACAATCTGGAATTCCTCTGCCTTCTCTGTTACTAAAGGGATGGCCTCTCATGTTTATTGATTTAAAGGATTGATTCTTCACTATATCTTTCAAAAAAAGAATAAAGTTTGATTTCATAGTGCCTACCTATAATAAATCTCAGCCTACTAGAATTATTATATCAATGGGCCATCCTTCAAAAGGAAATGCTCAATAGCCCCACCCTATGACAATACTTTGTCATCCAGCCATTGGATATTATATGTAAGTAATTTCCTAAATTTATAATCCACCATTACATGGATGACATTTTGTTATCTGATTTAGATACTTTAGAAAGGATGTTTGAAGAAGTAAAAAAAAAGTCTTACCTAAATACGGATTACAAATTGCTCCTGAAAAGTTTCAAAGAGGAGATTCTGTTAATTACCTAGGTTACAGAATAGGTTTACAGAAAATTAGAACACAAAAGGCACAAATTAGGAGAGACTGGTTACAGACTCTTAATGACTTTCAAAGATTATGAGGAGATATTAACAGTCTACAATCGGCTGTTGGGATAACATCTGATCTAATAATTCAATTAAACAAAACCTTAGAAGATGATAAAGACTTGAATAGTTCCAGAGAATTAACAACTGAAGCAGAAAAGAAATTAACAAAAAATTGTTGAAAAGAAATTACAGGAAGCATGTGGATAGTGTGAATCCAAATCTTAACTGTACTCTAGTCATATTGCCTTCCAGAATTTCTGCTATAAAAATTTTAATGCAGAGAGATGATATTATCTTAGAATGGATTTTTACCACATAAACCAAGTAAAAAATTAAAAACTTATGTGGAAAAGGCCTCTGAATTAATTATAAAAGGTAAATTAAGACTTTGTCAATTACCAGGTATAGATCCAGCAGAGAATATAGTGTCTTCTACTGCTGAAGAAATAAAAAAGATATGAAAAGACAATGAACAATTTTTGTGAGTAATTAATAGAAATTAAGTCAAAAACAATAGACTTAACCTTATAAAAAGAACTTCTTGAATTCTTCCCCAAATTGTACATAATGCACCAATAACTGGAGCCCATATATTTTATGCTGATGCAAATAAATCAGGGAAGGCAGGTAAAAAATTAGAAAAATTAAGTAAGGTAGAACAAAGCCCTTATAATTATGTCCAGAAGGCAGAAATACAAGCTATTCTTATTGTACTAAGGAATTATAAAGAACCTTTCAATATAATTACTGATTCACAATATGCAGAAATAATTGACTTACATATTGAAACTGCTGAATTTATACCAGATGTATACCAATTGTTATGAATTTTGTGGGTAGGTCCCAAGAAGCTTGCTGTGGGGTCCCAGTGGTTGGTCCCCAGCCGTGTGTCAGCAGGCTGGTCCCACAGACAGTGAATCGCTGGAAAGTGCAAGTTATCGGAGAAGGTGCAAGTTCCCAGCAGCGAGCGCGGTGGGGGCAGGCAGTGGGTGGGAGGCACATGAGCAGACACATTGTCCAGAATAGAATTGGATATTTATTAGTTGAATTATGGAGGGAAAGGAAAAAGTGGAGAAGGGGATATATATATATATATATATATATATATATATAGAGAGAGAGAGAGAGAGAGAGAGAGAAGAGAGAAGAGGACAGAGAGAGGGAAGAAGGGGGTGTAGGAAAGGGAACAGAGAGAGAAGCCAAGATGGTGAGGGAGGGAGGGGTTGCAGGGAGTGGGCATGGCTTGTCTCTTAAAGTGACGAACAATCATAACATCAATGATATGGAATTGACTTTGTTATTCATCCAGATGCAAGACATAATTAGGAATAGGGTTTGTCCTATATACATAACACAAATCTGATCCCATATGGGTCTACCTGGTCCTCTAGCACAAGGTAATACAGAAATTGATTGATTATTGTTTGAAAGTGTGTTTCATGTCTCTGAATTTCATATAAAACATTATGTCAATAGCAAAGGTTTAAAGAACAAGTTTTCTATTACATGGCAACAAGCTAAGGAGATGATAAAGAGATGTCCCACTTGCTCTTTCTATAATCAAACACCCTTGCCTGCAGGGAGTAACACAAAGAGTACTCAGAGAAATGAGATCTGGCAGATGGATGTGTTTCACTTTACAGAATTTGGTAAATTAAAATATGTACACCACACAATAGACATGTATTTAGGTTTTCAATGAGCAACTGTCTTGAGCTCAGAAAAATCTGATTCAAGTAGATGGGGAACTGAATGCTGAGAAGAATAAGTCAGAGTCAGAGCTGCCATGGAGTTGCTGAATCTTTGTTGGTAAGCTACTGTCACGTGGCAATATACAGATTAATGGAAATGGGTTAAACTAAGATGTAAGTGATAGACAATAAGAAGATAAAGCGAATGGTCCAAGCAGTGTTTTAATTAATATAGTTACTGTGTTGTTATTTTGGGTCTAAGCAGCAGAAAACAAATGAACAGCCTCCTTTTACAATGTATGAAAAATACCACTAAACACATGGTATTCAACTATCAACTATCACTGGCTAACATTATTAAGTGTATTTCTGTGACTCTTTTAAAACTTCTTCATAAAAATATAAGAAAGCCAAGGACAATGGCATGGGGTTTTGTTCCTACTTCATGTTCTGGCTTTGTGGGAGCCTAGCCAGTTTGGATGTTCACCTTCCTAGACCTGGATGGAGAGGAGAAGACCCTGGACTTTCCACAGGGCAGGGAACCCTGACTGCTCTTTGGACTGAAGAGAGAGGGGGAGAGGAGTGCGGGGACAGGGAGAGGGGCGGGAGGAGGGGGAGGGAAATGGGAGGCTGGGAGGAAGCAGGAATTTTTTTTCAATAAAAATATATAAGAAAGTAAAGGTAAACATAGCTTAACTGTGTTTTTTGAGGTTTACATGTGTGGAAGAGGGGGCCCCTTGTCAGTTCCTGACTGCTTGGCTAACTTAGACCCAGAATAATCACACAGAAACTGTGTTAAATAAATCACTTCTTGGCCCATTATCTCCAGCTTCTTATTGGATAACCCTTACATATTAATTTAACCCATCTCCATTAATCTGTATATCACCATGAGGTCATAGCCTGCCAACAAAGTTTCAGCATATCCATCTTTAGTCATGGATTCGTGACATCCCCCTGACTCTGCCTACTTTCTCCCAGCATTCAGTTGTTTCCCTGCCTTGTTCTGCTCTGCCCTGCCCTGCTCTACTATAAGCTCAAAGTAGTTCTTTATTCATTAATGGTAATCACAGCACACAGAGGTGACTCCTACATCACATCCCCATTTCTGTTTAAACAAAAAATGAAGGTTTTAACTTTAACATAGTAAAATTACATATAACAAAACAGATATCAAACAAGAATTATAGTTACAATATTTATGTCTATATTCTATTCATTCTTCAAATCCATCAAAGACTGAAGAGGATATGATATTACCTAAGTAAATAGGAAGTGCATTGTAAGCAACTTCTAAAACTCTAGAATTGACAAAGACATCTTGCTGCCTGGATATTCACCTAGAGGTTTTCTCTACTGTTGGGCATCTACAGGCCCATAGTAAACAGCAGACTTTTCCATAAAGCAAGAAATTTCAAAGACAGGTCTGCCTACATTGACTGCTTGCCAGCACCTTCTTCTGTATTCTACAGAATGTCTCAAAGCTCTTTCATGAAGCAGGAACCCCAAAGGATCATTTCACTTTTAGGCAAGTCCAGTAGTTATTTCTCTGTCAATCCTGTATGTCCAGTTCTTCTAACAGACACCATAAGGAGCCTCTTCGATGCCCAGCTTCCTCTTGAAGTAGATTGGTGCTGCCAGGAGCAGATGTGTCTCACTGTCATAAAAAAAATCCTAAATTTTAAAACATTTAAATATCATATTCTGAAGGTCTCTGAAAGATTTGAAGAATATCTAACTAACTAAAATATATCTCTATACATCTAAAAAACCTAGCTAACATGACTACAAACACGACTATTAATCAAGAACAAAGATACATACACATATAACAAAATTGACCTTAAATTTATATCAATAAATCCAGATCCATACCAATACAAATTATTCATATCTATATTATGCATGTGGTAATATAAATTTGCAAATATCTAATTACTCATTCAAATAAACAGCAATTATAGTCCCTATCTTTATAGTATTTATGAATAAGATACAGGGGCATTTAGCCTGTAACATGTACCCTTCGAAGCATGGCATACATAATGATGTGAAACTGGATTGCAGGTTGAGTATACAATGTGATTGTCATCATTTTTATTTACATTCATAGAATGATTTCACTTTGTTTGCTGTTATATCTTGTAAGCTCAGGTCTTTTGCACCTATTTTTCTAACTCTTTATTACCTGAAGCAGATTCTCTGACCTCCTAACCTCGTTAAAGACCACATACATTCACATTAGAAATTTGCTGATGCACTATATACTTAAGAAGAGAAGTTTCTCTTAACCATTCATTAAAATAGCCTCTTCTAATGGTGTTTTATTTTATAGTGTTCTTTTTCAAGTGCAAAGTAGAGACAGCTAAGTGTCATAACAAAATCTACATACTCAGCATGTTTCATGCTCTAGTGCAAAATAATAGAAAAACAGGCAGAAAATCCTAGGCATAGTTCTATTTTTGGTTAAATTATTCATATTAAAATAGCATTTTTGTTCCTCTGAATTTCAGACACCTGCAGATATAAAATAGTCTGTGGTGTTATCCAACTATAGACATATAATGTACTGTATATTTTAGAACACTTAAATGCTTTTTTTATGAGTAACATTGAAGTGGTTTCACCATGTTCCATGGATGTAGAGTACCTTAGCATTTGAGATGACAAATTCTAGGAGATGAAGAGGCAGTGAGTAGATGAAGAGACATTCCTAGAGGTGATTCAAAGTACTGCATGTGTTGTCTGTAACTCAATGAAAGACAACTTCATTTCTTACCACATTATAATTCATATATTTTCTGAATTATATTCAGAGTCTATAGGACATAGCCACTTGCGGCTTCATGAAGTGGTAAATAAAGATGGTGTTATTTCTCCATTGTTAGCCCCCTTCTCCTTTTCAAACATTATTGCAATTATTAGCGGTATAGTAATAAGATCCTATGAACAGGTCATTGACTGTGTAGATATCTCCAAGAAACTAATTCAAGGATAATTCTCATCTTTGTGGATCCAACAGAGCAGTTGTAATGAACTGAGAAGTCTTTACGATAGTTATACCAGTGCTCTACAAAAATTCTACAATAAATACAAACTTTAGAAGCTTACAGAAGAGGGATTAAATATTTACATGCTGACTCAATTACACAAAGGACATTAATTCTAAAGTATTAAATTTTTAAGTACCTGGAATGCTTACTATAAGACACTTAATTCTGTTTATATTGCACTTCAGAGAAAAGAGTTACTGCTTCAAAAGTGAGAAATCTATAAGGAAAAAGAGAAAGTGATTGGAATTTTGTGTGTAGACATAACCCTTAATCTCATAATTCCATATTAGAGTCTCTGAATTTTAATATCTTAACAAGTAAAGCATATATGACATTTCTACATTAATTTTAAACTGCTAGTCATATGCCCTAGAAAGACATACCTGCCCCATAGTTCACTCAATCACAACTTTATACATGTACAAAAACAAGTATACATTCTAAGACTATGGAATAGCAAACTATTGTATAATACCCATAAGTAATAAAATTTGATCAGCTATTGTTATATTAACAAGGCTTCAAAAGGTATTTCATGGTGTTAGTAGAAACTGGGAAAACAGCCATCTACCCACAGACCCAAACTGCTGACTACATAATTATAGATTTGCTGAACTATTGAGTTTGGAAAATAAATGTTATTTATTGGTGGTGATTTTGTTATTGCAAGTTTAATGAATTTCTGAAGTTATCAGGTGATTTAATTTCATTTATTTTTCAAGGAGCAGTCACAATTTTTAATTGTATAAGTGTTTCAGTGGGAGAGAGACAGAGAGATAAAGATCACAACTTCCTTGTGGATTTCAGAAATATATGCCAGAGTTTGATTTTTCCTCTACTGCATGGATTTCAGATGGCCCAAATCAATTTTGTTTTAAAGATAAATGTCTTAATACTAATAAAATAATTAATATCTTACTATACTTTCTCTTTTCTCTTTAATGAAAAAAAAAGATTTTCCATACAATATTGCATGGTTATGCACCAACATGGTGGACTAAATCCATGTAAAACCTTGAGAGAACTTGAAAAATAATTCAAAACAAGACAAAACAAAGGAGTTAAGCACATCTTAATGTCATGGCTCCTTTAAGAGAGGATTTTCTGATTCAGCAGTAGTGATAAAAAAGCCATGATGTTTTGTAATGGCTGTGACTTCCTGGGCCATACTGCCAGTGTGAACTCTAATGAGGTCTGGCTACTGAGCATTTATTTAAATGGGATTTCTGAGCAGAGTGTGACAACTTGCTTAATAGGAACATAGACCAGCTGTGTGCCTGAAAATGACTGCACAGAGATATTTGATTCTGGGCATTGTTAAGCAAAACCAACACATATACTTTAAAGATATCTTGATTTCAAAATATGGATCTAAGGATTTGTTGCTTTGTAAAAAAAAGGTTCTTTGTTCCCACAGAAGATGAGAACCTGTGGATTAATTTCAGACTAATGTGGTTTGATATACAAACCACCAAAAGGTTGACATGAACACTGCCCAAAATTATTTTGCCCAACAAAAAGCAGAAAGCAGTGTGGAGAGAACTATGTCCATATTACCAAATATTGTCTATAAATGTCTATTTACATATAAAGGGTATATGCCATAGAGATTTGCATTGATATGGATCTTGGTTTATTGATACAATGTTAAGGTCAATTTTGTTACATTGTGCATAAGTATTTTTACTCTTGATTAAGATATTGTGATTGTGCAGCTCATTTTAAAAATGTAATATATAATTAAGAAATATAGGTTAATAGATAATCATCTATAATAGTCAAGCTTGTAGTCATGTTAGATTTTTTTAAATATAGAGATTTATTTCAGATGAATAGGCATTCTTCAAACTTTTCAAAGACTACAGATTATGTCATTTAAAATGTTTAATAATTTAGGACTTATAACAATGAGACGTATCTGCTCCTGGAAGCACCTATCTACTTCAAGAAAAAGATAGGAATCGAGAGGCTTCTTATAGTGTTTGCTATCATTTTGGCAAGAAACTGCTCTTGTCTGTACATGTAGGACCTGCAGAGAGATGACTGCTGAACTTGTCTAAAGGTTAGACAACTCTTCAGGGTTCCTGCTTTCTGAAAGAGTCTGCCAGGCAATTTGCAGGACAAAGAAAAAGTGACTGACAAACAGTCTCTATAGGCAAACCTGTCTTTCAAATTCCCTGATTCATGGGAAAGTCTGTCAGATACTATGGGCCAGTAACCTGAAGATGGATGCCACAATGGTACAGAAAAACTTTGGATGAGTGTCAACTCAGTGAGATATCTCTTTCAATTCTAGAGTTTTTGAAGTTGTTTACTTAGGTAATATTATATCCTTCTGGAATCTTTGATGGAATTGAAGAATAGATAGTAATAATATAGTTTTCCTTAGTTATGATAAAAGACAACGTAGTTAAAAATATTATAACTGTAATTCTTGCTTGATAACTGTTTTTGTTATATATAATTTTACTATGTTAAGGTTAAAACCTTCCTTTTTATTTATACAGAAAAGGGCAGTTGATGTGGGATTCCACTCTGTATGCTGTGAATACCATTGGTTAATAAAGAAACATATTGGGCCTGTGCAGGGAATAGAGGTAGGCAGAGAAAACTAAACTGAATGCTGAAAGAAAGGAAGCAGAATCATAGAGAAGCCATATAGCCACACTGGAGACAGATGCCAGAACTTTATCCCATAAGCCACAGCCTCATACATAGATTAATGGAGATGTGTTAAATTAATATGTAAGAGTTAGCCAATAAGAAGCTAGAGCTATGCCGGGCGGTGGTGGCGCACGCCTTTAATCCCAGCACTCGGGAGGCAGAGGCAGGTGAATCTCTGTGAGTTCGAGACCAGCCTGGTCTACAAGAGCTAGTTCCAGGGATTTAAATAATATAGGTTTGTGTGATTATTTCAGAGCTTCCAAGCAGCTGGAAACCAACAAGTAGTCTCTGCCAACAATCCAATGGATTTTGATTTTGTTATTTCTAGTTTAATGAATTGATGAAGTATCAAATGATTTAATTTCATTTATTTTACAAGGAACAATCACAATTTCTAATTGTATGAGTGTTTGCATTGGAGAGCGACAGAGAGATAGAGATCATAACTTGTTTGTGGATGTCAGGAATAAATGCCAGAGATTGCTTTTTCTCCTACTTCATGGATTTCAGATGGTCCAATTCAATTTTATTTTAAAGGCATATATGTTAATACTAATCAAATAATTAATATTCTACTCCATTTTTCTTTTCTCTTATATTGGAAAAGAGATTTTTCCATACAATATAGCTTAATTATGCTTTTCCCACCCCATTACTTCTAGATTCGCTGCATCTTCCCTACCAAATAAACACAAAATCTTTTTATCTCTCTCATTAAAAAATTGTCATTAGAAAATGAGAATAATATAAAATAATCAAAACCAATACAAATCAGATTTTAGGTCAAAACAAACTGGAGAAAAATAATCAAAGGGGGAAAAAAGCATCAGAAACACATATAGACAGAGATAGACATTTTCATAGAAAGAATCCCATAAGAATGCAAAACCCGAAAACATGCTATATACACAGAGGACCTGTAAGTTTTAATAAACAATAAAAAGAACACCAAAACAAAAAATATATAAATTAAATATTTAAAATGTTCTAAAAAAGCAATATGAGGCAAAGAAGCTCTAAATTTCTATTTAGTTCCTTTTATGTTGTTTGTCTAGTGCTGATTATGGAGACAGCTTTGGAGAAAATGAATTGCTTTCTTGTCAGCACTTGTTATGGTATACAATCATTTCACTGAATGTAACTGAATCCTTTCAGCTTCTGCCGAAGTGTCAGATACCAATACTCTCATCAATACGTCATTGGTTAAACTGGCCTCTCAAAAATGCCCAGAAGCACCTCTCAAGACTAAGGCTGGCAAGAAGTGCTGATTCTTGCATCTTTCTGTTGAGAGATCCTCCCTGCAGAAAGTGGAGGTCCATAAAGCCAAATCTCCATACCTAGCTTTTCATTACATGAAAATATTATCAGTTCCTTTCCTAGGTCATTAAGGCAAAAGATTTTAATGTTTTTCTATTTGCCCTTGTATAAGGACCGCAATACCAAATTACTTTTTTAAACCATCTCATGTCAATTAACTCAAATTCTTTTAAGTTACTACTGAATTTGTTACTGAAAATCCAATTATACCTGAATCCCTTGATATTCCTTTGAATTTAATATAGCATAATGCTAATGATTACTAAACACATTATTAGTTCTGTTCAACTCAGTGCCTCAACTATCAAGCATGTTACACTTGTTATATAATCTAGATATTGATTTTTTTTGAAGGAGAGTACTCCAGTATAGGAATAGGGAGAGAGTACTTTTTAAATAGCACAGAAATTGAATGTATTTTGAGTGTAGAAAATTGCAATCTATTTATATTTTGGTATAGATAAAAAATAACCTTTCAGATTTTATCATGTACAAAAATTCAACTTCTCTATTGAGAGTTTGCAAATTTCAAAATCTCTTCCAGATTCAAGAATGAATACCTGCTTTAGAATGGGCCTGCATTTTTTTAAGGGATCGGTTTTACTCTGATCTCTTTACCTGGTTTCAGCTTTGTTTATTTTTCTTTGAGTCATGGCTTGTAGCACTAAAGTGTAAGATATTTGAAAAATATTGAATTGTATGCTCTCAGGGTCCTTTGAGTTGTAAGGTTATAGAAATTTTATGAGCTTCAGATCATGAAGTCATGCATCAATATTTGGAAAATTGTTAAGTCAGCAAATATAAAACTCTGCTTGTAAAGGTTAAATTAATATTTTTTCAGAAGTTATAATCCTATCAGTCCTTGGAATATATATACTTTCAATCACTTTTATTATGTTTAGCTTTCTTGTGTTATAAACAGGTATAGGTTCCTAAAAAAAGTTATAATCCATAAATCTGTATGTTCACTTAAATCATTATTCAATATAAATATTTATTTTTCAATTATAAATTTCAAATATATATATGTAGATTTAATACCACCTCACACTTTAGTATTTGATAAAGGATATTTTCACTGTATGTCTTTTAAACAGTAGTTGACATAGAAGTGTTTCTGTCCTTGTACTTACACAAGAATTTTTAATGTTACAGACATATTACCATTTTTGTGAACACTGTCTGTTGCAGATTCATCTTTCTGTTCACAATAGCAACAAAACCAATGTGCTTTAACTTCTTTGTTCTTATGTTTCCAGAGTCCTCATGCATTTTGATTTTATCTTTAATTCTTCATGCATTGTTACCTTTAATTTAATTTTGAATTTTAATCATGGTAAGAACTCCTTTATTAGCTACTTTTTTCATCTCTGATTTCAAGATCAACAGATTGAAATAACTTAAAAAAAGAGTAGATATTTTGGCTCACACATTGGAATATTATAGTCTACCATGTCAGGAGAGGTATGTGTCTTAGTCAGTACTATATTTGCTGTGGTAGAAGAACATGACCACAGTATCTTGAGGAGAAAAGGATTTAATTCAGTATTTCTTTGACCTCACTGTTAATTATTGAAAGACGTGAGAATAAGACCGTAAACATAGCAGAAACCTGCTGGTGGCAGAACCTGATGAAGATGCCAAGGAGTGCTGCCCATTGGTTTAATCACTAAGAATGTTTCAGTATGTTCTCTTAATCAATCGGGTAAGGGCGATTTCACCCAAAATGGTCTGGGACATTCACAGGTTAAGAAAATGTCCTTCAGGTTTTTCCCCAGACTGATCTGGAGAAATTACTTTCAATTCTGGGTTCTCTCCATTCTGATGACACTGGCATATGTCATGTTGAAATAAAATTAGCCAGCACAGCAAGAAAGTATGGGTTGGCACTGGTGGCTTCCTGAGATTTTTTTTTTATGGGAATGACCAGAATGCAAGGGAACCTGTGTCTAATATATTTGCCCAGATCTTCCCTCAATGACTCACAACTCACAGATTGGAGGTACTATTGGTTCAACAACCTTTCCAGAAACTACCTCTAGCTGAGGATCATGTGTTCAGACATGATCCTGTGAAGACCATTTCAATTCAAACGATAAAAATGAGTGATAAAGGATTTAAAATTTCTTAAAAATTAACTTCTTAATATTTTTGCTTGGATCCACTGTTGTATAGCACATTCTTTAAATGTGTTATTATTTTTACCTGAAGCTTTTCAAATTTCTGTCTATTAGCTTCTGAAACACAATATTTATCTGTGTAGTTATACTTATTTTTACTTTATTTATTCATTCATTTATCTATGTTGTGTATTTGTGCTGTGGGCTTGTATATGTTTATGTACGTTTATATGCAAATACACAGAGGTCTTTCCTGCCTCATTGTTTCTAGGAGTGCTTGTTCCTGTGCCAATGTTGATATCTAGTGTCTTGCTTGATTGCTTGTCAATATAAGTACTGAAGCAGTGTTGAACAAGGTGATTTTCAATTTGGCATGTCTAATTGTCAGATTCCTTCAGAGAATCCCCTTTTGTCCTTCCAAATGTGAATTATTTGCAGGCTGTTAGGGTTATCCATAATTTCATCATAAGTACTGGAGATTCAAACTCTTGCCATCATGAATATTTGAGTAATGCTGTATCCACTGAACCATCTACAGCCCTGAAAATTATTATTATTGCCACTGCATCTGAATAATAAATTACTTTTGGTTGTTTAATTTAATATTATATTATTCCATGGCCTCTTGTCACCTGTGGCAGATTCTCTTTTGGTTTAAAGTCTAAATAATATGTTATTGTATGTGCATACATTTTCATCATCCATTTTCCCAATTGTAGAAAGTTAGGTTTTTCTCATCTTTAGGACAATAGGAGTGATGCTGCAATGGGAGCCGGAAAGACATTACTTTAAGATCCAAATATCAACTCTCCTGAAAGTATAGTTGTAATAAATGCTTGAAGATGGTTAGTTTGAAAGTCATTGTGTGAGGATGTAAAACTTTGCTTAATCTGTCATTGAAAACCATGAAATATTCACAAAGTATTTTATAGAAATCTTTTTCATTTTGAGATAAGACAGAAAGATAAATTTATAAAGGTCTTACTTGTATGCCAGGAAATAATTTTTATAATTGAACTCAAAACTGCTGACCTGATTTAAGTCCTTTGAAATTCAGAAAAGGCACTTATGTCACAAAATTTAAGATGTTCCAAAGATCAATAAGCTATTATTAGCAAACTGAATTGTAATACACATTCAAAACTCATTAATGTACAAGGAATTCTTCCAAATGTTTCATAGACCTTTTTGGAAAGAGGATTTTTTTCTTAAAGGTATTATGCTAAATTTTTGATTCAAATAATTGTTTAAATATGGTAACCCATTGCAATCATCATCTCTACATCTGTCTGATGAATGACAGAATTATTTCATGGTTTTGTATTGTTATTGATAAAAATAATTTTGTAATGTTCTAGTTAGAATTATAACCTCAGAACAGGCTGTTTTTTTTTATAAGCAATCATAATAAATATTATTTCTGTTGATATTATTAAGTAGTGAGACATTATCCCCTAAATTAATTAATTAATTTTTGATTGGGAGGAATCAAAAATAAAATATTAAATTAGAATGAGTTTAATTTTACTACTATAAACCTGTTCCTAAACAGCCATCACAAATGAGAAAACTTGATCAAGGAAAATTCCATATCAATGAGACAGTGTTTTCCAGACACAGGAAGATATTTGCCTGAAGGTGACTTTTCACAGATGATATGGGAGTCCCCCCTTTATTCTGTGAATACTATTGGTTAATAAAGAAACTGCATTTGGCCAATGGTTAAAGAGAATATAGCCAGGCTAAAAGAGATACATAAGGAGAGAGACTAGGAGGAGTCATGGAGACATCATGTAGCCACCCGAGGTGAAAGATGCAAGTCGCCAGCTGGAACCTTCCTGGTAAACCATGAGCCTCATGGTAAAATATAAAATGATAGAAATGGGTTAATTTAAGATGTAAGAGCTAACTAGAAATATGCTTAAGCTAGTGGCCAAAGAGTATTACAATTAATATAGTTTCTGTGTGATTATTTTGGGTCTGGGTAGCCAGAACAAGCATGCAGCCTCTGACAACACACAGATATTACAGAAAAGGAGATAGTCTAATACTGTATATAAAACTGTACATAAAATAATCCTTATATAACTGTTAATTAAAATTGAAGAACTCATGAGATTGACAGTATTAACAAGATTTGCACATTTGCCTTGCGTCTTATAAATCATGGAGATGTGTTTTTATCTGTATCCAGAGGAACAATGATACCATTTATATAATGAAAAAGAACATGACTTAAGGTTATATAGTCCTTCACTGACTGCACAACATAAATGAATTTGTATTTTCAAAACAAAGACATATATGTGTGTGTTTATTAATATATATGCATATATATGCATGTATAATCTTCTCATCTTAAATTCATTCTGTTTATCAAACTGCTGTTGCTTTAGAAGAAGAGGTAGAGGAGATCTTGAAGAAAAATGATGCCAATTTCAATACTTTTCACCACTTACAGCAGCTTGAAATTCAAATACTTCAGCTTTTCTCTTGTAGAGGTAAACAAATTTCTCTTGTTTTCATAGATCCTTGAGAAAAAAAAACAACCAAATAGAATAGAACAAAATTAATGGTATATGAAAGAGAGAATTTGATGCAATAATAAAAAAATGTAACTTAATGATTGAAGTGTAAAATTTGTGCCTATTAGAAGCTTAGTTTGAGTTGATTTTTGAACTAGAATTTCTACAATTCTTTTTTAAAATCATGGCTTCAATCTAATCTAATTATAATTATATTTTACATAAGTGTATATGTTACTTTCTATATGTGTACACAGACACATAACACTTCTCTCTATATATATATGCTCACATACAAAGATTTTTAGTTATACTTAGAAGGAAATATAAAAAATAAATGCACTTAAAGTTGGTACATAAAATACACTAAACTTTGCTAATTTCTTTTATGAGAAAAAGTGTTGTAAAGAAAATATTACATCACAGATATTCTGAGTGGGATGAGGGCCATCTCTAACTGTAAAATAAAATAATCCTTTTTGTATAGTGTGAATATGTATTACTCTCATTGGCTCATTAAAAGTCAACTGTCCAAGGCAAGAAGAAGTAAGATTGGAGAAGAAGACTGAGAGAACACTGGGAAGAAGGAATGATATACAGAGAAACAGATGATGAATGTGCTGTGCTAAAACAAAAAAAGAGATACAACCTTGAGGTAGAGGATTGATAAGAAATGTGGGTTAATTTTAGTTGGAAGACCTAGTTAATAATAAACCTAAGCTATCAACTGAGGTTATATCATTAATAATGTCTCTGTGTGGTTATTAGGGAGAAAACTAGAGGGACAGAGATGTCTGCCTACAGATTGCTCCTAAGTCTGAGTCCACATATATTCCTATAAAATCTAATAAAATTTAAGAAAATTTTCCAAACAAAACGAAAATGAAGCAAAACACATTTTTCTATTTCTACAGTCACTCATGCTGGTTTTGAGCTACTTCATGATGGCTTGAGCTACCATTGTGAGTATTATCAACAAACAATGAGCCAAGACATATATTAAATTTGAGGTTTTACTTATGCAGAAAGAAAAGCTTACAGATACACAGTAAAGTGAGATTCACATGGAAAAATGTTCTTAAGGAGTTATAATATGCTTAAAAATTAGGCTTTGGAAAGAAAAGAGAAATGACATAGGAAGTCATAAAAATAGCTAAAAAATATTAAAGGTTTTAAAGAGAGAAATAACAAAATAATAACAAAAATAAGTCACTTAGAGATGGAAAATACAAAGAGGGTCTGGATAATTTATGTTATTGTGCTGTCTTTGAGCTTTTTGAGTTGCTGATGAACAAGCAATAATTGTTAAGAGACACTGGATTATGAAAACTGCTCAATTAAATCAACCTATATATTTTTAAAAAAATGACATCAAAATGGAAGTCATAAGATAGCATTCTTTGGGGAAGAGGTTTTGCTTTTGTTCCCACATAAATCAAAAGACTATGGATTTGTTCTGGGTTGAAAAAGGTCAGATTTAATTGAGAAAGAATCCTGGAAAATCCGGCTACAGATATAAAAAATTAAATCTTAAAAAAAAACTGCAAGACATGTAAAATATATTTTACCTACTCAAACATAACAGAAATCATTTTTGTAACATATATAACACACAGTCTATACTTATGTTAATATATACAGGTATGTTACCTTTGAAAGTTTATGTATTATCAGAGGACTAAGACCACAATACAGTGAAAATAAATGATCCAGGTGATCCAGGATCTGAGAATGTCTTTGTTGCAGTTTTTTTCAGAGTTCTACATCCAGAACTTTTTTAAGGCTGTACTTTTTATAATTTACCATGCTCAGTTTGCTACTTTTCTTTATTAATCTTCATTAGAGTGAACACTAATATCCACATGACAGAGGCACTTTAGCCTCAGACAGATTCTTTGAATAAGGGTAAAAGGTAGCCACTTCCTTCACCAAAATATTACAAAATGATTCTAGGCAACATACTAAAATTCTTATCTGAAACCTCTTAAAACAGTTATTGATAATTCTTATCATTATCAAGTCTTCCATACTCCTATTAGAATGTCCCTATAAGCTATGCTTAAATCATTCTCCTGCTTTCCTAACCCAAAGAACCAAAGTCCATATTACTCCAAAGAAAAGCATGCTCAGGCCTATCACAGCAATATCCCACTACACTGGCACCAACTTCTGTCTTAGTTACAGTTTTCTAGTGGTGTGAAGAGATACCATGAGTATGGAACCACCACTTATAAAGAAAACATTTGATTGTGGTGGCTTACTTACAGCCTCAGAGGTTCAGTCCATTTTCATCATGACACAGAGCATGGTAGCATGCAAGCAGATGTGTGGAGCTCAGATTGCTACATCTTGCAGGCAACAGAAAGTTGATTAACTATCACACTGAGGGAAGTTTGAGAAAAGGAGACCTCAGAGCCCAACCCACAACGACAAATTTCCTCCAACAAGGTTATAGCCCGTAATAGTGCCACTCCCTTTTTCCAAAACAATAGGTATGCTTAGCTCACATTATCAGCTTTTTAAATATTTAATATTAGATAAGTTCTTCCCACTTCCAGCTTTCCCATTTATGACTAATTTTTATGTCTAAAGACTTGTTGCACCTGTATGGCAAGACAGAATAAAGAATAATGCAATACACAGAAAAGTTGTTTCTTTTAACAAACTAGTTTTGGCTAGGAAAGAAGTTACTGAATTTATATTCTAGTAAATAGAATACAACCAATAAATTTCCTTGTAAAAGGAATTTCTACTACATATAAACACTTTCAGTAACTTAACAGAATACAAGATGAACTCAAAAAAATCAGTAGTCCTTGTTTACACAGATGATAAATGGGCTGAGAAAGATATCAGAGAAATATTGCCCTCACAATAGTTACAAATAACATAAAATATCTCAGAGTAAATATAACTAAACAAGTAGAAGACATATATGACAAGAACTTTAAATCTTTGAAGAAAGAAATTGAAGAAGACACCAGAATATAGAAAGATCTCTCATACACATGGGTAGGTAGAATTAACAAATTAAAAATGGTAATCTTCCCAAAAACATTCTACAGATTCAATGCAATGCCCATAAAATTCCCAGCAAACTTGAAGAACAATACTTAACTTCATTTGGAAAATCCAAAAATCAAAGATAGCTAAAACATCCTGTAGAATAAATAAACTTCTGGAGGCACCACAATCCCTGACTTCCAGTTCTACTACAGAACTACAAGTGCTGAAAATGCAGGGTATTGCATAAAAACAGACAGGAAGACGAATGAAACTGAATCAATCCACACCCCTAAAAACACCTGATTTTTGACAAAGAAACAAAATATATAAAATAGAAAAAAAGCATATTCAACAAATGGTGTTGGAATAACTGTATATCAACATGTATAAAAATGAAATAGATCCATAATTATTGCCATGCCCTAATCTCAATTCCTTATTGATCAAAAACTAACCACACTGATCCTCAATATTGGAAACTACTCTTGACACATTGGCATACAAAATCACTTCCTCAATATAACCCTAGTAGCACAAATACTGAGAGAAACAATTAATAAATGGGGCTTTTGAAACTGAGAACATTCTGTAAAAGAAATGACATGGTCAATAAGACAAAATGAAAGCCTAAATAACGGGAAAAGGTCTTCACCTACCCCGCATCGGACAGAGGGCTGATCTCCAAAATATACAAAGAACTCGATAAATTAGTCATCAAAAGAACAGATAATCCAATTTAAAAAAATGGGATAAAGACCTAAACAGAATTTTCAACATTTGACTCTAAAATAACTGAAAAACCCTTAGGGAAATGCTCAATATTCCTACCCATCTGAGAAACATAAATAAAAGCACTGTGAGATTCCATCTTACACCTTTAAGAATGGCTAAGATCAAAAACACTGATGACAAATTATGATGGAGAGGATGTGGGGTAAAGGGAACACTCCTGCATTGCTGTGGGAGTGCAAACTGGTACAGTCACTTTGGAAAACAATATGGTTTTTCTCAGAAAATTAGGAAACAACTACCTCAAGACCACTTTTGTTTATACAGCCAAAGGATGTTCCATCATACCACAAGGACATGTTCAACTATGTTCATAGCAGCATTATTTGCCATAGCCAGAACCTAGACACAACCTTAATGCCCCTCAACAAAAAATAGATTATAAAAATGTGGTATATTTGTAAAATGGTGTACTACACAGTGGGAAAAAATATTGACATATTGAAATTTGTGGAGAAATGGATGGATCTAGGAATATCATAGTAAGTGAGGTAACATAGATCCAGAAAGATAAATTTGATAAGTACTCACTCATAAGTGGCTTTTAGACATAAAGTAAAGAAAACCAGCCTACAATTCACAATCCCAGAGAACCTAGACAACAAAGAGGACCCTAAAAGAGACAGACATACATGGATCTAATCTATATGGGAAGTGCAAAAATACAAGATATACTGAGTAAATTGCGAGCATGGGGATCATGGGAGAGGAAGCAAGGAAAATGAATAAAATTAAGGAGCTCAATATAAACAATTTAAAAAGAAGTATGGATTAATTTAAGTTGCAAGAGCTAGTTAGTTACAAACCTGAACTGTTTGTTACGTGTTTATAATTAATTTTATAATAATTTTCTTTGTAGTTATTTGGGAAAGTGCTGGAAGCACAGAAAAGTCTGCCTACATTCCTTGATGATGAAGAACACATGCAAAAATCTTAGTGACCATTTATTCTTCCCATAGGAAACTGTATGCTCATCTCTCTTTGTATTTGTTGAAGGGCAGATAAGTGTTTCATTAAAAAAGTGTATTTCTTTGCAAATTCTTGATATTAGTTTCCTGTCTGTCATAGTTGCTAAAAATTCCTTCCTTACAGCAGAATATTTGTTCCTCTACTTGCTTTGTTTGTTTGTTTTTCTTTTTGTTTGTAGAAACTTTTAATAACAGGTTATCCTTTTAATTTATTCTTGAGGCTAGTATCCATGTTAATGTTTTATTTCTTTGTTTCAGAAAAGTCTTGCCTACACTTATATCTTCATACAGTTTCTACATTTTACTTTAGAAATGTTATCCATATGAAGTTGATTATTGCTCTTTCTAGGTCTGTGAAGAATTGTGTTAGCATTTTGATGGGGAGTGCATTGAATCTATAGATTGCTTTTGGTAGGATTGTCATTTTTATTATGTTGATACTACTTTTCCAAGAGCATGGGAGATCTTTCCATTCTCTGGTATTTTCTTCAGTTTCTTTACTCAAAGACTTAAAGTTCTTTATGAACTTTCACTTCTTTGGTTATTATGAACTCAAGATATTTTATGTTATTTGTGGCTATTGTGAAAGGTGATGTTTCTCTGATTTTTTTTCTCAGCTTCTTTATCATTTGTAAACAGGAGGGCTAATGATTTTTTTTAGTTGGTCTTGTATCCTGCCATATTACTGAAGGGATTTATTAGCTG
>JABTXL010005929.1:15735453-15805323 GCA_025134845.1 Neodon shergylaensis | reverse complement strand
ATATATATATATATATATATATATATATATATATATATATATATATAATCAAACATTTGAAACACACAGAGTATAGCAATATTTTGGAGCATTGCAATTACTAGTCCCAATCAGAACTGCTAATAACCCAGAACCAGGTGCTCTCCCAACAAACATCCTACTATCAGTCTACAGCAAGTTTTCACCTTCATGAATCTTTATGTATTTTTCATATGCTCAAGCTCCATATCTTCTATAAAATGAGCCATCATGGTCTGGTGTTCTCTCTTTATGTTTATTTTCCCTAATAAGAGGTGACCTTTTGTGTCTCACCCCTCCTCAATATATTTCGGGCATGATGTTTGTTGCATGGTGTTATTGTTTTTGGTATTCTTGGTTACTTTGTATTAAGGTATTTTTTTGCCCTCAAACCCTTTCAGTTATTATATATTGAAGTAAAAGAAATAAACAAATACAAAAGAAAGAAGAAAAGAAAGAAAGAGAGAAAGAAAGAAAGAAAGAAAGAAAGAAAGAAAGAAAGAAAGAAAGAAAGAAGGAAGGGACATTGATAATTTTTGCTATGGTGTAGGAGGAATTTTTATAGATATGTGGGGCAGCATGGGTAAAGGATTGGACAGGGACATCTGGGTGGGTCCACAATGAACATGACTGGACTGAGCTGAGTCACATGGAGAGAATGGGAGTAGAAGTGAAAAAAGACAGATGAGAAAGAGTTGAAGCAGCTAGAATACTAACAGTACAAAATAGGTAGGTAACAAAATGCCTGGAATATACAGAGGAGATCCTCTTGAGGAAGGACAAATAAGACCCTGGGCTGGGGAGTTCAGTGTAGAGAGTAGAGTGTGCTAGAGATACCCTGTAACAGGTACGGATTGAGGGGATGTTGGGAGAACCTGGTGGTCAGGTACAGCAAAGCTTTGTCAAATAGAAACTTCAGCTATTTGTCCCAGCTTTAAAACTTAACATATGTGTTCCTGGTGCAGTATGTGATGATTAATTTTAATTTCAAAGCAAATAGTACACTGATATTTTATTTTTATTTTAATAATAAAGCTTGCCCGAGTATCAGCATGAAAAGATAAGCCACTAGATGCCAGTGAGTATTGGCACACACATTCTTTCCTCCTCTATCTGCTTGGAATTCCCACCTTACTCTGTTCTGCCTTGGTGCAGGCCAAAGCCATTTTATTCATTCATCTATAAAAGTAATACATAAACAGAAGGATATCCCACTTGAGCAAATGTTTAATTCCTGTTCATTCTGTAATAGAATTATATCAAAAGACTGGATAGAATTGGTTAAAGTTGTTTTAGGCTTGATCCACAATTACTGTTGAGTAACTGGTTCAGAGAAGAGGTTAAGGCTATTGAAAAAAAAGAGTAAAGCTAGAGGTATGGAAATCTTCAAGGTCATCTTCTTAGAGAAGGAGATTATGCTACCACAGAAAGGTAATCCTTATCTGATGGTCACATCTTGGCTGTATGTTCCTTGTATCCCTGCTCTCTCCAAGACCTTTATCATGAAGGGGTGTTGTATTTTGTCAAAGACATTTACAGCAACTATTGAGATGATCATGTTTTTGTTTGTTTGTTTTAGTTTGTGTATATGGTGAATTACATTGACAGATTTTCATATGTTGGACTATCCCTATATTTCTGGGATGAAGCCTATATAGAACTACAGTGATGAAAGTAGCCTAATAATGGTATAAAAACAGACAAGAAGGACAATGAAATCTAATCAAAGATTCAGATATCAATCCACACACATACTTTTGAACCCCTGATTTTTGACAAAGAAGCAAGAAATATAAAATGAGAAAAAGGAAGCATATTCAACAAATGGTACTAATATAACTGGATATCAGCATAAGAAGAATGAAATAGATCCATATCTTTTGCTATGACTAAAACTCAAGTCCAAATTAATCAACGACTTCAACATAAAACCAAACACACTCAACCTCAGAGTAAAGAAAGTGGGAAGTATACTTGAGTGCATTGGCACAGAAGACCACCTACTAAATATAACTCTAATTACCCAGAACCTGAGAGAAACAATTAATAAATAGGACCTCCTGAAACTGAGAAGATTTTGTAAAGCAAAGGGCTTGGTCAACAAGACAAAACAGTAGTGTACAAAATGGTAAAATATCTTTACCCACAACACATCAGACGGAGCACTGATTTTCAAAACACAGAAATGAACCTGGTCACCAAAAGAACAAATATTCCAATAAAAAATGGTGTACAGACCTAAACAGAGAACTCACAACAGATTAATCTAAAATGACTAAAACATACTTAAAGAAATGCTCAACATCCTTAGCCATCAGAGAAACGAAAATCAAAACAACTCTGAGATTCTGTCTTACACCTGTAAGAATGACCAAGATCAAAAACCCAGCTTATGCTGGAGAGGATTTGAAGTAAATAGAACATTCCTTCATTGCTGGTGGTAGTGCAAACTGATACAGTGACATTGGAAATCATTATGGTTATTTTTCAGAAAATTAGGAAACAACATATCTCAAGACTTATCAATACCACTTTTGGGTATATACCCCAAGGACGCTCAGACATACCAGAAAGGCGTGTGCTCAACTATGTTCATAACAGCATTATTTGTCATAGCGAGAATCTGGAAACAATCTAAATGCTCCTTGACCAAATATAGATAAAGAAGATGTGGTATATTCACACAATGAAATACTACAAAGTGGAAAAGAATAATGACATCTTGAAATTTTCAAGCAAATGCATGGATCTAGAAAACACCATATTGAGTGAGGTGACCCAGGCCCAAAAAAGATAAATATAATATGTACTTATTTGTAAGTGACTTTCAGACATTAAGAAAAAACAATCTACAATTCATAGCCCCAGTGACCCTAGACAACAAAGAGGACCCTAAGAAAGAAATTGTGTACAATATACAAAGGTCAAATCCAATTTAAAACATTTAAAACTAGTAGTTGATTTTTAGATTCAATAATTTATCATTTTATCACATGGGTCTAATATACATGTGAAGTAGAAAAAGAAAAGATCTCCTGAATAAACTGGGAGCATAGGGATCATGGGGCAGGGTAAAATGGGAGGGGGATGAAGGGAAGGAATTTAAGAAAAATATATAGCTAAAAAAAAACAATAAAAAGGTCTATAAATAGCAAAAGTTAAAAGACTTTTCATCATGTGGTAACAAGTCAAGGAAATTATAAGGAAATTCCCTTCTTGTTCTTTTCACAAGACAACACTACTACCTGTAGGAGGTAAACAAAAGAGTATTAAAGGAATGAAATATGGCAAATGGATGTGTTCCATTTTGTAGGATTTGGATAACTAAAATATATATAACAGGCCATTGATTCCTATTCAAGTTTTCAATGTACAACTGCTTTGACTTTGGAAAAAAATTATTCAGTAATCATATATTTGCTAGAAGTTATGACCATCATGGTTATACCTGTACAAATAAAGACAGACAATACTCTAGCATATGTCTCTATAAAAATGAAAGTTTTTTTTCTTATTATAATATAAAGCATATTAAAAGTATACCACACAGTGCAACAGGGCAGGCAGTTATAGAAAGATCAAGTCAAACTCTATTGGACACATTGAACAAACAGAAAGAAATTATAAAGTTCACCAAAAATAGACTGAATAATGTTTTATGAATTTTGAATTTTCTAAATGCTAATGAGAAAGGAAAAAAACAGCTACAGAGATTCATTGGATAGTGGGGAAAAAAAACTACAAAATTACAGAGTTAAATCAGTTGATATACTGTAAAGAAGTAATGACCTCAGAATGGAAACCATGACATGATTTACATTGGGGAAGGGGTTTCACTTTTGTTACTACAGAAGAATAGCTATGGATACCATCAAAACTGATAAAGATTTGATTTGAGCAAGAGATACTTCTCAATTAAGAGATAGTAGTTCATCAAGCAGCATGGCTCTTTAACTAAATCAACCTATAAAACCAAGTTAACCTACAAAATAATCTATAAAACTAAGATAACCTATAAATTAACCTATAAAACCATTTGATCAGATATAACTGGCCAAATAAGAATCTCCCCAAAATTAGGGTTGGGAAATGGTTTTGATTTTTGCCTTTTCTGAAGAATAAATGTATCTAGCCAAGTAATCTGGAGACCACTGGATAAATGAAATATCTGAAGAAAAAACTGACAAATTATCCATAAAAATTGTTCAAAGGAAAACAGTAAATATTGGAATACCACATTTCCAAAAGAAAACTTTCAAACATTTTAAATGTTTGTTTCTGATATCTCTACTGACTTACATTGCAATTTTTTTTCTTTTTTGTAGTCCCAGTCCAGTTTAAGATTAAAACTGGCTTTGGAATAAGATTGTGGCTGTTTCCTTCTCTAAACCCAATCATGCATATTTACAAGAAATCCAAAATCTAGTCTCATTCCAGAAAAATCACCGGATATGTAGCAGAAGAAAAACAAATATTTAGTATCTATTTCATTGCTACTAATCTCATCATCCTTTCTTATTATATTCACTCTAACAGATTTTCTTACCTTAAAAAATATATATGATTTTACGTATATATATATATATGTGTATATATATATATATATATATATATATGAATGTATTCTAAACTCTTGCCATTATATTAACAGTCATAAAGAATACAAACTAATTCTAAAAAAAGGTTTCATCTCTGTTTCTGTACATTATTCCATATTTGAGTCTCTGTCAGTATTCTACACTGAATCATGGGCATACCTTACAATTTCCTTTGAGGTCTCCAAAAGAAGAATGGGACCACACATGGAATTTTGTTTATTGATACAAACTTGAGATTAGTATTGTTAATACATACTGTATATGTGTTTCTAATATTATTCAAGGTATTGTACCTATATATCACATTTAACAATAGAATGCAGTTTCTAGTCCTTGAAAATTATTATTACTGTTTAGGAAAATAAGGAAATAAAGGTTAGTAGTCAATTACATATCACAATCAAACTTGTAGTCACAGTATATTTTCAAGGCCAAACAAAGATATATTCTAAATAGATAGGTCATCTTTAAACATTTCAAAGGTCTACAGAACATGGAATTTAAGATGATTTAATGACATAGGATCTTTTTTTTTTCTGACAATGAGACACAACTGCTCCTTGCAGTATCAATCTACTTCAGAGAAGATGATGGACATCAAAAAAAAAAAAAAAAAAAAAAAAAACTATGCCTGGAGTTTATTTTCTTTGTGGAAAATAAGCACAAAAATAGGCAAGAAACTGCCATGTCTTGACTGTTGATAGCATGCTGCCCTAATTGGACAAGTAGGACAAAAAAAAATTGTCAACACATGAAGAGATAGCCCTTCAGAATACCATGCTACACAGAAAAGTCTATTGGCTATGCTAGGCCTGTAGGCTGAAGACAGATGTCGCAGTGTTGGAAGGGAAGTTTGGGTGACTATCAAGACATCAATTTCTGTCATTCTCACATTTTGGAAGTCACTTACTTGTACTTCCTGCTTATTCAGTTAATATTATTTCCTTCTTGTGTTTTGGAGGGACTTGACAAATAGAGAGTAATAGTTTTTTTTCTGTTTATAGGGTACAGAAAGCAAGTTATGATAGAAAGTAAATTAGATAAAAGTCTTTAAACTCACTAAAATAGGGTAGAAAATGGAGTATTTTCTCTGATTTTGTCAAATGCAAATGGACTAGATATTTTTGATGTACTTATTGCTTGTAGATATTGTATATAGTTATTGTACTTATTGTATATAGTTTCATTGTATTAGTTATAGCTTTCTTTTTTATTTTAAACAAAAAGAGGAAATGTAGTGATATTTTATTTGTATTTTAAATAAAACTTGCCTGAGAATTAGTGTCCAAAGCTAATCCACTAGAGATCATAGAATGGTGGCACCCACCTTTTACCCCTGGACTTGGGACGCAAAGGCATGGATCTCTGTGACTACACTCTGGGCTACACAAGATGATGGATCCAGAATAAGATCCAGGTGGTGGTGGTTCACACCTTTAATCCCAGTGTTTGGGAGTCACACACCTTTTATTCCAGCATTAGGGTGATAGAGACAGAAGCAATATGGCTGGTGAAGAGAGGAATATAAAAGGGAAGAGACAGAAACTCACTGCAATGTGGAGTCTGAGAATCGCCCCTTTGGTCTAACGGTTGAAAAAGTTAAAAGGTCTCCCTAGTGGATTACTGCTCTTATCTGATTCTCTGATCTTCATGTTTAACCCTTATATCTGTCTTTGGGTTCTTATTATTTATGCTACAGATATAATCCACTGTAAAGGGAGAAACAATGAGGAATTTTGAGAATTTTTCCTATTCTTTTTTTCTTCCTTGGGGTAATTGCTAAGATTTACAGCTTGCCTGTCCTGTTTTCTTTTCTTCTTCTTATTCTTCTTCTTTCTTTTTGGATCTAACCTCCCCCTTCACATTACATGTTGTTTGGTTCTGAGACTAGAAAAATTAAATTTGAATTAAGTCTAAGTCTTTGTTTTTTTTTTCAGTTTACATGAAAACCACAACATCTGTAATTATAATATTAAACAATTCCTTCCCTAATTTGCCTTTGTATGGTATTTTTTCACAACAACAGGAAATTAATTTAGGTCAGATTGTTTTTGTAAACTGAATATTCTCATTGATGTCTAAGTTTCCCCAATCTTTGCATAGATTCCAAAATTTATTGAATGTGAGTGCTATGGAATTTTCTTTTATTGGTACTTGATATCTTTGTGCATTTTAAATACAACTAAATTTTTATCTGGGCTAATTAATCTATTTTGAAACAGTTTATAATTTGTACTACTACTTTTTCTATGCTGACTTTTAGACAGTTGGAGCACATTTTTAGTTGTAAGAAATTAATGTGTAATATCTAAATAAGAATGTTTTGAATAATTTTCCTGACATTCCATGAAACATGGGAATTTCCAGCATTAATAGTAGGAAGAGTTACAGCCCCCACATTGTTCACTGGTCACTGTTTTTAGATCTTTTAAAAATATTTCTAACAGGTCTAGGATAAACACAAAAGAAGAAAACCTATGCATTAACAATGGTAACACCATAACAGACATAAATTCCATTCAGAAGACAGAAAGCATATTCATAAAGAACGTTTTTTTTAATTCCAAGTTGATGGCCTTCTCTTTTGTCTTTAATGTAGTCAGCTATATCCTTGACACCCAGAATCCCTGCTGGGTCACATCATGTTGTCAATTCGACCCCCTGCATCCAAACTCAAGGGAAACAACACAAGCTTTCAATGGGCTAATCAAAGTCACTTCTATGCTCTCTAGGAGGGCAAATTAAGTTGATTATTTTCATTGCTCAAATGCAAATGCCGATGCAGTAAAAATTCAAGATACACATTCTTAGGTTGTATTCCGTCAAATTTTAATATACTCTTGTGGAAAATCCTACATAGTAATTTGAAATTTACTGATAATTATGAAGAACTGAATCATTAAGTTTTAGTGTGATGCCATTAAGGAAAAAAATGTGGCAGAAAACTTCCGATAACTTTTGAATATTTTAGTTCTATTAAGTATTTCAACAAGGGTTTACATTATTTCCTATTGTACTTTGAACATAGTCTCCTCCACACCGCTTCATTTCATTAGGGTTTATTTTACATATCAAGCATACACATAAATTTTGTGTACCATGTGAGACTCTCCACAACAGAATGCCAAGAAATTTTGTATCCCAAGTGGCATGTTTATAGTTTCTACCATATAAAATGGAAATGATCATGCTAAACCTAGAAGCAAAGACTATGCAACATTTTATCCATTCTTCTGGCCTTCACATTCATTCTATTTTCTGCTTTATAATACCCCTTGACTATTAGAATGGGAAATACAGAAGCTTGAATATTTTCTTCCATATTAAGTTCATCATTGGGTCACTATGCCATAGCAATTGCATTAAAAAAAAAGGCAGACCCTTATAGTCAGAAGTATCAGAGTTATGAAACCCCTCATCTACTTATCACTTACCAAGTTAAAAAAAATCACACAATAATTAACCTCATTTCTAATTTATCTTAATTCATCTGTATTTTCAAAACCCTCTTTACCATAAAGTGTGTGGTAATTGTACTGGAAGTCTACAGGAATGGGTAGTTATTTTTGTGTTTCTGTGATAAAGCACCATGAACAAATCAACTTATTTTAAAAATTCAGTATAGGTTTATAATTTCACATGGATGAAATTGTGGTGTCAGAGCTGGAAAAGGTGCCATCTTGTTGCACAAGTAGGGAACAGAAAAGACACTGTGAATGGCATCATTCTTTTGAAACCTCAAGGCCAACTCCAAGTGACTTGTGTTATCCAACAAGACCATACTCGCTAATACTGACAAATGTTTGAAAAATATATGCAGTGTTTGTATTGACACATGCAAGTCTTCTATAATATCCACCATTTTAGTCAGTGGATGACTCTTCCCTTTTATCACAGGATACTCATTTATTACTCTATATATTCATCAACACAGTGATACAAAATCAAATTTGTATCTGTTTAAGCATGGGTAGTGCTGGGATCAACCAATAATTTGTTACCATGGATAACTGTCATTTTAAACTTTGAGAATTACAGTGTTTTATATCTTAATAAGTATTAATACATACGTGTATGATTAAATTTGAAAATAGTTTGAATAGTCTTTGTTTCCCAATTATAAAGTCTCTTGGAAAAGGAGTGAATAATTCCCTTAGCAATTTTGCTATACATCACAAATTCTTTTTTAATTAATTAATCAATTTTTTGCTCATTTTGCATATCAATCCCTGTTCCCCTGCCCTTTCCACTTCCCACTTCCTCCTCCTTCTCCCCCATACCACCTATCATCCACTCCTCAGAGAGAGTAAGGCCTCCCATGGGAAGTCAACAAAATCCAGCTCATTGCTTTGAGGGAGGACCAAGGCTACCCTCACTATACCTAGGCTAAGCAGAGTATCCTTCCAAAGACAAAGGGTTCCAGAAAGTCAGTGCAAGCAGTAGGGGTAAATCCTGGTCTCACTTCCAGTGGCCCCACAGTATACTCCAATTATATAACTGTCACCCATTCTCAGAGAGCCTAGTTGGGTTTTTTGCTGGTTCCTCTACTCTCAGGTCAGAGTTGGTGTGCTACCTTTAGCTCAGATAAGCTGTTTCTATGGCTATCCCCATCATGGTCTTGACTTCTTTGCTTGTATTTTCACTACTCCCATGCTTAGACTGGACTTTTGGAACTCAGTATATCACAAATTCTTTATCCTTGTCTTTTTATAGTTGGTAAGCACTTTATTTTATAACTGTGAGTATTTTGTCTACAAGTAAGTATTACACCAAGGATAGCCCAGGTGCCCATGAAGGAAAGAGGAGGGGCATCATCTCTGCTGAAACTGGAACTACAGTTAGTTATAAACCATCCTGTAGGCACAAATAACTTTTATCCTTCATCCCATGAAACATCAAAAATGCTCTTGATTCCCTCGGGCAATATTTGAATGTTACTTTAAAGTTAATACTTTAAAAATAGACTGAGATAATTTATTAAGTATTTTGTCATTTTATCTCACAAATAATTTTATCACTTTCCAAACATTGCTAATTCTAAACTTTTTTCTTAATGCATAATACAGTTTCTAGAAGGTAAAACATTAAAGCTCTCATAGCGTATTATTTCTTCCTTATTGTTATTTAAACTATGTTTGAAATTTTTTCAGTATTATTAATTTTCCTATGTTGAATCTCTAAAGTCCTATTTAACTGTGTACTTAGATTTCTTTCTTTCTTTTTTTTTTTTTTTTTTTTTTTTGGTTTTTCAAGACAGGGTTTCTCTGTGGCTTTGGAGCCTGTCCTGGAATTAGCTCTGTAGACCAGGCTGGTCTCGAACTCACAGAGATCCGCCTGCCTCTGCCTCCCATGATATATAAGAAGTCACCCTACGCATTCCATGTACATGTTCCTGCCCCCATCTCGATAAGTGATGCCCTGTCACTATTGATTTTAAGGTATATGCTTGCCAATAACTATAATGAATGGACTATTTAAAGAGGGATTGATGGACAGCAGAACTAATATTAAATCTTGACCTAATAAATTTTGTAATAAATCCTAACATGCTTTAAAAATAATTTGAAACCACAGAAATTCAAAAATAATGCATATTAGATTATGAAAAAATGTTCTGTGATGGTTTGCAATTTCACATAGAAATAATTTTTGAAAATTAAATATGCTTTTCATTTTGTATTCATACCCAGTTCAAATAGATAGTATTTAAAGCTTTCATATTCTTTAAAATTAAATTAAGTTTTATAGATATTATTTTCTTAATGTCTATAGTTGTGGTACTACTTTAATTGCAATCATTTTTGATATAATTTTGTTTATCTTTTTGTATCTATATGTATAAATACCCTAACAATATGTTTAATTTTGCCTGTTTTTATAAACTCACATAGAATTTATGTTTAAGATTTAGTATTCCATTAGTAAACAAAATATCTCTGTCAGTGTTACTCTATTAGCAGAGATAAATAATTTTTAACTCTGTGAATTTTCTTGACATGTATAGTTCAGCTGTGTAAACTGGCATCCATCTTGAGATCTGTGCCTAGGGTTTAAATGGTATTGAAAAATGAAAACTTTTATAACACTTTGTATTTGCAGCATTTTATTCTTACATAATTTCAAAAAAATTGGAAAGTATAGCTGGAGGAGAAAATGTTTCTTCCTGGTGAAGAAAATATTTCTTCCTAGTGAGAAGAAAATTTTTGATAGGTAGAATAACTTCATCTATAAGTTAAACTCACTGCCCCAAGATTTGGCTTATCAATTTTCCAGCTTAGACCACTCATACAAAGTGTAAAAACTGTAGGAGATCATCAAAGTAATTTCTAGTTAGAAAATGTTTGACAGTGGTATAGTGGAAGGTGGATATCAAATAAAGTGACAAAGAAAGCAAGGAATAAGACTGGAGATGTCAGAAAAGCAAGTGTTAGCACTAAAGCACTGTGTGGTCAGTGACCCACGTGGCTATGGGAAAACTGAAAACCACTTCTTAACCCTCAGTGTCCTGACATTCATTGGGCAACAGAAATTTCACAAAAATGAAGTTATTTTTATAGAAGTTGTATATGGTTAATCTTCACAATGCTCCTACTTCTAATGATTCTGTAATGCTTAAAATTAATAATCTTTTTTACATAAGTAATTTATCTAACAAAAATTTTAACATTTTTGTGTCATGAGAAAAATGAATTATAAGTATTTAAAGTTTTTTTTATTTATTGTTTGTGTCTTTCACATCTTGTTCCTAATCATTTTGTGATAGGGTAGCAAAAACCAGAGGCTTTGAACCAGATCAATTACTTTTTGCAATGAATATTTTCAAGTAAAAATATATGAACAAAAGGGTTTGCTGCATGAATCACTGTGTCACACTAAAACTTCCAAGACAATATTTCCTCACCGCCACCTTTTTCTTCTTTCAATTTTATTTGGTGGGGGGACTGAAAGGACAGAGTTTGAATAAAATGTATAATCTTTAATAAGAATTGTTATCACCGGTAAACAAAGTAGATTTGTGAGCCTATGACATTTTAAATAATGTTTATATTATAAACTCACTTATGAAATTCTAAAACCTATACTTCATCACTAGGACATTTGCTGGCTTAAAACATATGTATCAATTGTTTTAACCAAACTTAGGTCTAAAATACTTTCAAAATATTCTCTTTGAGCTTACAATGTAGAGGAAGCTTTCTTTTCTTGCCATTGTCTTTAAGTAGTATGTCACAATGATCATTTCTATAGTTTTCAGTGCTGTTGTGATCCTTAGTTCACAGGACATAAGTGGGAGTAATCTCTTAGGTTATGTAAAAACATTTTTGCCATTTTATACAAATTTCTTGAAAATCCTAGGATTTTTATATTCTTGGAAATTCTTAACCTACTCACTAGTATGAATATAAAAAAACACTGAAATTGAGCTCTCATCCTATTCCCTGCAGTAACTTCTTCATTGCATGTTATTTGCCTTTGAAACTTTAAGGAAATTGAGCTACAATGGAATTTTGGTTGCAGCTTTTGCTGTTATCTTGGACTTTGGTCATTGATAATATTGACTGAAGGACAAAGGTGAAGAAAATGCTTGCATATTCTTAAACATAAAACGAGATGAAAATATAACTGGAGATGATATTGAACACGTCCACAAAATTAAAAATGCATGATATACTATATATTATATACTATAAGAATGCACCCTGATATGTTGCAATATCACACACATACACACACACACACACACACACACACACACACACATCTGTAATGGAAGAAACAAGCAAAAATCCTGTAATCAAGGCTCCTTTTCGGAGATATAGGAAATTCTCTTTCTCTAGCTAATAAATTAGAGAAAATTCCTTAATTTTACTTTTTTTCTCCTACAAAGGAAAATTGATTTTAAAAATGTCACCTTCAAAATCAAAATTTTACAGACACTGAAGCAAATATCTTGTTACCTGCTACATTATCTGAGATAAATACAGCTATTGGGAGGTTTTGATATTTATGTTAGAGTTGAAAATTTGAAACAAAACCTAATGCCTTTCTATTCTTGAAAAATAAATTTGGGGGACTAGACAGATCGATGTCTATCTAGGGCCTGTAGTGTTTTTGAGTGGAACAGAGCTGAATGCTTAGAATGACCAAAAAAATCACCCACAACTGCCTACAAATTCGGCTCTAAGGGAACGCAGGCCCCTTTGAACTTTGTATGTACTATAGCCATGCACACAGAGATACACACACTGTTTAAACACAAATTGTTCAAAATAAAATAGGTGCTTTAAAACTAGTTATCCTTGTGTGACTTATCTGCCTCTTATGGCTTCTCTTCTAGACTCTTGGCTCTGCCAGCAATGCTGGCAACCCACCACCGGTATCTACAGAACATAGTTGCACCTGTTAGCTTATTGAAGTTCAAAGAGCTAAGACCAAGAACAAGCAATATCCTAGCAGGGTAGTGCACCCAAAGCAGTAGGACTTTAGTTATATGTCAAGATTCTGTGTGGAGGTTTTATGATTCAGGTTATTTTTGAATGTCCCTCTCTCAAAATTGGGACTCCTCATACAAAGTTACTTTAGCATACAGGAATAAAAATAAAGATTCATTTTGTAAATTTTTCTCTACAGTGGCTGTTGACTATAATTTTAAAGCATTTGTCTGTGATAAATAACTTCCAGAACATTTTTATTCTCCATGTTGTATGCCTTAACTAACAAATAACTTTTATGTGCTTGTTAGGCAAATATATTGCTTAAAGTGGAATAGTCAATCATACACTTGTTTAACTTTTTAAAGATGTGTATCTCCTTTTTATTATTTCTATTTTAACAAGATTATTTTTAATTTAATTACTTGTTCTCTGTTAGTTTTTTTAAAAAACCATAGCATTGGTGTAAACTTTTTCTTTGTTATTCAGACTCATGTGCCTTTAAGTTCTCTTTGACATGTTTAGAAGTGTTCTGTTAAATGAATATAGTAAGGTCAAAACTGGAATAAATATGTACATAGAAATAGTGGTAAAATTATCATTATTTCCAAAGAGGTAATAATATTTTCAATTATTGTTTATAACAACAAAATTAATTTCTTTGTATCACTTTACATCTAAAGATAAGTTCACAAATACTAATTGTATTTATTAATGTTAATTGTTTTAATGGATTTGTCATAATCTTTTAAAAGGTTTATATGGTAATCACTTTTCTATTGTGCTTTAATATTTAAAAGGTATAATGTTTAAAAGCAACACATTTGTTTTTACTTCCCTCAATGTTTGCTTTTATGTGTATTACTTCTTCAACCATTTCTTCAGGAAAGCCTTGAAATCACACTGTGGGCTTCTTTCCTACATAATATGTACTTAATTATTTTGTTTTTGTTTTGACATACAGTTGACAGATAATTTACAATTCTATGCTACCAAGTTTTCACCTCTAATAGTGATTTATTCATTTCACATCCAATAGCACCTGTTACTTTGCCTTCCTGGATATCTCATTTGTTTATAAGATAATACAAAAATATTTTAAACACTACGAGAAAATTTTACTATACATATGTCCACATAGAAGAAATATAATTGAAATGTCTTTCCATAGGAAGAAATGACTCTGAATTCTGTATTCTTGGTCTTTAAGAAATATAGAAGACAGAGAATTCAGCAAAACATGTAAAACAAAAGTAAATTTACATAAAGAAGCAATGCATTCACAGAACACTCAAGTCTATAATTTAGATCCTGTAATATTCTATTGTAAACATAATCTAATATAAGGAAATTATTATAAAGTTTTCAGGGTCCAGTACCAGCCTGAGCATAAATTATTTCTTCGGACCAGAGGAGAGGTATGGGAATAATTGAGACAACTCACATGGTTTTATGGAGGAGTTTTTTAGTGATTCCTCAAGAAATCTTGAGTTTACATCCTGGAAATCTTTGCATTTATTCTCCAAACAGCCTTTTTACCAAAACATAAACTGAAGGTAAATTCATTAGCATTCTGTTTCCTACATAACCAGGTAAATGATTTTAGTCACTTTTACATTTTTCTATGCCCTCACTGTCAAGTCTTTCTGTCTTCCTGCTATGTGTGCCAGCTCAGTCTCATTGGCCAAATATGCATCTCTATTCCAGGTACCCTGTAAGCTACAAAGAAGGAGCAGAACAACATTAGCACATCCTGACCCTTCATTAGGGAGGGGACCGCCTCCTGTGTGGCAGGTGCAAACTTTGTCCTGGGATTTTGGTCGCTATACCATGTAGAAATATGGGCCTACATAAAATTACATTTGATTTCCCTACCTTATAATGATTGAAAACCTTTTGTTTTTACTTTTTTTATTTTAGTTATAATATTTCCCCCTTTTTCTTTCTCTGAAACTTCACATATAGCTCTTTCTATTCTCTTTCAAATTCATGGCCTCTTCTTTCTTTGTTACTGTATATGTATACATATGTATATACATGTATACTCCTAGTAATTACCTGCTCTGTTTGCAATAATGTTACTATGTATATGTTTTCAAGGCTAATCATATGAACAACCAATTGTCCTCTTCCTAAGGGTGTTTTGACTCAGTCTCCTCCCATTTTACCTCAGTTGTCTGTTGCCTATGTGTAATACTGAAGCATTCTGGGCTTTTCCCCATCAACTTTGGTAAGTCTATCACTGTTGTCCTTTTTGGGTCATATTTAACCAGCTGTGTTGGGGACAGTGTATAGGTATAGATTCTGACATCACTGGGAAACATCTCTCACATCCAACTCCATGAATTTCCTGAATATACAGCTTTTGTATTTTACCAAACTTTTTCAGGTTTATGTGTAGGTGTCACCAGAATAATCTCAGTGGGTGGATCAACCCCTAGCAGTCCAGACTTCCTTGCTCATCTTCTCCCTCCTTCTGCTCTTCAACTGGACCTTGGGATCTCAGTCCGTTGCTCTGATGAGGGTCTCTGTCTCTATCTCCAGAGATTCTATGGTGATATTCGAGAGAAACATCAGTGTGATAGTGGAGCAAGGCCCGTTCAGGTACGCCCTGCTGTGCTGCCAAAGGACCTAGCTGGGGACATCCTTGTGACTCCTGGGATCCCCTCAAGAACCAAGTCTCTTGTCAACCCTAAAATGGCTCCCTTAATGCAGATATCTTCTTCCCTATTCCTATATCAGCCCTTCCTCCATCTCCACCCTCCTACTACCCCCCAAGCTCTCTCCAGTCTTTCCGGGGTGGGGAGGGTTGGGATGCAGGAAGAGGAGAGAGGGAGACAGAAGGGAGAAAGGAAAGACTGGAGAGAATAATCTTGAGAAACTGGAAGTTACCCCCTTGTGATTATCACTGGTATTTTCAGAATTTTCCAATGATCACTGGTATTTTCGGAATTTGCCAATGACATCCTCCCTACCCTTTTTGTGTTGTGGTTTCTTCCCCTAAATACCACCTTTCCCAACTACTCCGGGTTGAACTCCTCTACCCCTGCTTGGGATATGAGTTTTGCCCCCAGCGCTCTGGTTCCTGTAAACAAACCTCCAGTGATTGCAGCGAGGACAGTCTCTCAAGAGTTCCTTGGGGGTTCGTGTTATTCTGAAACTTGAGTGAGAGTCTCTCCACTGCAGGAGTCTTTCAAAACATCAGCTGATTTTCAGTTGACATGACTTTTTTTGAACAGGTTCAGAATTTAGGCTGTGTAGAAGCCAGTCATGATAAGCTAAGTAGAAACAGACCACCCAAAGGAAGTTCTTTACTTCCAACCATCATTACTTGCTAGAATAAGACTTGGCCATCGATAAGTTCAACTCAGGAGTCTCATAATTTACCCTAAAGCAATATCTGGTTGCAAAAAGGACAATAAACTAAGATTATCCAAGCACCACCCAAGAACAGACCATCCAAAGGAAATGCCTAACATTCCAACTGCTGTAGATAGGATCACCAGTCAGCACACACTCACCAGGACACCCTAGACAAATGTCAGCCAATCAGGGGTCCTGAAACTCAGAAACCCCTCACTCTCACCTTTACTACTGTAAAAACCCAACTCAAACTAAGCTCAAGGCTGTTTATTCCAATACATTGAACAGGCAGAGAGACCGAGTTTCCCAACTTGCATAAAATAGTCACTTTGCTTTATCATATAGGACTCGGTCTCCTTATATGCTTTTGGGGGACTTTGCAGATTGGGCATAACAGTTATCAAATTTTGACCTTCATATTTACTATTTAATGAGTTCTTTTTTGTGTGTTAGTGCTTTTATTAACAGAAGAAAATATAAATAAATATGATTTAATACATAATAAAATTATTTACTATTTATTTTATATTTCTAAAGCTTACAGAAAATTTATTCTTGTGTTAATGTCAGTTTTTAGAAGGTAAATAATAACAAGCATGCTATATGGTAAATCATACATTCCAAACCAAGAATTCAAGTTACTCTAATGCTTAACAATATCTTGCACTGTGGCTTAAGATGGAAACGTATGCTATCTCATATGCGCATTGTTCTCTGTAGAAAGTCTCAAGGTAACTTGCAAATGATAGACTAAAGAAAGAAAAGAATAATGCATTGGGCATTGAATTTTTGAAAGGTGATTATCTGCACTCAGCTAAAAATAGTGAAGCTCAGTCAGTATGAAGAAAATGAAAATTCTTTAAAACCTGTCTGCCCACTTGAATGGTCAGCATAAAAAAAAGAGAATATTATTAGGCATGCATATACTGTTCTATAATTGCTTTTCTAAAACTTGTTACAGCTTTAAATAGAGTTTTTGAATTATTTTTCTAGATGATATTTAAGCATGTTCCTTATTTACAATGCACATTTTTATAATATTTCTTTTATTTTCTTCTCAGTGATTGTGTTTCATATAGCTTTTCCATGTAAATTGATGGCTGCCGATTATTTGTTGTTTTGGTTATATTCTTTCAGCCTTGTTTCTTTGTATTCTTTTGTTGCACATTTCAGAAAAAGTGAATTTTAATGTATTTTCTTTTAGATACACTGATAATTTTATTTTTGCATCTAGGTACTCATATGCTTTTGTGTGATAGCATTGTTTATACTGGATGACTTCTCTTTTTGAAAAGTTAGTTTTTAAAATTACTTTACAACTAAATAATCCTTTTTAGAGGACTATGATAGTAGATAAGATCTTCTGTTTTTTTTTTAAAATATCAGGCTTCCATTTTTCATATTAATTGGTTTATTGCAGTGTTGTCTGATATACAAAATTGTCATTCTGGCAATAAAATAATTCCAAATAAAATTTTTATTAAATAATAATTTCAAACATACATGGAAGTTCTTTTAATTTACTCTCAATCCTCTCCAAAGCCTCTCTTTTTTGCACCCACTGTTCCAACTTATTTCATGTGCTCTTTTTAAAAGTGTACTAAGACCATTTATAGTAGTAGGCTGTATGAACACAGATGTAGGGTCGTCTGCTTGAGCATCATTAGTCTTTCAATGGCCAGATCACTGAGTAAACTGACTTTTCTTTTCTCAGTAGGCATCAATTATCAATAGGTTCTCAATCAGGGAAGTGATTCCATGACTGTCTTTTTCATTCATGTAGGACTATTCTTATGCAGATTCTTTGAAAACATTCACAACCACTGTGAGTTCTTGTGTTCCATGTTGTATTTGGAAAACACTGTTTCACTGTAATCATCCACTGTCTTTGGATAGTACAATCTTTCTAACCTCTCTTTTAAGATCATCTCTAAGCCTTGGGAGGTATGATAGAGAGGTTCACTTTAGGGTTTGGTATTCCATTTTTTTTTTCTTATTCTCTGCACCTTGAACAATCATGATTCTCTATGTTAGCAATCATCTATGATCAAAAAAATAATTTTTCTTGAGGAAGGTGGAGATAAGTGAAATCCTATGGGTATAAAGGTAAAAACTTAGAAGGTAGTTGAGATCTGTGTACATATAGAAAATAATAGCAGTGATTCAAGCCTTTAATCTCTGCACTTGGGAGATAACGCAGGCAGGCATATGTCTATGAGTTAGAGGATAGTCTGATCTACACAGTAAGTTCTAGGTCAATCAGTGTTATATAGTATGACCCTGAAATCCTCCCCAAAAATACAAAGTGCATTTTATGCAATTTCAACAGTATATGTCATTCTATTTCTTCTCATCATCGTCAAGTTGTATAACAAATGATGCACATCAATATAAGAATATCTCTTAAATAAAATTAATTTGAAAAGTCTAATATTTGATAAATATTTAACATCTTCAATTCAAAAATATTTTTCTTTCTTTTTTGTCTTCTTTCTTACAAAGCATCCTAACCACAGTATACCCTCACCCCACTCCTCCCAGGACCCTTTTCCCACTTCTCCTATCTCGCAGATTCATTGCCCCTCCATTGTCCTCAAGAGCAGGCTTCTATGGATATCAATGGAACACAGCATTAACAATATGCCTAAGACTAGGCCCAAATCATCATATTAAGTTTGCATCAGGCAACACAATAGGAGAAAAGGAGTCCCAAGAGCAGGGAACAGAGCCAGAGATAAACCCACATTCATTATTAGAAGGTTCAAAAGAAACCCAAGCTTAACAGCCATAACTGACCTATATTACTGACCTAAGCAAATCTATATTATAATGTCTTACATCTCTGGATTTTGCTGAAAGCATTTTGGAATTGCACTTCAGAATTGTAAACCATTGACCTTGGAAATGTTATATTCTTATCAATTTAAGAACCTGAGTGTTTCTGTCACTATTAGAGTATAACCCAGCATCTTGGGTTTTAACTTTAGCTACATTTCTTTATCTATGTCTTTCAGAACCAAAGTACTTAAATATAAATGAGTCATTTTTCTTCTTAATTTCACACACTTTTATACAAAACATATTTCGTAATTCCTACTATATGTACAATATTGCATGACCTGTTGTGGATGTGCTTGAGTGTATATTTATACTGCTCTATGAAACAAAAAATAACTACAGAGTTTGGAGAAGTACCTGATTACAACTAAACAAAACAAGAGTTAAAAATGATTGAAAGCGGTCATGCTTTGTATAGTTAAGTTGAAGTAAGAAAGTGATACGCTCTCATGATTCTTTACATCAATGGAGAATGAGTATGTGTATTATAAGAAAAACTAATCCACATTTATTGTAGGCAAAAGAAATGGTTGAAGACAGATTAAAATCAAAATAAAAATAGATAACCTACATATATTTTATATCATAAACATACATTTAATATATAAAACACTGTATATTGTAAAAGTAGTACATGTCATACTATTAATATTTATTGCCTATTTATTTATTTATATTCAAATTATTTTTAAAATTCTATATTTCCAGGCAACACTATTTAATAGCAAGGGATACATTAAATGTGGTACCAATGGGCAAATTGAGTATCAGTCTAAATATTTTAAATAAAACAGGTAAGAAAAGCTTGTATATTTTGTTCAACTCTCTATTCTTTTTTTTTTTGTTTGTTTGTTTGTTTTTTTCTAGACAGGGTTTCTCTGTGTTTTTTTTTTTTTTTTTTTTTTGGAGCCTGTCCTGGAACTAGCTCTTGTAGACCAGGCTGGCCTCGAACTCACAGAGATCCGCCTGCCTCTGCTTTCCAAGTGCTGGGATTAAAGGCATGCGCCACCACTGCCCGGCTTCAACTCTCTATTCTTTATTTAATGGGGAAAAGTGTTTGAGTTACAACATAATGTCATGCAAGTATATCAGGTAATGTGCATTGATTCGTTCCATTTTTCTGTCTTGATGATAAAATTCTGTGATAGAAAAACACGATACAGATGGATAGAAAAAAAAAGCAAATTTACAACTAAATCTCTGATAGCATGAAGAAAGCTAGCAGCAAAGAATCTGACATTCTGTCTGAAGGCATTGAGGGTATGGATAGGGTTATCAGAGGAATGTTCAGCAAAGCAGGCTCAGGTTATTAACTTAACCGAACAAAGACCACAGGCTGTTTCTAATTCCTTCTTTATACTAGACCCTGATTGTGATAGACATGCACACATATTGGCCATTTTTCTTTTATTACCACACACTATTTTATGTAGATGTTCTTATGGTCAAATTTCCCTTACTGTTTTTCTTAAAAGAAGACAAACACTTTTTATGTGATGTGAAAGCATTATCCATATGCCCTAGAATGCACAAAGTAGAACACTGAATGCTGTATCTTTGCAGATAGGAATCAAGTGTGCTTTCGTTTAATAGGTATATAGTTTGGTGTTTTAAAATGTGAAAAGCATGTGTTATGCATTTTTATACTTTATGTTTTCCTTTGCTTACTATTAATAGACGCCTAATTTTTTGTTTTTATTTTATTTATTTATTTATTTTACTGTTTCCTATTAGGATGAAGAGATTCTTCACAAAAAGGATAGTTTTTAGAGAAATGTGGTTCATGTTTCTTTCCCATTGCTGGGAGAGTACCTTCTTCAGACATAATAAATGCCTTTTTTTGGGTGTCGGTTGAAACAGTGTATGAATAGATGATGGTTTGTTTTGGGTCTGTTTGCTTTGTCATTTATATCTTTAGCCCAGCTCTGGTGTCATTTTCTCTATTTTTCACACAGCTTGGGGATAGTTCTTTAATCCATGCATTATTTTCCATATGATCATTTTTAGAAAATTTCTAGTTTGATTATCAAACATAAGAATATATTTGGGGGTATATTTTCCATTAGCTCACACATTCTCCTTATATTTTAATTTAAATACATAATTTTGTCATGCATTATATCCAAATTATAATTTCTGCTCCATTTAATCTTCCCAGGTGCTTCCTACCTCCCCTCCTTCTGGGTCCATTTCCTCTGTCTCTCATTAGAAAACAATAGACTTTTAAGAGAAAACAACTAAAGACAAAAAATATAATAAGATGTAGCAAGCCGGGCAGTGGTGGCACATGCCTTTAATCCCAGCACTCAGGAGGCAGAGGCAGGTGGATCTCTGTGAGTTCTAGGCCAGCCTGGTCTACAAGAGCTAGTGCCAGGAAAGGCTCCAAAGCTACAGAGAAACCCTGTCTCGAAAAACTTTAAAAAAAATAAGATGTAGCAAAAACTTTCATAACAATTTTGGACATGGCAATCCAATAGGAGGAAAATTGTTTCAAAGGCAAGACGAACTATCAGAGATCTACTAATTTGCATAGTCAGGAGTTCCCTATAATGCTTAGCTAATATTGTATTGTAGTAGGAGCTGTGGGCTGCATTCCTGCCACCCAGCTCCTGGCCATCTGGCTAGCTTATGCGCCAAAATAACAACACATAAACTGTATTCATTTAAACACTGCTTGGCCCATTAGCTCTAGCTTCTTACTGGCTAATTCTCACATCTTGATTACTCATTTCTATTAATGTGTGTAGCACCCCAAGGTGCGCTTACTGGGAAGATTCTAGCCTACATCCATCCTGGGTTGGAGCTTCATCGCGTCTGCCCCAGAGAGCAGAGGCATGGCATCTGAGCTCACTTCTCTTCTTCCCAGCATTCTGTTCTGTCTACTCCACCCACCTAAGGGCTGGCCTATCAAATGGGCCAAGGCAGTTTCTTTATTAACCAATGAAATCAACAGATTCAACAGATTGACATATGACCTTACACATCAACATGGTACTTTTACCAGTTAAGTCAATGTAGGAATTCCCTCTGTGTGCTGTAATTATCATTAATGAATAAATAAACTCCCTTAACTTGTTGATAGGGCAGAGCTTAAGTATGCGGGGAAACCTGGACTGAATGTTGGGAGGAAGAAGGGAGAGAGAGAGAGAGAGAGAGAGACCATGGAGCCGCCAGAGTCAGACATGCTGTGTCTTTGCCGGTAAGCCACTGCCACATGGTAATATAGAGCTTACTAGAAATGGGTTAAATAATATAAGAGCTAGCCAATAAGAAGCTAGAGCTAATGGGCCAAGCAGTGTTTTAATTAAGGCAATTTCTGTGTGATTATTTTGGTTTGTGGCAGCCAGGATGAACCAGCAGCTCCCTTGCAACACTTTTATACTTTAGTCCTTTTTTATAATTCAACCACTTGCTGCCATCTTCACACATACCAACCTAGCAAAAAATCTATGACCTCTGTAAGTGATCAAATTTTAGTGGTTGAGATGCCTCTTCCCTGTCCCATCCTTCCCTCTGTCCATTTCCTTCTATACACACAAGAGCCTACCTCAAGATCTATGACCTGGAAACTGTATCATTCAAATACACACCTCACCAGCCAATTTTACCTGACCTACATTCAATCACCAAGCATCTGCAATGACCTAATCTCAAGCAGCCAAAATTTTCCTATCTTACATTCAATCAAGGCAAAATTATACTTGCACAGGTCAAATTACAAAACCAAATAATGTGAATAGCAAAAATAGCATGTCTATCAAAAAAGCCCACCAGTTCAATAGAAGCATTCTCTCACAAAAAATAGCTAAATGAACACAGAGGAACAGAAAGTAAAAGACTAATCATAAATATTACTAAAGAATTCAAGAAATAGAAAGAAGACACAGGTTTCATTGAATTCCAAGAGAACAAGACAGGCCTTACTGATGATGAAGAACATGTAAATAAAAGGCTGAACAAAATTATTTAAATGTTTTTTATTCAGGTTTTGAAAACAAAATTCAGCAAAGGGATAGAAACATTGACTGAACACAAGCTGAAATAAAGATGGAACTGAAAAACACTGAACATGTGAATTAGAAAAAAAATATCATGTGCAGGAATGGGCCTGCTTGTTTGTCCCAGCCACCCAGAACAAAAATAAACACACAGAAACTATATTAACTAAACCACTTCTTGGTTCATTAGCTCTAACTTCTTATGGACTAACTCTTACATCTTAGTTTAGCCTATTTCTAGTAATCTGTATATCACCACGAGGTTGTGGCCTACCAGCAAAGTTTCAGCACGTCTATCTCTGGTGGTGGATCCATGGCATCTCTCTGACTCTGCCTTCTTCCTCCCAGAAATCAGTTCTGTTTTCCCTGCCTACGTAAGTTCCTCCCTATTTATAGGCGAAGGCAGTTTCTTTATTCATAAATGGTAATCACAATACACAGAAGGGACTCCACATCACCTCCTAAACCAATCATGGGAAAGCCATATAAATAGAAAGAAGCAAGCAGAAGATGGAATAACTACACTCAGAGATAAAATAGGTGATGTAAACAAAATAAGAAAAGAAAATGAAAAATATAAAAACCGAATAACATGCATGAAACATTTGAAACTATCAGAAGACCAAATGTTCAAATTACAGGGATAGATGAAGCAGAAGCATTTAATAAGATCTTAGAAAAAAAACACGATTTCCCACACTAAGAAAATACATATTCCTTTAGAAAAAATAAGCATACAGAACACCAAATAGATAATATGAGAAATTACATGTAGCTATAATTATTGAAATATAAGGTATGACTAAAAACACAAACCAGCAAACATTAACACACTATCAATAAAATGATTATAATTTATACAACCTGTCAATAGTAACTCTAGCTATTAATACTTTAACATTACAATTAAAACACATGCCTAGCTAAAAGCATTAAGAAAACAAAATAATTTTGTCTATTGTCTATAAGAATCCCATTTGAAATTTCAATATAGATACCTTCTTAAAGTGAAGGAATGAAGAAAGTAGGAGATACAAGTTGGATTAGGGAGCAAGAATAATGACAATACAGCAATATGTAATAAAATAGAGTTCAAACTAAAACTAATCAGGAGAGTCAAAGAATCACACTTCACTCAAATCAAGGTACAAATGAATGATGAAAATTTTACTGAATTAAACATTTATATACCAAACTTTGGTTCACTCAATTAAAAATAAGATGAAGCATAACAATGGAATTAAATACAAACACAGCAAATAGACTTTTCAAATTTCTCTGAGGTTCTACAATAGGAGGGCTAGGAGAAAAGAAACTATTAATAATCTTCACAATTAAATGTTACCAAATTACTAATGGATTTAATGGCTATTTACAGAATATTCTACCTGAATTCCAAAGCAGTCACATAATACCACATATGGAACCTTCTCTAAAATAAAACATATGGCTGAATAAAAAGCAAAACACAACAAATATAGGCAATTGAAATAAATCAAAGTATCTTATCTTCTAACCATTATGCATTAAACTTAAAATCAACAGAAGATAAAACTCTAATTTGTATATAAACGTTTGAGAGTTAAACAACTTGATACTAAATGGATCAAAGAGAAAAAAAGTTAAGAAAAAGTAAGAATATTCCTGGGAAAACAAAGCAAAACAATATCTCTGGAATAAATAGAAAGAACTTCTGAAGAAATTTACAGTCCTAAATGCCTCTACATTAAAAGATCAGAAAAAGAACATTATATTAAAAGGTGAAAATCTTCATAAGCCTCGTTAAAATATATAGAATAAGATATGGTTGTCTTCCATTTGTTTCAAATGTAGTACTCAAAGCACTAACCAAAGCAATAACTCAAGAGATAGAAATTAAAGAGATACAAATCACATGAAAAGTACATAATTATCCTTACTTGGAGATGCTATGTTATTATCAAGAAGAGTTTCAGTGAAAATGCAATATAAATATTTACACCATATTTTACAGAAAAAAATCTAGCATTCAAATGAAAGCATAAACTCCCCTGAAGAGCTAAAGCATTCCTTAAGTAAGAAGGAAAACGAGAAGGACTGCCTTTTTGTTCAGTGATGTATTTTACAAAGCCATTGCACTCCAAACGTTATGTATCACTTAGGATATTGAATTATTTATCTGTTGGATGAACCAATAATGAATCACTGGGAAAAGAAAGGAATTCAAACATACAAATAAGTAACAATAATATAACATCATATAAGGTAATTAACATTGAAAAGAGTTGAAATGGAAAAAGTGACTGAGGGTTTGATAAATTTGAAAGGTGTAATAACCAGATTTATGGGAAAAATAAATTTGAAGTGTAGGATTAGAAAGTAAATCTAGCATGTTTAAAGACATTTGGTTTATTTGACTAAAATATGTATGAGATGGAGGAATCAGATGCTGCTTTCTGTCTTGTGTAATCTAGGATTGTGATTTAAATTTGAAAGTCCCCTAATTATACTCTATAGAAAGATATTAAGTTAGATGGATTATGAACTTGGTAAAGAAAATAAGAGGCAATGAAGTTTAAGGAATGAAGTCTAGGCAACATATCCTTGCCCGAGAGATGAGTGCGAACTGGGCACAGAAATTAGTTTTCAAATTACTGTATTATTACAGTAATTTTTGGTGCTAGATAGACTTTGTTCTGGAGTGTTATCAGGTGTCATGTAGAATGGTTAGCATTGTAATTGTATTTCCTTCTCAAGAATATAGCTGTAAATTATGTAAAGAACAAATAAAAAAGGTGTCTCCATTGTATCATGTAAGAGTATAGCACAATCCTAGGTTAAGAATGACTGATGTTTATCCTTCGAAAATAAACCAGAAAAATGGTATGCTCCATATAACTAGCCAAAGAAAGAAAATCTGCATGAATGAAAGATCATTGTGTTAAGAACTAAGACATGGGACATAGAATCAAAATAAATATTTCAATATAGTGATTAAGAATTGTACCCTGAAAATTCCACAGGAGTGAGACTGAACCAGTTACCTAGGCTGAAGTATGCTTGATAAAGCAAGCTCCACAGGAGCAGGAGCGGATCCAGTTCAGGGACATTTGCAGACCAGGACTGAGCCAGCGAGCAGGAGCCAGAGCAGACCTGAGACAGCAAAATGCACAGGAACAGGTACAAGGGAGCAAACACTGAGCAAGTGAGCCAGAGCCAGAGACCCCTGAGGGTCCAGATGTGAATCTGGGACCTTCAAGGGAGTAGACCTAAGCCAGGACTCCTGTGGGTTTGGGCAAGTGTAGCTATCCTAACACCTAACAAAATGACTTCAAAATTAAAATAAATTAAAAGAGACAAAGAAAGACATTTCATATTAGTCACTGGAAAAATCCATCAAGAGGAATTCTCAATACTGAACATCTCTGCCCAAATACAAGAGCAACCTCATATATAAAAGAAATACTTCTAAAGCTTAAATCATACATGAAACCTCACACACTAATAGTGGGAGATGTCAACACTCTACTCTCACCACTGGACAGGTCAGTCAGACAAAAAATTAAACAGAGAAATAAGGGAACTAACAGATGTTATGACTCAAATGGACTTAACAGACATCTATCGAATATTCCATCCAAAAATAAAAGAATATATCTTTTTCTCAACACCTTATGGAACCCTCTTAAAAATGGACCATATACTTGGTAAGAAACTCAACAGATACAGGAAAATTGGAATAACCCCATATATCTTATCAGATCACCATGGTGTACAACTAGAATTAAACAGCAATACTCATTCTAGAAAGCCCACAAACACATGGAAATTAAACAATGCTCACCTAAATCATCAATGGGTCAAGAAAAAATAAAGGGAATAATTAAAGACTTCCTAAAATTCAATGAAAATGACCAAACAACATACCCAAATTTATGGGACACAATGAAAGCAGTGTTAAGAGGAAAGTTCATAGCACTAAATGCCTACATAAAGAAGCTGGAGAAATCACACACTAGTGAATTAACAGAACATTTGAAAACTTTAGAACAAAAAGAAGCAAACTTACCCAAGAGAAATAGATGGCAGGAAATAATCAAATTGATTGCTGAAATCAACAAAATAGAAACAAAGAAAATAATACAAAGAAACAATGAGACAAATAATTGGTTCTTCAAGAAAATCAACAAAATAGAAAAACCTTTTCTAAAGTAACCAAAGAGCAGAGAGGGAATATCTAAATTAACAAAATCAGAAATTTAAAGGGGGACATACTAATAGACATGGAAGAAATACAGAGAATCATCAGGTCATATTTTGAAAATCTGTACTCCCCAAAACTGGAAAACTTAAAGGAAATGGACAACTTTATGGATAAATATCAATTACCAAAATTAAATCAAGACCAGCTAAGCAAATTAAACAGATCTATAACTGCTGAAGAAATATAAAGTCATTAAAAGTCTTCTAGCCTCAAAAATCTCAGGACCAGATGGTTTCAGCTCAGAATTCTACAAGATTTTCAAAGAAGAACGAATACCAATACTCCTCAGTTTATTCTACACAAGAGAAACAGAAGGAACATTGCTGAAACCTTTTTATGAGACTACAATTACCCTGATACTCAAAACACAGAGTACTAAGAAAGAGAATTACAGACCAATCTCACTCATGAACATTAATGCAAACATAATAAATAAAATACTGGCAAATCAGTACCATCATTCACCATGATCAAGCCAGCTTCATCCCAGAGAAGCAGGGATGGTTCAACAAGAAAAATTTGTCAAAATAATCCACCATGTAAAGCAACTGAAAAATAAAAACCATATGGTCATCTAAATTAGATGACAAAAAAAACAAACTTTCCACAAAATACACCATCCTTTCATGATAAAGGTCTTGGAGAGATCAGGGATACAAGAAACATATCTAAACATAAAAAAGCAATATACTGCAAGCCAACAGCCAACATCAAACTAAATGGGGAGAAACTCCCAGATACCCACTGAAATCAGGAACAAGACAAGGTGGTCCACTCTTTCCATATCTATTCAATATAGTTCTTGAGGTCCTAGCTAGAGCAATAAGACACCAAAGGGAGATCAAGGGGATACAAATTGGAAAAGAACAAGTCAAATTCTCACTGTTTGCTGCTGATAAGATAGTTTATATAAGCAATCCAAAAACTTCCACCAAGGAACTTCTACAACTCATAAACACTTTCAGTAATATAGCAGGGTACAAGATTAACTAAAAAAAAAAATCAGTAGCCCTCCTGTACACAGATGATAAAAAAGCTGAGAAAGAAACCAGAGAAACATCACCCTTCACAATAGCCATAAATATCTCACAGTAACTCTAACCAAACAAGTGGAAGGCTTGTATGATAAGAACTTTAAATCTTTGAAAAAAGAAATTGAAGAAGACACCAGAAAGTGGAAAGATCTCTCATGCTCTTGGGTAGGCAGAATTAACATAGTAAAAATGGCAGTCTTACCAAAAGCTATATACAGATTCAATGCAATGCCCATCAAAATCCCAGTAAAATTCTACACAGATTTCTAAAGAATGGTACTCAACATCATATGGAAAAGCAAAAAACCCAGGATAACCAAAACAATCCTATACAATAAAAGAACTTTTGGTGGCATCACAATCCTTGATTTCAAACTCTACTATAGAGCTACTGTACTGAAAATAGCCTGGTATTAGCATAAGAACAGACAGGAAGACCAATGGAAACAAATCAAAGACACGGCTTTTAATCCACACACTTTCAAACAACTGATTTTGACAAAGAAACAAAAAATATCAAATGGAAAAAAGCATATTTTACAAATAGTGCTGTCATAACTGGATATCAAGATGAAGAAGAATGGAAATAGACCCATATCTATCAACATGCACAAAAATCAAGTCCAAATGGATCAAAAACCTCAACATAAATCCAGCCACCCTGAAACTTATAGAAGAGAAAATGGGAAGTACATTTCAACACATTGGCACAGCAGACGACTTTTTAAATATAGCCCAGCAGCATTGACACTGTGAGAAAAAATTAATAAATGGGACCTCGTTAAACTTAAAGCGTCTGTAAAGCAAAGGACACAGTCAACAAGACAAAATGGCAGCCTACAGAATGGGAAAAGATCTTCACTAACCCCACATCAGACAGAAGTCTAATCTCCAAAATATACAAAGAACTCAAGAAATTGGTCATCAAAAGAACAAATAATCCAATAAAAAATGGAGTACAGACCTAAACATAGAACTCTCAACAGACGAATCTAAAATGGCTGAAAGACACTTAAGGAAATGTTGAACATCATTAATCATCAGAGAAATGCAAATCAAAATAACCCTGGGATTCTATCTTACACCTGTAAGAATGGCAAAGATGAAAAACATTGATGAAAACTTATGCTGTAGAGGTTGTTGGGTAAAGGGAACACTCCTTCCTTGCTGGTGGGAGTGCAAGCTGGTACAAACCTTTGGATGTCGGTGTGGTGTTTTTTCAGAAAATTAGGAAACAACCTATCTCAAGACCCAGTAATTCCACTTTTGGATACATATCCAAAGGTTGCTCAATTGTTCCACAAGGACATGTGCTCAACCATGTTCATAGCAGCTTTGTTTGTCATAGCCAGAACCTGGAAACAACTTAAATGCCCCTTGACTGAAGAGTGCATAAGAAAAATGTGGTACATTGACACAATGGAGTACTACACAGCAGATAAAAATATCAACATCTTTAAAAATTGATGTAGCTAAAAAACATCATTTTGAGTGAGGTAACCCAGACCCAGAAATACAATTGTCAGATGTACTCACTGATAAGTTGTTTTTAAACATAAATCAAAGAAAACAAGCCCATAAATCCCAATCCCAGAGAACCTAGAAAACAATGAGGACCCTAAGAAAGACATACATAGATCTAATCTACATGGGTAGTAGAAAAAGAAAAGATTTTCTGAGTAAATTGGGAACATGGAGACCTTGGGAGAGGGTTGAAGGGGAGGGGAGATGAAGGGAGGGGAGCAGAGAAAAATGTAGAGCTCAATAATAATCAATTAAAAAAAGAATTGTACCCTATTCTTTTCCTGGACTATTCTAAATACTTCATTGATTGTCTATCTGCTTACATTCTTGCTATCCTTTAATCTGACTTCCACATATTAGTTTGAGTGAGATAAATAACATTTAAGTTTATTAAAGCTCATTCGTCTGAATATTATGCTAACAAAAAATCTTTGTGAGACTGTCATTGTCTGATGCTGTTAAAACCCTACTATTATAGATCTTATCTACAATTACCTTTCTGACACATTCCTCTAAATACCATCTAATGGTCATGAATTAAATAACAGCTCAAAGATATGACATCTTTCCGTCATGTTTACTATTCTATTCAGTGATTATTGGACTTAATTCATGAATTAGGTCTATTATTTGTTCATATAAACTTTTCTCAAGGTGTTTTGTATTATTATTATATTTAAAGTGTCAAAAAATGCATGGATGCCTTATCCATTTTTTTTTTCAATTTTACCTATTGGCATAGCACTTGATACATTAATACATGTATCCTAATACGTGCCTGTGAATATTGAAAATAAGACTCTTATAAGAAATGCCTTGCTACTTACTGTTATTACTCAAACGAGAAAAGAGTGGACAAACTTCAGCTCTTCATCTTTCTGTTATATCATTTATTAAATAGATAAGCAATATTTTCTCTATAATGTAAATGTGTGCTGCGCTCTGTGCGCTAGAACCCAGTTCACGAGCTTCAGGCAAGGGGCTGGAGGTTGAGAATACAGATGCAGAGACAGACCCACACGCAGACCTTCTAACACTGATACCAAAGACCTTTTTTATTAACACCATGTAGACTTAAATATACTGCAGTCAATGGTCAAAAGGTGATAATCCCATTCTCTGATCCTCTAACTAGGCACAGCTTCTAGTAAATTATAATAGAAGGTTCTAGGAGGGAAAAGCATCTGAAGGCCAGGACTCATTAATCCCAACAAATGTGAACAATCAACGTCTAGAAGGTATAGTTACATCAGGAGAAACAATAGTACCACACTTTGAAATAAAAAAGAATACCATCAGTGACATGAGATTCATTTATTTTAATGCTATTGAAATTCACTTATTTATATTAAATTATGGGTTCCTATACCTTAACTCAAATGTCTTATAACACATCTAAGGCAAAAGTAATTGTTAAAATATTTAATCAAGAATTCCAATTTTAGGAGTCATAAAAATTTCAATTTAGTATGATTTCTCTTGATGGGAATATTACCATATAAGATTGACATTTGAATGTATTGACTCATATCACGCAAACTTTCTTCATTGTGTAATCTTGTGCCATCCAATCTGTGTCAGAGCTCAAATAGGACAAAGGGAGAGAGAAGAGAATTCCTAAATTTCTACTTTCCATGCACATCTATTTAATTTATATTATGTAGATAGTTATTACTTTTTCAATACACCTTTTCTATATATAAAATCATAGATGTTATGACTATGAAATTCACCCATTCTGATCTAATTGAGCATCTCTTTATTAGTATTCATCATCAAGTGAAATCTTGTATCATTGCTGTGAGTTTAGCATTATAACTGTCTTCATGAGCAATTCTGTAGTTACATAAAAATGATTTTCATTTCACATTCATATTTGTTTTCAATTTTATCCATGTATATTCACTTTCACTGTTGTGTTTTCATTAATAACTCATAGATACATATAAGCATGGATGTAGTATATGTAGTATTTATATTCAATATATAAAATACAATAAAAGTGGTAAGAATTCATTCATTGAAAACAATACTTAATTTTTGTTTTAAAACTTCTCTTAATCTTGGTGTTTGTTTCATAAGTAAGATTAAAAATTAGTCAAAAATATTAAAAAATATTAAAGTTTGAATATTATTGAAACTTATAGGCTTTTTCATATTATATTCTTGTTAAATATATTAATGTTGGACTAAGATGTTTAAATTTTCAACTTTTTCATTTTATATTTACAGTTTAGAAAAAGTTACACTATATTTCTTAGATAGCAATTATGTAAACTATCAGTAGTACATTACTGAAGACATTTTGGGGGGGTTATCCTAGTATATGAAAACTACTGCTGTGGAGTGACTGTGATCACAAAACAAAGGGCAGCGTGTCTGAACTCACAAGCAGTGTCAACAACATTCGCAATCTACTTGTGATCTTGAAATGTTTCTCTAGGTTTACCTTCATATCCATGTTTTTTATGAAACTATTTTTACCTCAGCTAGCAGCATATAAGATAAACTATATTGTACATTTACATAAAATTATATGCATTACACATCAGAGTAATCTTTCAAATTTTCATTTTTGAGTGAGTAATGATTCCATTAATCCAAGCAATCAGGAGGCAGAGGCAGGCAGATCTCTGTGAGTTCCTGGCCAACCTGGTCTACAAGAGCTAGATCCAGGGAAGACTCCAAAGCTACAGAGAAATCCTATCTTGAAAATAAAAAAAAAGACTTTACATATAATCATTTTACAACTTAATTTGTCAGAGAGTTAAAGTAAAACAGCCAAAATCCATCCAGACAAGTCTGGTAATGGGTATTAAATAAAATAAAAATTAACAGTCATTTCAAGTCAGTTGATATCAATGAATAACTTTAGAGTCTTGGACCAATTGCTTTGCCTACTTAAAGGATAAAGCTGCTTTGTTAATTGTTAAAATCTTATTACAGTGCAAATATACTTTTAGTTTTGTTTATTTAAAAATTTGTGAGAATTAAAGAAACAGGTAGGTACATGGAGATTATGAGTTCCAGATTAAGAGAAGTATATATCATTACTGAAAAATAAAAAAGGGTTCAGATCTAAAAATCAGAAACAACAATAAATACTTTAAAAATAAAATGGGCTACAGTAAAAAATATTGATAAGTATACTATAGTCATTTTGATGGAAATAAAAATACAGACGCTAAATAAAGAAAACATTCAATAACTATGTACACATACATATTCTATGAAGAAGACATTTAATAACTATGTTTTGAAGTATCTGTAAATGCTTTTGGAGTTTATTTTCATTATCATGACTAAATATGTAAGCCCACAAGACAAGCAGTTTCATTTTGCTCACAGTTCTAGAGTTTGTAGAATAATTTCATTGTTAAATTGAAGTAGAGCTTTGATGAAGTGGAGCATCATGTCAGTAGAGAGATTAGTGAGGCAAAACTTTTTACCATATTCTTGCCAGGAGTCAAAGAAGTAGTTTGGGTAAGAGGAGCAGGTATTATATTCAAACATACACCTTTGATGGTACAATTCTTTATTTAGGCCTCAATCTCCACAAACTGATCAATGAATTAACAACTGCAGTTAGTGCCTTCATAATCAAATCACCTCTTGATGTTCCTATCAGGTTCTATCAAGAATTCGACATGTGAGCCGCTTTTAGTTCTTTGTATTCAAGCCATATATGTATATTGACAATATAGTAAAATAAATAGAGAAATGCATTAGTTATTTTTCTGTCATTTGTATAAAATAGTTTTACAAATTATTTCAAGGAAGAGAGGGTTTACTTTGTTCCAGTGTAAAGGGAATTCCATCATTGTGAGGAAGCTAAGGCAGGAGGGTATGGAAACAGCCAATTCCACTGATTTACAATCAGAAAGCAGAGATCAGTGATTGCTCTAGTTCCCCTTACTCCTATTCTATATAGTCCAAGAAACGAGCCCAAGAAATGGTATAACCAACCCTTTAGGGTAGATTTTGACAACTTATTTAGCCTAACCAAAATAGATTCTAATAACATTCCAAGAAGAATTTAAATATTCCTCATATGTATACCTGCAAGCTTTTCTGCTAGGCGATTCCAGAGTCTAATAATTTGATTATCAGGACTAGCTAGCACAATTGCTGATAATCTCAGGAAAAGACTGAAAAACAATCTTAATTGTATCTAATGCCATGAGCGATATGTCCATAACATAAAAATTGGTTTCATAAAAACTTGAATTAAAAAAATAAATGAAGACAGAAGAAAGAAAGAGGGAAGCAGGCAGGGAAAGCAAGCTTATTGAAAAAACCAAAAGTGGCAACCCTACAAAGTACTCCAAATAACCTACTTTCATACTAGCAATAAAAATTAAGCATTTATTAAAGTGCTGGAGATGTTGTTAGCCTGACAGAACTAGACTAGCTTGCCAGGATTGTCTGTTGTATTTCTCTGCTTTTCAGCTACTACAGGGTGAGATATGTAATATAGAAATTAGTGGTCATACCTATCATCCCATGAAATGTTCAATTTTTTCCTCTTCTGCACAAGGTATTCCAGACCAGCCTATGCTAAGTAATTCTGGCTCAAAAATATAATAAAAAAAAAACAGAAGAGGAAAAAAGAAAAAGAATTGCAAAAAACACAGCATACTAAATTTAATCAAAGATATTCAAAAGTCAGCATCAAATATTTTACCTTATGTATTTAAGTTAACTTTCATTTATCAGACATTATATAGGGAGAGAAATGATAAAAAAATACAGTATAAAACAAACATATACTAATACAATATGATTGATTGTCATACAATTAAATAATAAGATTACAGAATTCAAATAGAATTCATTGCATTAGAGATTTATACTACTTATATGTTTAATTTAAGATGATAAACTATCTATGAAGTAGGTAATATGATTTACTTAGACTATCTGGGTCATATCTAACACTCACATTGAACTTTAAATTGTTTTATTAAACAGCATGAGTGTTCCACTCATGGTAATGTCACTTTAAAGAAGAAAGTTCTGCTCTTTCCTACATTCTGTAACCATTTTGCCTTTCACCATGCTATAATGTATTATGAAATTCCTACACATTCAATTGAGTCATAACATTTTCAATGGTAATAGTAGGTAGAATCATGGGTCAAAATTTTTGTCTTCTAACTGGCCCAACATCAGCTATTTTATTTTAGAAATCAAAAATTAAACAAGAAAAAAGCTAAAAATCAATGAATCAACAGTGATGATTAGCATAATTTTCTATGAATCAAGAATTTAAAGATAATCAGCTATTTTATCTTGACTTCCTTTATTATTGTCATATTTAATAGAGCAAATGACCAGATAAAGTATACACAGGTGACATTGTTAGGTAATAAACAAAGTAGTTTCAAAGATATCAAAGTCATTTATGAAAGTATGAAAATTAGATTCAGAGAGTATAAAATTTAATGTGGTTCTTCTACATACATTATATTGGCTATTTGACTTATAACAGTACAAAAAAGGGAAACTATCCATCAAAGATATCAGTTCTCATCAATCACAATTTTAAAGTTTAATGCAATTTCTAGCAAACACTGTTCATTTAAAGGGATTTGTAGGGAGGAGTGTGCATTGACAGGAATAGGATAAAGCTGAAAGACTGTGAGAGTGATACTGCAGACTGAGTTCCAAGGCTGAGCACATGGGAATTGCCTTGCCGTCTCTATTCCTTCCATCTCTATATATGCAGCTATGATAAGTTCAGGGGCACTGCTGACTTTCTTCCAAATTTTACCGATTTGTATTTTCACTTCCGTGTCTGAAAGGAATGTATTTAGGAAAACAAAAGCAAGGATGCAAGTGTCAACTAACAAATCTTGTATTTTCTTTCAAAAATCATTTTACTTTGAGGAAAGGAAACACAAATGTAAGCAAGCACAACAGGACTCTAGACAGAATAAAACATCTGGATGCTCACTGAAACCTTATACAACTCTCAAAATTGATTTTTATAACATTTTAGAAGTATATCAGTTGTCAATAAGTGTATAATGTATAATTCCTGGAAATAAAAAATACCTAATATATATTGTCTCTTTTGAATTTTATGTACTATTATTCTTCTTAAAGGAAAACTTTCCAAAACTGGCTTAAAGGACTGATATAGCACAAGAAGAGCATTTTGAAATATCATGGCTGAGGGCTAGACATGAAGAAGCATCTCAAGCAATGACAATGACTCTATAAACCAAATGCATGAGCCCGGGCTGATCATAATGTTTATCTCCAGAGGCACAGTAGTGAAAGTTCCAAGGTAGAGCTTCAGACATAAAAGGGAAGAAAGTTTGTAAATGGTTAAGGCTTCCAGCCAATTCTTCCTTAATTGTAGTCTCAAGACAGACTGTGACCATTTCAGACTGTGATGATAATGAGAAGCATAATTATCCTTTTTGCATGGCCTATACATAATTAAATTGAGTCCAATTCTCCTCTTTAATGCAAAATGGAAGGTCTTTCTTAACATGAGAAAATTACGCTTTGGGAAACCTTTATTACTATGACTTTTGATTCAGAGATTGCCATTGCCTATAAAAGCCTTGATAATTTCCATAATATCATTTAAAGATATTCTGCCAAAATTTGTTCTGCCATTTGGGACTTAAATGTGTGTGTAGTTGTAATTGAGATGAAGTAATGTAGAAAGGTATTCTTTAAGGTTTGAAATCTTTAAGAGAGAATTAAAAAAAATCATGTATCTACATTTCTCTGTGTGTATATATACAGAGAAATTATTTCATTTCCAACCTTTACAATAAAACCTCCTGTGAGTGTAAGCATCAATCTGTCTTGCTTGTTTACCATTACAGAAAACCAACTGTGGCATATACACAACCTTACACACATACATGCACAAATAGCCTCAAACCTTACACATACACACAAATATATATGCATATAAATGTACAAAATGAAAGAAAATATTGTACAGATACTTATATTGAGAAAGAACCTTTGGGACTGTGATTAACATCATGTTTTCTCTTTTCTCCAATCTACATATACATAGATATAACATTTCAATTTTCATAAGAAAATCAAATCACTCAGTGACCAAGTATGGGGTTTTCTTAATGTTGAGAGATTGTACTTATTTATATCATATGACACAAATGTTTCTAAAAATAAACTAATGTTTAAGATTTAAAATTTTTCTATATTCCATTATAACAGCCCAGTAACAGAAGGAGCAATCTCATTTTTTAAATAGATGTTTACTTTGCAGTCATGCATTTTTATGTAGAATTATCTAAATCGCCTTTTTATTATAGCAAGGTAGTCAACATAGGATACTTGTAAAGAGTAGTGTTTAATTGAAAGTTGCAAGGTATATGTTCCATGTATAAATAGCAAGCTGTTCAATCTGTGTCATGATTCTGTCTGTGCTGTGTCGTATCATAGTAAGGGTACAAGCGTGGGGACATTTACTAGTGACCAATTCTTGAGCAATGAACCAAGAGGTTACATGGTGTAAGGAAAAACTGGAGATATTAAAAACACACTTTTTCCAACAACAGATGCTCAGTGATCTAAGTAAGGCCCTTCCAAGGCATCCAGTCCTAAGGTTGTCTTACCAATTTTGTGAACCATCACAATGGAAAGAAAGTCATCAGTCATATTGTATCTTTAGAGGGCATGTAATCCATGGTTGAACAATAGCATAAAAAAGGAATAAAATTTTAAACACAAAACCTTTTGATAAAGTTATTTTGAAAAAAATACCAAAATACATATGAATTCCAATTCTTCAGTAAAACCTGTTTTTAGAGAGAGAGTGCCACAGATAATGGCACTTGTTGCTCATATAGTGGAATTTAAGTTCCCAGGCACCATGGTGTTTTGTGACCTCCTGAAACTCTAGCTCCAGGGGATCTACTATGCTTTTCTTGCCCACACACATCCATATGCACATATCCACAGATACATAAATGAATAAAATTCAATCTTAAAAAACTATTTTGCCTAAAATAACACTGTTTATCAGCTGTGAAACATCCTTACTTTTCTTTTTCCTTCTGATTTTCTTGTTATTATAAGCTTGGAGTATAAAATTTTAGAAGCACATTACAATATAAAGAGGATTCATATAACCACTCATTTTATTCCTTTGCCTTCTCAATTAAAGATAGTGACTGTGAATTTTGTTTACATACAGCTCTATTTATAATGCTGTTATCATTAAATATACTTCAAGAAAACATAATTGTGATAATGTTCTCCAAGGTACCATAAAGTGGGACAAGAGGACTACCTTCTCTCACTTGAACTCAGTATTGAAAGATTATACAAGAAAATTCTAACTCTTTTCATCATATTCATCTTCTCTTACTTTTAAAATAAGTCAAGTATTCAATACATTGGAGATTTATTTAGGAGCCTAATTCTTGGTCAAGATAAAGCAAAGTAAAAAATTTAAACCATGGTTAACACTTTCCAATAGCTCTACTGTAAATTCAGGGGAACAGTTAAATGATGAGTTAAAGAATTTAATGTTTTCTCTACACTTAAGGAATAGTATGCAATTTATTTCATTTAAATATAGAATTGCTCTTCTTTCTAAAGGTTTTCTTTTGAAAAACATTTGATGCTTATATATCTTTATTAAGATAATCATTATTACATTATAATCTCAAAAATTAAAAAAGTAAAAAAAATATAAACTTCTCCCTATAGAAAAGTTATGATTGATAATACAGTATTCTTTATTTTTTTATTTTTTTACATTAGCAGATATTTTATTAAGTTCTCAACAAGAGACTATAACACTAAATTTTTTAGCAGAAATCTGTTCAATTGAGAGACCAAATGGATCCAAGGAAGATGAAAATTAAATACTTAAATTAATCAAAAGGCACTAAGACACCACCTCAAACCTACCGCCACAGTGGTAATAGGCTAAGGAAGACTACACTACAACAAGTTATCTAATGTGAAAGTTAGCAGCTACATAGCAAGAAGCAAGTCTCTTACAGAAGATTATGGCACAAGGACAATGATCCCTGAGTCCAAGATATTTTTGGCTAGGAAAAGTTCAAGATGGCTGAATGGAAAGCCAAAAGGAAAGGAACCAGTGTAGAGAATTCAAGCTATAGAGTTAAACAGATGGCAATGGATCCGGCTTCTTCCTCCCGCAGGTTAATTACTGCATTGAGCTACCTGCCCCTGCCTAACAGGGTGCTCAACTACTGGAACTATATTTAAGGATGCTCAGGGCTCTTGCTATAGTTTAGCACAAACCTCTGAAAATCTATCACATATGGGCTGACTTTGTTGCTAGTCATTCTGAATGAAGAAAAACCCCAAAGCATTCCCGAGCAATGGAATATGAGCTCTGTCAATTATGTCCTATGGGCCTTGTGGAATATTCTCAATAGTCTACACATCTTTCAGCAGCTGACCTCTAGTTAAAGCTGCAAGGCTCACAAAATAAACAAGCAAGTCAGGATGAAACAACACAAGTAGGACATCCTAGCAGTTAATCTGTCTTTTTCCAATTTAGGCTAAATTCTAATGTATCTAATGTGGGATGTAAACATCTACACTGGAGCAAGCTGGGCCTTCTGCTGAACTCAAATACCAAGAAACGTGAAAGATGGGGTTGGTTTATTTTCTTTTTTTTTTTTAATTTTAAAAAATATTTTTTATTTATTTATTTATTTATTAAAGACTTCTGTCTCTTCCCCACCGCCGCCTCCCCTTTCCCTCCCCCTCCCCCAATCAAGTTCCCCTCCCTCATCAGCACAAAGAGCAAACAGGGTTCCCTGTCCTGTGGGAAGTCCAGGGACCACCCACCTCCCTCCAGGTCTAGTAAGGTGAGCATCCAAACTGCCTAGGCTCCCACAAAGCCAATACGTGCAGTAGGATCAAAACCCATTGCCATTGTTCTTGAGGTCTCAGTAGTCCTCATTGTCCACTATGTTCAGCAAGACCAGTTTTAACCCAGGCTTTTTCAGACCCAGGCCAGCTGGCCTTGGTGAGTTCCCAATAGAACATCCCCATTGTCTTATTGTGTGGGTGCACCCCTCGCGGTCCTGAGTTCCTTGCTCGTGCTCTCTCTCCTTCTGCTTCTGCTTTTGACCTTGAGGTTTCAGTCTGGTGCTCCAGTGTGGGTCTCTGTCTCTGTCTCCTTTCATCGCCTGATGAATGTTCATAGCAGCATTGTTTGTAATAGCCAGAACCTGGAAACAACCTAGATGCCCTTCAATTGAAGAATGGATGAAGAAAGTATGGAATATATACATATTAGAGTACTACTCAGCAGTAAAAAACAAGGACTTCTTGAAGTTTGCAGGCAAATGGATGGAAATAGAAAACACTATCCTGAGTGAGGTAAGCCAGACCCAAAAAGAGGAACATGGGATGTACTCACTCATATTTGGTTTCTAGCCATAAATAAAGGACATTGAGCCTATAATTCGGGATCTTAGAGAAGCTAAATAAGAAGGAGAACCCAAAGAAAAACATATAGGCATCCTCCTGAACATTAACCTTCATCAGGCGATGAAAGGAGACAGAGACGGGGTTGGTTTATTTTCAAAAAGCTTCAGAAGTTATTCTGTTATAAAGGAACATGGCTGAACAGGTAGGAGACAGATTCGCCATTGTGGGTTCTTCTGATGGCTTCTGCAAGGATCATGGAGATGTCAACCACCTATATTTTGGAGCAGTGTTTCATCTTATCCTCCTGAGGTATGGTATTGGTGACTACTACTGCTTCAAAGCATGCGTTGTTGATACGGGATATGGCTGGGCCAAAAAAGATTCCATGCGTCAGGATAGCATAAACTCTGGTAGCTCCAGCAGAGAGAAGTGTGTCAGCGGCATGACAGATTGTACCACAAGTGTCAGCCATGTCATCCACAAGAATAACCACCCTATCCTTCACATCTCCTACTAGCACCATGCGGTCCACTTCATTGGTCTTCTTCCGTTCCTTGTGAATCAAGGCAAAATCCACATTCAATCCGTCTGCAATGGAGGTCACTCTCTTGGCTTCACCAGCATCAGGTGAGACAATAGTACAGTTTCTCCACTCAGATGTATTCTTCCTTATCCACTTTAAGAAAGCTGGCTCTGCATATAAATTGTCCACTGGGATATCAAAAAAAAAAATCCCCCTGAATTTGAGATGCATGTAGATCCATGGTGATAATATGATCCCCTCCTGCGACAGATAGCATATTTGCAACAAGCTTAGCTGAGATGGGAGGCCGATTCTTATCCTTTTTATCCTGGCGTGCATAAGGGAAACATGGGATGACTGTAGTAAACCGGTTTGCTGAAGCAATCTTGCAAACATTAATCATGATTAAAAGTTCCATTAGATTGTCATTTATCTCACCACACCCACTCTGAACAATGTAGACATCTGCTCCACGTACACTTTCTCCAATTTCCACACAGGTCTCCTGGTTGTTGAATTTCTTAGTCACCATCTTGCCTAGCTCCAGGCCCAGTCAGTCAGCAATTTTCTGGGATAAGTCCTGGTGGGAGCTCCCGCTGAAGATTTTGATATTCGGTATTTTGGGCGACTACACAGACATGCTCTTTGTTCAGTGGTTACTGCGCTGTGGAGAATGGATACGAAGTCAACCAGTAGCCTGAACACCTACCGCACCGCGTTCCTACTCTGCCATCTTACCATAATACAGTATTCTTTCAGGTGCCAGTTTGAAGTCATAATAAATGCTAGAAAATTTATTAAAATCATTTAATATATTGTCGTTATAAATACCATACAAGTTATAAACTAGAAGAATTTGATTTACTTTCTTCGATTTACAGCTATTTTCCCTATTATTTTGTATACTTAAATTTGCAGGTCACAATCTGTTATTAATAAAAACTGGCAGTTTTAAGTATTATTCTGGGGTCAATGAGTTTAAAAGCAGCAGGCATTCTGCAAGGTATGTAATACCAGACTGTGAGGGTCTTCAGAGCAAATAGACAGTTGTCTTGTGACCCCAAGATATGTGTCATTATTGCACCCTTGATGATATAATGTCATGATCATTGATGCTGTTTATAGGCTTTTATGATAGATGGTACTGCTGATTTCTTTTCTTTGTTGCTACATTTACAACATCACTGGGTGCTATGAGAATTAGAGGATATTTGAGGTCAATACCAAATTGATTTCTCCATCCTGTGTATAATATGTGCAATGTCTTCATCAGGAGGATATGATCATAATTTCTTAAGAAAAAAAATTTAAAAAAGAAAAAGAAAAAAAATCACATTTAATAGCAATAACCATGTTGTTTGGGGATATCTTATACACTCTTGACGAACAACTTAATAAGAGAATTTACACTACTAAATTTGGGTTTCTTTTATAGTCTATGGTTATGTTGGGGAGAATTACCACCACCCCTAGTGTGTAACTTCAATTAAGTTACAAAAAGTTAATTTCTTTACCATTTTTTTTCAAGTAGCCTTAGTGTTATTTATTTTTTCTCCTTCGCACTTTGTAAAAAAGACAAAGTCCCAAGTGAATGTACATTATTGACATGAGCACAGCCAATCAAGATCTCAATGCCTTAGACTCATGGGAATGGCAAATCCCAGGATCAAGTTCAGAAAGGTAAATGGGCCCCTATGGTTAAAGCATAGATTTACAAACACTTTACATTTACCTAAAGACAGTGTCTGCAGAAAATTTAATGGTGGCTCCCTCTTCTGAGAAAATAGCAACTGGAGACCACTCCAAGACAAAGACCTCCTAACAAGAGTAGATCATTGGCCTCCTCCTCTCCATCATGCTGTGTATAATAAATGTTGAGTCTGCAGGTCTGGTATGTCTCCATCTCCATCAGAGCATATGGCCCACCTGAGGTTAGTTTTCTGTTCATGTGTCTGTGGTTACTTTAGGTTCTATCAATCCATTTTGGCCAACGCCTAATTTGGGAAGACCACAGAGCCTCTTTCTATACTTCTTTTTACCCAGTTTACCATTTTCTCATTCATAGAGGCTACATCTTAATAGCCTCTCTTCTAGAGACTTTGTTTCTCAATACATCTTTCTTACTGACTATAATACAAAAACAATGTTTTTACTAAATTTTTATTTGTTTTATTGTGTAGCTTTCTTCCTGTGCCCAAAGAATAAGTTAATGATATTATTATAGAAATCCAGAAAGTCAAACTAAAAAAAGCTGTTTATATAATAGTTAGACTCTCTTTTTAATTAATTTAGTTTAATTTTATTATAGCTATTTGGACAGCTAATTAAATTTTATCTTTCTTAAGGACATTCAAACTGCATAAAAATTTTTATAATATATTTCACAAGTAAAGGTCATACATACTTGTGAGAAAAAAACCTGGCCAGCCTGGTCTACAGAGCTAGCTCCAGGACAGGCTCCAAAGCCACAGAGAAACCCTATCTCGAAAAACCAAAAAAAAAAAAAAAACTGGAAATTTTTATGTTAGGAAATTAGTATAGTAAATTACATACTAAGGACACCTGAGTCTGTTTAATAAACATGTCTGAAGAAATAGTTGTTTTGGTTTCCTTGGTTAATGAACACTATTTCATTACTGGCTTAGTAACACAGAAACATGACCTTACTTACTGTATTATAGAAAATATATATAAAAAAAATTTACCCTAGGCTAAAGAACAACAAATAAAATATGAAAAAGAAGAAAGTGAAAACTCAAGAAATTGCACTAGACAAATTTTGAGGCAGATGTAATTAAATTAGGGACAAGGTGTGTAAATAGAAGTTATGTTTTCATTGACTGGTTGAGATTTGTTTCTGTTTTCACTAACTACTATCCATGATGACTATAATTCCTATCCTACACATAAAATTGAAATGACCTCTTCATTAACTGTAACCCCACTATAATAGTAGAAGAAATCATTAAGTCAGTGGAGAGTATGAAGTTGTTTGAATTTATTTTTGGATTCTGTTCACTGACTAGTTTGACATTGGCAATACTTGATATTCAAAGAAAGGATTTATTCATAATGTACTTAAGTCTATGAAGTGAAGCTCTGGGAAAGAAGCTTCTAATTAGAAGCAGAATTAGACACTGATTTTAAATCCGAGTATGAACTACTAGACAGATATAAATTTTCAGCAGTTTTGGAAAGATGTCAGTTTTTCAGAACTTTTAGTTTTGCAGGAAAGAAATAGAAGTTTTAGTTTTTTAATGTTCTTGGCCTATTGCTCAAATCTACAGAATGTGTAGTGGCTTTCTTTTTTATGCTCAAATTTCTTTATTCTTGAGAATTTACATTCATATGCAAAATATGATTTAATCCATCACCAAAATTTTCCCTTTCAACTCCATAAATATACCACTCAAATTTCACCAAAGGACATAAGAACTGAGTGAAAAACAAAACTGCTGTGAAAAGCAATCTTCTGGACCTTGCTGGCATCTTTGAGCCTTCAGTTGCCAGGCTTCTTGAGCCTCTGTATTCCCACAGTCATTGCTAGGCTTCTTTATCCCCCAAGAAAAGGTGACTGCACTATCTGCCCATTCCAAAGCCCCACAATGCAAGATGTCCGTTCTGCAGCTCATGATGCAGGACAATCAGACACAAGAGGGAGTTGAGACAAGCAGGAGCTGAGTCTGTTATTGTGAGCATCAGCTTATATAGCTTAAGTGACATGGTGTGATATGGGGGTACCTACATACAATGAGAGGCAGCAAAACCCTCCCTCTGAGTGGAGGGGCATCTAGCTAATTTTTGCTGTCTCATCCTCATTTAAAGTCTAGCCAAACTTTTCTCTGTCCTACAGGCCTCGAAGTACAGGCCCTAAGATAATTTTGGCCCAGCAGACCTTACATGATGATTGAGCTCATGAACCTCATCATCATGGTCACAGACACAAGACCCAAACAAAATCAAGTTCGCCAAAATTCAGCATAGGTCGGGAATGTGCTCTTTGGATTCCATCCTTTTATAAGGAGTTACTTATTGTCAGTTGATTGTTATGATAGGGGAGGGAGGTTGTGTTAAAAGTGTGGCTGCCAAGAAATTTATCATGCTCCAGTGGACGTCCAATGTGTTCTTGTCTTCATCTATTTCATAGATTTTCTGGGGAAACAAAGGATACAGTTTCCACATTGAGATGGTGGAATGTATAATATCTGTTAAGCCATGTAAGTATTTGCTATAGCAGCAATTAAGGATAGACAAACTAGCCAATATGATGTGAATGAAGCAGGTCTCAAGATCTACTAGATATAATATTTTCATATATAGAACTTGATATTCACAGTCATCTCTCATTAAGAAACTCTACTTGATATAGTTCTAAAAGTTGTATTTATCCTGCACCCTTTGCTCTGCCATTGCTTTCTCTTAGTGATCTGCTTTTGAAATACAATCCTCTCCTATTCTCATCTTGATGTCAATTTTGAAATTCTTTCACACAGTAGGGATCTACCTCTTGCCACACCTTATGTTTTTGGCTAATCCCTGATTTTATGATAATACACCTCCTTGATATTTCCCATTCCTCTATTTACTCTTTCTGCCTCTTTTCATGTGCTCTTGTTTCATTCCTTTCTTTCTTTTTTCTTGTTCTTATTAGAGCTTTAGAAACAATCAAGCAAAACCAAAACTGATTAGACTTCCATCTACATGCCTTCACATTTCTTACTCTAATGACTTAATGGCAAGAAGATTGCACAATAATTAAGGAACTGAATTGTCTTGGGATGCTGACATTAAGCTCACTGTCCTAGAGGGATTATTTTAGAACCACCCCCAAAGTCAAGTTGTTCTTACTTTTTGTTTTTCGAATTACATGTTGATGTGGGAAAATAAACCATAAATATATATTATTTAAAAGTTTTGTTTTTATATATTACCATTTTGGGAATTAGGAATATGGGCTGTCACTTATTTCTCTTTATCTGATTTCCAACTCAGTGGTTATATTCATTTAGAGACTTGATTTAAATAAGACATACAAACGATTCATTCAAATAGTGATTCGGAAACAGAAAGCAAGAAGGCTTCACTTACTTGGATGATATCATATGAAATTTAAAGATGACCCAGAAAACTAGACAGTGAACAATTTTGCCTCAGAGCACCCAAGAAAAGAACAATACTATAATCTCCTTAATTATTATACCCAAATTCAAAGCAGCATCAATTTAGCTATACCAACTGTATTTCTCAAAATGAGAACTAAGTACTAAAAATGGTGCTGCTTTTATTGATGCTTAAAGATTTTATGATCTAATATTATTAACACCATTTCTTGTTTAGCATCTTTCATTTTACCTAAAAGAATTACTGGCATAAATTCATAAAATAGCTGATGGGTTTCAAGACTTATTACTTGTATATATTTTCTCTTAAAAAATCAAATCTTTAGGTTAAATTATGCAAAATGTAGGATCACATTTTAAACTATGGATCACCTACAATTATATGTTATAAGAAGATTTATTCAGTCACATTTCACAAACAGAAAGTTAAGATAATTAAATAAACGTCTGAGTCATTTTCCTTGCTTTTCATCTTTTATTACTCAGTTTTTCATATTTATTATCCTCTTTTTCAGTATGTCACTGTCTTCTCAGACAATGAAGAGTATTTCTACAACTGATACAGCTCTTTAGTTCTGACATATTGTAATAACTTATATATAAAACTGTCATATCCATGAAACAACATAATTCTTTTTTTTTTACAATTCCTTTCTTTTTTCTTTTTTATTTTTTTCTCTTTCTTGTCTTAATTTTTTTCTTTTTTTTTCTTTTTTTTATTGAGAAAAAGAAAAGAAAAAAAAGTTGAAACAACATAATTCTTAAAAATATTCATTTCTTTGACTTTTTCTCTATCTTCATTGATGAACACAAATTGTGGCATAAAATGTGGTTATAATTGTGGAGCAGTGGATAATGGTACTGGATTAGTCTACCAACAATCTGATAAAATACACTATCACTTGACATTTTATAATTTTTTGCCCTATTTTATTTCAAAGAAATGTACTGACAATTGATTACATATTATCAGTTGAAAAACAAGTCTATATTTCAGAATATATTTTAGGAATAAAATAATTTAGATCAAATCTGTATCCTTAATATTATTACCAAAGTCATGAATTATTCTACCTGAGACACAGTTTACTGTTTCAAAGAGTGAAATATGCTTTATAAAAACAAATGAAAAATAAAAGTGATATTTGGATTATATCTACGGAAAAATGGTGTTCATATTTTGGCACATATACAAGACAAAATGTCATATTTGAGAAGATTTTATATTACAACATTTTATAATTTGACTATTATATTCATTCATTTATTACAAAATCACTTTATAAAATTATATAGTATATAATCAAACAAAATCATTTTATAGAATTATATAGTATATAATCAAACAAAATGATTTTATAGAATTATATAGTATTTTCCTTTATTCTACATCCTTATCATCAAATTTGAATTATTTGTGTTTCTAGACATTTAGTTATTTGAGTTCTTTATATGGTTTGGATATAAGTCCTTTATCAGATGAATAGTTAGTGAAATATATATACCCATTCTGAAGCCTACCACTGAGGGGAAAATTAATATAGTACAATATAACATTAATAAATCTTACCATTTTAATCAATTATTTCATCAAATGAGCAATGATGAAGACAAAAGCAGAAGCAGCAAGGAATCACTGCATACTTACAATCTGTACTATTTCCTATTAGCAACCCAGACTAATGCCTTGGCACTGTTGCAAGGAGGGGCCACTTGTTTTTTCCAGCTCCCTGGCTAGCTTAGCCCCCAAATAACCACACAGAAATTGTATTCATTAAAACACTGCTCTGCCCATTAGCTCTAACTTCTTATTGGCTAGTTCTTATACTAATTTAACCCATTTCTATTAATCTGTATATCATCACGTGGCAGTGGCTTACTGGGAAAAATTCCCAGCATCGGTCTCCAGGGGATCCATGGCATCTCTCTTTGACTTTGCCTTCTTTCTCCCAGCATGTCGTTTAGTTTCCCCCACCTACCTAAGTTCTACCCTATCAAACAGGTCCAAAGCAGTTTCTTTATTAAACAGTGAAAGCAACACAAAGACAGAAGGACCTTCTACACCATTTTCTCTTTTCTGTTTAAACAAAAAGGAAGGCTGTAACTTAAAAAGAGTAAAATTACATATAACAAAACAACTCTCAAGCAAATATTACAGTTACAATATTTATATCTACTTTATCTTTTATCACAACTAAGAAAAACTATAATTATAACTATAAATTCTTCAACCCCATCAAAGACTCCAGAAGGATATAATATTACCTATGTAAACTGGAAGTGCATTGTAAGAAACTTTCAAAATTCTAGAATTGACAGAGACATCTTGCTGCCTAGACAGTTACCCAAAGTTCTTCTGTGCCATTGGGGCATCTATCTTTAGCCTACAGGCCCATAGTGTCCAGAAGACTTTTCCATGAAGCAGGAAATTTTAAAGACAGTTCCACGTACATTGGCCGTTTGCCAGTCACTTTCTTCTGTATCCTGTAGAATGTCTTGCACCCTCTTTTATGAAGCAGGAACCCTGAAGGATCATTTCATCTTTTGGCAAGTTCAACAGTCATTTCTCTACGGGTCCTGCATGTCCAGTGAAGCAGTCCAGGAAAGAGCAGTTTTTTGCCCATATGGCTAACCAACTCCATAAAGAACCTCTTTCAATGCCCATCACCCTTTTGAAGTAGCTGGTGCTGCCAGGAGCAGATGTGTCTCATTGTTATGAAAAGTCTTAAGTCCTTAAATGCCATATTATGAAAGTCTCTGAAAGATGTGAAGAATACCTATCTAACTGAAATATATATCTATACATCTAGAAAATCTTACTAACATGACTACAAGCTTGCTCTATCTTCTGAATGATGACCCACTCATTTATTTTCCATGTTCCATAACAAGAGATGTGTAAGAGATCCTCCAAAACACATGTTTACTTCTGTTGGACTGTGTTGATGTGACAAATATGTTAAGTCCTTTTCCTAGGAAGACTATTACTAGTCATACTAAAGAAATAAGAACCAGGAAGAGAGAAGTCAGAAACAGATTTAAGAAATCATTCTATTGAAGTTCAGCTTAACGACATCTTTGATTTTTCAAAATTGTTCACTGTGTTGTTTGATAACTGAAGTTTTATCCTTTAAAATAAAACACATTTTAAAACGTGTTTAAAATTGAATTAAAAATTCATATATTTAAAGTTTTATATCTAAATAAACCCCTATTATATTAAAAGACATAATTGACTAAGGTTTTATTCCATAAGGGTCAGGCAGTTAGCATAATTACAAAAGGAGGGAGTTTAAATATGAATAAAATTCTTCCTTCAAAAATCATTGTCTCTGATAGCACCATAGAGAGAAAACAACAGAGAGAAGTGTAAAATCTCTAATTTCTGATCAATTGATAATGGAATATTACAGAAGTGTTTAGTGATGTCAGAGATATCTAGGTATGACTGTTTATTGTAGCAGACTATCCTGTTCAACCTGCTTTTTGCAAGTGTATAAAATGTTGAGGTAGATCCCTATTTTAGGGGCTTATTTTAACTTTATCTTGTGAGCATGCTCAAGTGAATCAAATTAATAAATTTGGAAACACACAATAAAAAATAATTTTGCTGAGATTTTATTCTGAATCAAGGAGTTAGTGAAATGATTTAAACTTGCTGGTACCTACTACTTCTCAAGCAGAGAAAAATTAATGATGTATAAAACTAGATTTTACCATTTACAGATCTGAATCTGAGGCTGTTCAGGGGCCAGCAAGTCAAAAATTTTATATTCAAATGTTATTTAGTTTCAAGTGCAATAAACCTATGCATTCTATGTAGTAGAGAACTAAAAGGAAACTGCAGAGTAATTATTTCTGTGACCATGAAGTGGCATTGGATGTGACCTAACTTGTAATTATGTGAGCTTTACATAGAATGAAATGTCATTACTCTTCTAGTGTTGAATGTTAAAAACATTGCATTTACTTAACTAGAAAACCAGGTTAATTCTTATAAGGACACTTGGAGACTAAATTTTAAGGAGTTTGCAATTATTCATCAAAATGTTTCTAAACAATTTTTTCCTTCTAATATACAGAGTTTGTTAAAGAATCAGAGAATTCTAAGGGAAACTTCTCATATTTAAAATAATAAGTTTAGGGTCAGAGTGAAAATAAGACAGTGAGTAGATGACAAGTGTAGTACCTGTTTTTGTTGTGATAAGGGGAACCTTAGCTTTGAATTAAGAATAAAATGGATGTTCTCAGGAACTGATTTTTTATTTAACTTCCTAATTATAAAAATCATATTATATACAGGATGTGCATTCATTGTATACAAAATTAGTAATTTATAAGCATCCCTGTATGTTACTCCTGTCATATAACTTTTTTATATCACTATGTATCATAACAAATCAATCAAAATACTACTATTCACAGAAATATTGTTTCTTTAAAAACAATCTAATTTGGACAGACAAAGATGCCTCAAAGAGTGACAATGCTTGTCATCAAGTCTTAAGAATATATGCTCAGTCCCTGGAACACATATAATTGTGAAGCAGAGACTCCACAATGCTATCTCTAACCTCCAACTGTAGCTGTGACATATGTTCCCACAAACACATCAATCATCCACACAGAAAAATACATGCATTCAGCTTTAAAGAAATTTGTTTATTAAAATGTTTTGTTATATTCACACTAAATGTATAAAAATTAAAACACCATGGAAATATCTTTATATACATTTCTGGTATCAAAAACTTGGAACTATTCTTTGAAAATGTAACTGATATCCTAGGAGAATTTTTATTTGAATATATCTTATTATTTATTTATTTATTGATTGCCATTTAGTATGTTTTTTTAAGTTAGTATAGACAATATCCACAAGGTAACTATGATTAAGTCTACATGTCTTTTCAGCAAATATGATGTTTGAGTTTAAAAATTAAGTCAGAATGAACAAAACTTTTTTGGGAAAACTCCTGAAATAGCATGAATGAGAAAAAAAAAACATGATAGGAATGAAATTTAAAATGCATTAAGCTGAAATGTCATCTGACTAAAACCCTAGTTTCTTTTCATTTTCATTGATTGTAAAAGTCTACTCAAAGCATTGTTCTTGAAGGAGAAGCAGGTAGCTGAGAATTATTTATAAAACTTTCATAGCTTGGAAATTATCATCTCAGTTGGTTTTCAGAGTCTTGGAAACTATAGGCTCTTTTTCTTAATAGAAAGCTTATTAAGGGTGTATGAAAATAAACCAAATAGCAGAATGCTATTTTATGATAAACGTCTAATGTTTCCACATCTCTTTCATTCATAATATAATTAACCACAAAGCAAGTTTACATATGTTTGATAATAGATGGTCCTGTAGGATGGATCATCTAGCAAAAGCACTGGGCCTGAAGCCTGATGACCTGATTCCTAGGTCAAGAGGTTGGAAGAATATAACTAATTCCAGTTCTCACTAATGGACACACAGGTGATGTAATGCACATGCATATATAGACATTACACACTAAATGAACACATAGATAAACCAGTAATTCACATTAAAAATATTAGATAGGTTACATGGTGTTTTTAATCACCTTATCTTACATACTTTAACTGCTGTTTTGTATAATGCTTATAAATCTCAGTTTATTTTGTTTTTCATACAAATTATGGCAGAAAACACATTTCTCTATCAAAACTAGAAAAATGAATTTAAGTTCTTGCTGTTTGATATTATCAGTTCTTTTTCACTTGAAGAGCATATATTAAAATTTTTGGATGAGGGGGAAAGGACTAGATATACATCACAAATCTGTGTGTTTTCTTTCCACTTTGGGACTAATTGTCATTTTCATGAGCTGCAGTCTGTATTTTTCACACTTAGACTTTAACTAACATGAAATGTGCTTTTATATTCTTCCCCTTGTACACAAAGGCTGCTCATTCATTTTTGGCCACCCAGACTCAAAATAATCACACAGAAACTGTATTAATTAAAACACAGCTTGTCCAATCATTTAGGCATATTGCTAGCTAGCTCTTATATCTTAAATTAACCCATCTCTATTAATCAGTGTATTACCACGAGGTTGTGAATTACCAGGAAGTTTCCAGGCTCACATCTTATTTTTCCAGCAGCTACATGGCATCTCCTTGACTCTTCCTAGTCTCTCTCTACATCTCCGGATTTTCTACCTGGCTTTGTTCTGTTTAGACACTGGACAAAGCAGCATTTTATTAACCGATGACCATAAAACATACAGATGTTTAACACTGTGTTAAAACTGCTTGCTGTTTAACATTTGTTTGATTCAACATTTTAAATATTATGGCCTACCAGAAACCTACCAAAACAAAACAAATCCCCTGACTTCAGTAGGCATGCAAACAAAGAGTAGTAAGTGTTCATTGGGAACCAATTTCTCTGGAAACTGAGCTATTATATGTAAAATTAAAATATTAATACAAAGACAAGTTCAGTAAACTGTTATATATAAATTATCTTTTTTACTCTCAAATTTCTTAAAATAATGCACTCAGGATAATGTACAAGAATTCAAAAACTAAGAAGAAATTCTAGATCTGAATTTCACTAATGAATTTGAAAACATATTTTCCTTAAGAAGATGGAGGGTAAAAAACCTGCAAAATTATTTTTACAATTATTTGACAATCTTTCCAAAGTTCAATAACTAGAAATTTGGCTACTAAGCTGAATGAAAGAGCAAATTTCTCTTTAGTTTACTTAAAGCAATCAATAGTTGCTAGGGCAAGTAGAATTCCATGTAAATATTTAATGCAAGTCTCTCTTCAATTTTTAATTGTACCTCTTCCACATGCATTTTATCAGATTTGCTTGGTTCTGCCATTTGGAATATAAATAAAGAAGACTAAATTCCTACTTAAGTGAGTGTGGCCAATGAGATATTCTCCAATAGATCACAGAACTAGATTTGATTCATTAGCCACAATTTATCTGTGACATATTTAAAGCATAACGTCACTTCTAAATTTCCTAACATGTGCCAATTTTGACAGGCAGTAGCAAAAATAGAGTAGTGGAAAAGCCTTGGAGGTTACTACTCTATATGCATAGTCTCATTATGTCCTCATTTATTATAGCTTAAGAAAAACATTTTTTTTTAAAAAGGTGTATGTTCATCTGAGAATGTGGCTATAGAAATCCATGCACATGTGTGTGATTTAATATAGATAGTATAATACCCATATGTCTGTGTGTATACTAGTAGTTTCAGGGCTGTTACCACGTTTAAAAATATTCAAAGATAATGATGATGCCCCATCCAGATATCTCAATTTGCTTATGACTTCTTCTAGAGTAGATCTAATCAACTGAATCATTTGTATCAAATATCATATATTTAATATCTACTATCTTCTTGTCTCTGATGGCTAGGGAGATGTTTATCTTCACATGAGAGACACAAAGCATACTGTCCAAGATAAGTAGTAGGTATTTAGATTATATCATGTTTTTTCACCTTCTGAATAAAATGGAGACTATTTTTCATATTTTGTCATCCAGTTTAAAAGTTGTGGAGTATGTGCATTTTTAGGTAGCCATGAAGTAGATGTTTGGATGTACTCTAGAGAAGGTTCTCTCAATGGAGTTCCTTCCCTGTCATTGTCACTTAAATTCAGCAGTGTGAGCCAATGGGCTAAGTCATGTCAGCATTATTTATGTAGTTGAGTAAATTCTAGTAAATATTTTTAGAGTAAAACTAGATTGATTTCAACCATTGCTAGGCATTCAGAAAAGTTAATGTTAAGTATCAAGGACTCAGGTGAGAATATACATCTGCTAGTAGAATTTACTGGATTTAGGGTTTAGTAAGAATTCCTGCAGAGCCTCTGATTTCCATAGACACAAATTAGGACTTTATTTTCAATATTCTCTTACTATTTCTTTTTAGGTGTATGTATAATATTATTAAGAATGTATTTATACATCTTCCAAACTCATAGTTGAGGTTCTTTTATTTTATTCCTAGCTCTTTCAGTGGAAGCTAATTCTTTTGATATTGCTCGGCTTTGTTTTCAAGTTTTTTATTGAAATACAATGACTCTCCTACTTTTCTCCCTCTGGCTCCTTCTGAATAAACATTCCCCAACTATCCTCATGTCCTCCCCTACTCTCAAGTTGATAATGTATTTTGTATTGAATATAATTCTTATATTATACCAATATGGGTTATAATTACATATTATTGCCATATACATTATAATTACATGCAAAATATGTATGCCTATTCACAACTATACCAATAGAACTTATTTTATCCTGTATTATTGCTTGGGAATATAAGGTTTGGAGCTGATCACTCTGCATTGGACAATCAATAAGAGTGTGTCTGACTTAGTACTGGTAAGTCCCTTGAATCAATATTATAGTACAGGAAAAATAGGTATGTCTTATTCATTACTTTGTTAGGAATTTTAAGAGTGGTTGACAATGTAGTAAAATTAATTGATATGAAGAAAGTACATAGTGCATCATTCAATATAACTGAGAAGATTTCCATCATTTTCTAGGAATGATTATGAAACACACTCATGCTTTTATACCCTGTAAGATCTGTCCATGTTCTCGGACTGAATTGCTGATGGGACTGCTGAAAATATTTCTTCTTAAAAATCACAAATATTGCTTACAAAATTTGATCGAAGAAAGTCATTCTGTATCATATACTGGCAGTTGAATATCAAATGACACTTTGGGTCCATGAAAAGAACTTAATTGTTGGCAAAATCTTGTACTCTATTTCTGTTGGTGTTTCTATCTTGAATAACAGAATTTCTTTATTTATGTCCTAGATACAACTTGAGGTTACTTTTAAGAAATTTCATTCTTTATAATAATGAAGTTTACCATAATTGCTAAATGTAAATAAAGAACAAAGGAAACTGTAAACAAATTTCATATACTAAAAAACCCCAGGAGTGTATCAGTTTAAAAAAATATAATCTAATATGCATATTCTCTATAATGATATTAGTAAGTATATGTTAGGTTGAAATCTAAAACTGTACAGTCTACAGCTTCATGATGTGTGTATTCTATGACTTTTGTATTTGTAATGTAAAGTGGCTATTACTTACATTACTCCATTTATCATAGAATTATTTTACACTTGTTTCAAATTTACAACAATTAATAAATAATCTACTGAGTTTTCTAATGTGTGATTTATGCCATTTTGCTGTTATTTAAAATCAGGTGAGATTAAATTTAGCATCAATTACAAAAACCATCATGCGCAAGGTTTAATTCAGAGATGAATCCAGGCTAACTATAATGGAAAGGGACAGAAAAATAGAAAATAAGAAGTTCAATAATGAAGACATTATATGCTTGTTTCAGTAGATTAATGATGTGGATTCCTCTCTGTATGCTGTGAATACCATTGGTTAATAAAAAAACTGTCTTGGGCCTGCACAGGGAATATAGCTTGGTGGGGGAAACTAAACTGAATGCTGGAAGAAAGAAAGAAGACTTAGTGCGAAACCATGTATCCCCTCTGAAGCCAGATGCTGAGAACTGTACCCCCTCAAGCCACAGCCTCGTGGCAATACACAGACTAATAGAAATGGATTAAATTAATGTGTAAGAGTTAGGGCTGGAGAGATGGCTCAGAGTTTAAGAGCAATGGCTGCTCTTCCAAAGGGCCCAGGTTCAATTCCCAGCACCCACATGGCAGCTCATAACTGTCTGTAACTCCAGTTTCAGGGAATATGACACCTTCACACAGACATACATACAGGCAAAATCCCAATTTACACTAAATGGATTAAAAACAGAGTTAGACAAAAAGAAGATAGAGCTAATAATGGGCTAAGCAGTGTTTATAATAATATAGATTCTTTGTGTCTGAGATACTGGGCAACCAGGAAACAAACAAGCACCCTCCTTACTATAGATTACTGGAAGTTGATTCCACTATGGTATTTTGGGATATGGCATGGACCCTGTCTTGCCCCAGAAAGCAAAACATAGCTTTTTCTATTAATGCAGATTTATGCAATGGAAGCTTTCAACATGGTGCTACTGTAAATAGTCCTCTTAAATCTCTTTCCCGCAACTAGTAAACTTACAGAAATATTTTGAGACTATTATTAAATATTAGGTATCCTTTAATTAGTACCTTCCTTAGAATTGTTCAAATATGTTTGTCTTCATTTGGAATCTGGTTTCCATGAAATTCCATTTATACACCACTCAGATTGAAACCCATGAGTTTTGTCTACAGAAATGAGCTTGGATCTGGAAATTTGTGTGTAGTGTTGTAGTTTTCTTCAATAGTACAACATATATATATATATATGAAATTTGTTAGAATTCTGAGACACATTCCTAGTGTTCAAAACATACATGTACATGAATAGAACGTTGTAGATCTTGGAGGGTTAGCTCACCAGTAAGAAGTATTGACTACTTTTCTGGAGGATTTTTTTTTGTTTGTTTTTTTAGGACTTGGTTTCTCTGCAGTTTTGGAACCTATCTTGGAGCTAGCTCTTGTAGACCAGGTAATCAGAAAATGAAGTTCACAGTTCTCAGATCAAGTTTGTTTGATGAGCAGATAAATGTTTCATATTTGTAAAATAAGAGGTTCCATATTTTTGTTGGGTTATTTTTGGAGCAATTGTATACACAGTGGTACATATCATCCAAACATTATATAGCAATTTTTTAGATTAAAATATCCCATATTGTAATGAAGTTTTGTAAGACATATGTTGTTAGAGAGAAGATGAAAAACAGGTTATTTTAAGACAGACTGTTCATAGTTAAAACAGAAGATTTCCTGACTAGCCATGCATTGGGGCTGAGTAGGCTTTGAAGACATGAGATGTTTATAGCTAGATAAAATTACAGGACATCCTAAGGGCAGGTGAAATGATCAATATTAAAGGACAACTCATTAAACTTTGGATGTAGAAAACTCAGCTTGCTTCATGAAGTCATCCAAATTGAGCAGAATCACTAGTGCCCTTCACAAGCATACATAGTTGTAAAAACTACTGAAAGAAACTCTTACACCAGTGAGCTTTCTGGAAGAAGCAGATCAACCAAACAGCCTGAAAGAAGCAAGGAATAGCCTAGCTTCCTTTAAGAAGTTTAAACCAACTTAGCCACATAGAAAGGACACTCGCAAAATTATTGATCTGCCTTTTAGGTTTTATGTTTCTTGAGCTGCTACACATGACTGGTGATCCAGGGCACCTGAGTCATTTCTGCTTTTGAAAGAAATCCCTCACTACTACTCCTACAAGTGACTTGATAAAACTGAAGTTGATTTTGAAAGTATCCGTACTTTGATTCATTGACCTAGCATGAATAAATTTGTCATGTCTCCCTAGAAAGAGTGTCACAAAATACTATGTAATTCACCAGAAATTGCCTAAAAGGACCAAGTTTTCCATATCTATGTTTCTCATATAATTTCAATGATACACTCTCTCTTCTACAGTAACTTCACATTCACTAAAAATCATCTATTGAGAGACAGAAGAAAGATAAATAAACACTCACTGTTCAGATATTGCTACCTGAATTTGGTGCTCAGAATCCTTGTAAAATGTAAAATGATAGGGCAAACTAAAATGTTTTCTTGCCTCAATACATGTGCCACAGTATATATGAGCACACATACAGAAACACACACAAATAAAAAATCATGTATATATTTGTCATTGACTTACTAGATATCAGAATAAATTTCTATTTCCACACACACCTTCCTTGTCATTGGGCAGTTTATACCTCTAGACTATTTTAGCCACTGCATTGCTGTAGGGAATACATTGATTTTTGATAGAGTTACAATCACCCCATAAACAATTATTTTGTACTCTATCAGGCAGTACATAATGTGTGATTGTCTCACTGTTGGTGATAATAAGTTTCATAAGTTGAATAAGGTGGTAACTCTCACCTCTCTCTCTGGGAAAGGTTCATTTACACCTTTTTAAAGTAAGAAATATTCTGTAAAATGATGCTTTGAAATTGTCGCAGATGATGCTTCCATTTTGTATGCATCTTGTAACACTAATCAGACAGCTATTGTAAAGAACAAAAGACCTTTATATTCTGCTATTACAGTCTAGGTGGAGACACCTGCTCCTTCTGACAACTGTCACACCTCTACTTCTGGTGCTGCACACAGACACCTTCAGCATCGTCAATGACTGTGAACTCAATTTACCTCCTTCCTCACTTTAGTGGGCCGTGTTTCTTTATGATAAATAATTTCACTAGGATAGCAGAATTTCAAGGAATAATATACATACAAAATTTAAATGTTATGTCTGGCCTATGAGGTCCTTCATAGCTTGTCCTCTGTTCTATGCTATTTGCCTATTTCCTAGTGGCTATAATGCGATTTGTACTTTGGATATTTTATGCCTTATTCATCCTGCCAGCTTGTGGCTCTTTACTTTTAATCTTACCTTTCTCTTACATATGGTTCTAGGACTCAATAAAAGTAATTGGAGAAGAATACAAACTGACAGTTTAATCCAAATTTTCATTCTGGCACCCATGGTTACTAGCATTTTGGATGGCCCTTGGAAAGCATTCATCATGTATGTGGTGAACTAATTAATGAATTAATAAAATTGTGTTTGATGTCAACTTTTCTTATACTGACTTGGTACAGAGTAAAGTTACATTTATCTATAAAGAATAAAAGATTTCTGTACTAATTTAATTGCTTAACTGAATGTTATCCTTACAAAAAAGAATAAAATACTCCTTTTTAAGAAAACATATACATGTTGTGATCTATTATGAAATTAAAATTTACTAATAAAATTTGAGTGCAATTATTTTTAGTTTTGGTTTATTTTGTGAGATGGTGTAATAATGCTTTCTAAATGATAAAATATTTAGTATTTTAAAGTAATGAATTGCACAGTATTAATTGACTTATTTTTAATAAAGTTAAAATTATTCCAAGACAGTACAAAAATCTGCAATTTATTAATTTTGAAAGTATGCTATAGCAAAAATATTTAAATACATACCCAAAATCTTATAACATTAGCATAGTGAGTATGTGTAGTCATACAAGAATACTCATGAAAGCAGAAGAGAGCACAAAAGAAAATATAAATAAATTATTTCTGTGTTAGAGTTTCTTTTGTTGTATAAACATCATGACCAAAAGCAGCTTGGGGAGGAAAGGGTTTACTCCTGCTTAACATGTTCCTATCACCATCCATAATGGAGAGAAGTTAATGCAAGAGCTACAACTTGAATATAGAGGCAGGTACTGAAATAATCTTGCGAATAGCTTGGTCAGTCTACCTTCCTACAGAACTAGGAATCATCAGTTCAAGAGTGGTATGCCTCACAGTGACCTGGCCCTACTAGAAGTCAAATCTTAAGGACACATTTTTTTTTTGATTAAGATTCCTTCTTCCCAGATGATCCTGGTTTGTGTCTAGTTGGTGTAATAACTACCAAGAACAATCATATAAGTTGATTTTGAAAAATATTTTTCTGCTTGCTTCCCTTTGGAATAACATATGTACTCTTGAAAGTTTTTCAAAGCTTATCCATTTGGAGATTTACTGAAGTTTGAATAGTCAGTTTAATATAAATTATGATTGCAAACAATTTCTTCCATTTATGATACAACATGAAAATATTAATATATTACTTCTAGCTAATAGGAAATGCTATCTATACATGTTCGAGGCGCTATTCTTGATCATCACAAAATTGCTTGACTTTGAATTTTGGGTGTAAGAGAGATTATTGAAATAATATTTTTGCATAGACTTTTTTATCTTTTTTTCTTTTTTTATTTTTATTTATTTATTTTTTTCTTTTTTTATTGAAAGAAAAAAATTTCCGCCTCCTCCCAGCCTCCCATTTCCCTCCCCCTCCTCCCACTCCTCTCTCCCTCCTCCGACTTCTCTCCCCCTCCCTCTCCAGTCTGAAGAGCAGTCAGGGTTCCCTGCCCTGTGGAAAGTCCAAGGTCCTCCCCCCTCCATCCTGGTCTAGGAAGGTGAACATCCAAACTGGCTAGGCTCCCACAAAGCCAGAACATGAAGTAGGATCAAAACCCCGTGCCATTGTCCTTGGCTTCTCATCAGCCCTTATTTTCCGCCATATTCAGAGAGTCCGATTTTATCTCATGCTTATTCAGTCACAGTCCAGCTGGCCTTGGTGAGCTCCCAATAGATCAGCCCCACTGTCTCAGTGGGTGGGTGCACCCCTTGTCCTGACTTCTTTGCTCATGTTCTCCCTCCTTCTGCTCCTCATTGGGATTGGGAGCTCAATCCGGTGCTCCAGTGTGGGTCTCTGTCTCTATCTCCATCCATCGCCAGAAGAAGGTTCTATGGTGATATGCAAGATATTCATCAGTATGGCTATAGGATAAGGCCATTTCAGGTTCCCTATCCTCAGCTGCCCAAGTAACTAACTGGGGACATCGCCTTGGGCTCCTGGGAGCCACTCTAGGTTCAAGTCTCTTGCCAACCCTAAGGTGGCTCCCTTAACTAAGAATTGTGATTCCCTACTCCTCTATCCAATCTTGTTTTATCCCCAATCATCCCATTTCCCCAAGTTCCCCCCATCCACCGCTTCTCACTTTTCTCTCCCCATCTCCCCTTACCCCCCTTTCATCCCACCCCCAAGATCCCAATTTTTTGCCCGGCAATCTTGTCTACTTCCCATAACCAGGAGGATAGCTATATGTTTTTCTTTGGGTTCACCTTCTTATTTAGCTTCTTTAGGATATCAAATTATAGACTCAATGACCTTATTTATGGCTAGAAACCAATTATGAGTGAGTACATCCCATGTACATCTTTTTGGGTCTGGGTTACCTCACTCGGGATAGTGTTTTCTATTTCCATCTATTTGCATGCAAAATTCGAGAAGTCGTTGTTTTTTACCGCTGAGTAGTACTCTAATGTGTAAATATTCCACACTTTCTTCATCCCTTCTTCCATTGAAGGACATCTAGGTTGTTTCCAGGTTCTGGCTATTACAAATAATGCTGCTATGAACCTGACTTCAAACTCTATTACAGAGCTACAGTAATGAAAACAGTGTGGTATTGGCATAAAAACAGAGAAGTCGACCAATGGAATTGTATAGAAGACCCGGATTTTAACCCACAAACCTATGAACACCTCATTTTCGATAAAGGAGCTAATAGTATACAATGGAAGAAAGAAAGAATCTTAAACAAATGGTGCTGGCACAACTGGATGTCAACCTGTAGAAGAATGAAAATAGACCCATATCTATCACCATGCACAAAACTCAAGTCCAAATGGATCAAGGACCTCAATATCAGTCTGAACACACTGAACCTGACAGAAGAGAAAGTGGGAAGTACCCTACAACAGATGGGCACAGGAGATCGCTTCCTAGGTATAACCCCAGCAGCACAGACATTAAGGGCAACATTGAATAAATGGGACCTAGTGAAACTGAGAAGCTTCTGTAAAGCAAAGGACACTGTCACTAAGACAAAAAGGCAACCCACTGACTGGGAGAAGATCTTCACCAACCCCGCAACAGACAAAGGTCTGATCTCCAAAATATATAAAGAACTCAAGAAACTAGACTTTAAAATGCTAATTAACCCAATAAAATAATGGGGCACTGATCTGAACAGAGAATTCTCAACAGAAGAAGTTCAAATGGCCAAAAGACACTTAAGGTCATACTCAACCTCCTTAGCGATCAGGGAAATGCAAATCAAAACAACTTTGAGATATCATCTTACACCTGTCAGAATGGCTAAAATCAAAAACACCAATGATAGCCTTTGCTGGAGAGGTTGTGGAGGAAGGGGTACCCTCATCCATTGCTGCTGGGAATGCAAACTTGTGCAACCACTTTGGAAATCAGTGTGGCGGTTTCTCAGGAAATTCGGGATCAATCTACCCCTGGACCCAGCAATGCCACTCTTGGGAATATACCCAAGAGATGCCCGATCATATGACATGGGCATTTGTTCAACTATGTTCATAGCAGCATTATTTGTAATAGCCAGATCCTGGAAACAACCTTATTTATCTTTTCCTACCTCTATTCTTGGTTAAAAAAACAGTATTGAAGATTATAATATATGAGATTGTTAAGAATATTTTGTAAATATTTACAAATTCATGTACTTACTGAAAATGTTTATCTGTAAACTGTTTTTGCCTTTAGAATTTTTCAGTGTTCAGTTTTGTGGATTCGAATGGGAAAATATCACCCTTGAGCAAACAGCACAACCACTAGGTGGTAGTATATACTTTTGTATTTTACAAAGTGTACTTAATTTTAATTCATTCTTTCAAATATTTTTCTTAAAAATGATGGTCGCTTACTTGAAGAAGAAATCTGAACAGTGTTATGCTTGCATTACTATACAATTTTTATTTGAAGATTTTATAATTCATATAATTTGTATTTAGTGCACCATATTATATTGTAAGGGAAATTATTGATCTAATCTCATGTTTTTAGAAATTTTACTGTTCAAAAATACAAATATAGCAAATTTCTTTATATAATAATAAGATTATTTTATCATGATATAATAGTTTTTTCTATTTTTTTCACATATAAGTTTTAGATATTAAATTTTCTTGTCCTTCAAAAATCCTTTTTTGAAAAGAAAATATGAATAGTTTGTTTCCTTGTGTTCATGCTCTTTGACAAAGGTAGATTTTTCTGTAAGAATTCTCAGATGGAAGAAATGTAAATTCATAAACAAACATTTTAAATGAAATATTCCTGGGCATTCAATTCTTTCCTTTGATTCCTAATTCAGATACACTTCTGTGAAGATGAGATTAACTAGATGCTATTGTCAGTAGACAAACAAATATCAAAAGCTTTTTACAACTTGTTGAATCTCATCTTTTTCAAATTGTTTGGGAGGTCAACCAAGAAAATATTATAGTTTATTATATTATAAAGTGAGTAAAGAAACAATTCAGTTTTTTTTAAAATTTGTCTCTGCAGAAGTTTTGAAGCTCATAAAGCATATTTGAAAGATTATTTTAGAATATTTCTGAAATGATATGGAGGAATCCATGTAACAGAGGTGTTGCTTAGATACACTGCATTGGCATACATACCAAAGGCCTTAGTTTGATTCCTTTTGTTGTGGGAAAATGTATTCCAAAGGAAGTGTGCAGCACTTTAGCTATGATTTTCATAATAGTCATGTTATTAAGACTTGACATTGATTTTATACCTTTTGGATAAAATATAAATCTTTATCAGCCGGGCGATGGTGGCGCACGCCTTTAATCCCAGCACTCAGGAGGCAGAGGCAGGCAGATCTCTGTGAGTTCGAGACCAGCCTGGTCTACAGAGCTAGTTCCAGGACAGGCTCCAAAGCCACAGAGAAACCTTGTCTCGAAAAACAAAAAAAAAAATCTTTATCAATAAGACATATGGAACAAAAGTTACCACAATTTCTTTCATTTATAAACTAATTGAAAGGAAAATGTGTTGAGTATTACTTTGGAAATTGATTCTACTTTATATATATATATATATTCTACTAAACCTGTTTCATTCTACACCAATTTCTATGTTAATATTAGTTCATTAGCAATGATATTCTAACTTACATGTTAATGATTAAAGATAATTTTCTACTAAATGTGATAGTCCATAGACACATCATTGCAAAAGAAACTTACATGCCAATTATACATCCAGATTTAAACTCTGAAGAACTAATGGGCTGTAAATTAGAAGTTCTTCTTGTTATGGAAGACACAGATTAATTTGTCTGCAGATTATATGGTATGGTAAAGTATTGAAAACACACAAGAAAGTTGAAAATTCTCTTCTAGTGAACTTAATTTATACACATATAAAGTTAAGGATTTAATTTTGTAAAAATAATTAATTTATAATAAAATTTGAATATTGTCAATGCAAATTATAAATAAATGGGCTAGAAATTATTGCAATATAGCCAAAATATATATTAAATTGGAATTTTGTAAAATGTTAAATTAACATTATTATTTTAACAAATATCTTTCACATATACAAAATATAAATTTTGCTTTAGTTAATGTATAATACATCTTATTTCTGGAATTTAATCTATTTATTTTTTAAATTCCTGGATACCATGGGAAAGATTCCTTAATACAGAGGAAGTGCCAATGTGTTTTATAGAAGAATAGAAAAATAATGTACCATTAGAACTTCAAGTAAGAGAAACATTGCTTGTTGTTTAATTTAATTATATAGTTGATATTATTGTATTTACATGTAATTTTATTGTCTCATAACTGAATGTAGAAATGTTGATAATTTCATCCATCCATCATAATGTATTTATTCTCAAATTGTTTGGGGTCTGCTGGTATGAATGATATTTCGCAATTATATGTATTGCGTTTTATACTGAAATACAGAAATATACATGAATACATGCTGTACTATTTTAAGAAATAGAGATATTACTAACATTATGTACTTTCCTGTTGCATTGTATTTTTAAATATAAATTACAATGATGTGTTGACAGAAAACAGGTTTTTGATCATTTAAAAGTTTATTATTAATCTTTCTATTGATTTTATTATGAAACATGATTTCTGCATTACTAGTTACATCATGAGCCTCACATCAGTACTTACTCATGTTTTATCTCTTTGTCCTTACTTTAAATTTACACAGAATAGACATTTATTCTGTCTCTACATTTAGAGCACCATGATTCGTTCTTCACATTTGATTTTACTTACATTTGTTGTCAACATTTTCTTGAATTATATTCTATATGTTTTTTCAGAATTTCGTACATGAGTACTATGTTTAAATTATGTCCACGTCTCCCTTGCTCTACTCCAACTCCCTCCATGTGCATTTCCCGTCTTTCTCAAAGTCACTGCCTCTTTCACATTTGTTACATGTACATTTAAATCACACACACACACACACACGCCACACAGACACAGGTGCATATGTAGGTTGTTACACAGACACTTTGACTACTCATAGTAAAATAAAAACCTAGAAGAACTGCCACCCTGGAAAAAATAGATTCTCCCTCTCAGCAGCAATAATTGATTGCCTATAGCTCTTCTATGGTTGGACACTTTTCAAATACTAATTGGCAAGTTCATTGCTCTCAATATTTTTATTAAATTATTTGTTTTTCCAAACATTGCCAACTACTTTCTAGAAGGTTATTTTTACTTGGTGTAGAATTTATCCAGACAATGATTTTATTTGACTATGTATCAGGTTCATTACATTTAATTAATAAATATAATTTCAAGAAATAAACATATTTTTCTTTAAATTTGTTTCTGCATGTCTTATTGTTGAATTATACTTTATTGTATTTTAGCTGTTCTATTCTGTGTGTACTATTTTGCTATTTTATATATGTTATCACTTGCAGATTTATTAAGATGTTTTCAGCATTGGGATTAGATTTTTTACTAAATTACAAGGTTTATAGCAACTAATGCATCAATATTTATTATATAGCTTTTATGCAATGTTTAAATTTATATATGTATACATATATAAACAATGGCTGCTCTTCTATAGAATCATGGTTCAGAATATTCTAAACTGCTCTTAAAATTTAGGAGTTGGTTTTTAATACATCTAGACACTCTATTTTATTTTTGTATAAATTTTGTTTTTAATCATATTTTTTCTAGTTATGTCTTTACTAAATATGTTTATGTGTGTGAGTAAATATAAATGCATATGTCTATGATGCTGTGTGCATGAGTGGGAGCATATGAAAAGTGTAATTGATGTTTTAAGGAATTCTAGTTGCTTATCTATAATTTATGCTTTCATTCTACTTGTTGATTTCATAGTCTTCATTTACATTCACATTTTTTCATATTGATTCCTTATGGATAGTAGTTATTAGGGATCTTGCAAGCCTGGTTATTGTACTTTGGCTGTTATTATAAAAATATTGCAATTTTTCCTAAATACTAGATAACTTTTTTTCTACTAAGAACTTTTAGCATCAATTTAGGGAAGTTTTTGTTGTTTTTTGTTTGTTTGTTTTGTTTGTCTGTTTGTTTCCAGAGCTAATGAAGCACACTTCTTAGGAGAATTCACAACTTTATGACCAATGGACAACACATTAAATTAACAATTTGTTACCAAACTTTTCTTTGAGCTCTTGGTAGTACTAAGGTCAACCCCCTGTGAAATGTTCTTTTGAGAAGAGACACTTTGTAAACCTCACGGTGCTATAAATTACTCTTGCTAAATGAGCTGATCAACTAAATTTCCAATGAATTTTTATTTATATTTCTGGAATTATTTACCATGTGATGACAAGCTAAAAATGTTACCCTAAATTCCAATGGCTTTAGCCATTCAGCACTCACCTCTATTTTATGAACCAAGTGTCAGTTTTAAGAGTAATTATTTTAATGTCCTCTTTTCCTGAACTGCATACACATTGTATATCAGCTATTAAGTAAAAACTGAAAATGTATCATTGTGGAAATAATTGGAGAAATATTTTCATATTTATCTACCTAACTCATTACTAATGGGAGCAGTGATTTTGGACAAATATATTTATATGCACTTATATGGGTTGATATAAAATGTCCCACAAATATTGCAGAATTTTTCACTGATTGGTAATTGGAGCTTAAAATCTTCAAGAAATGTGAATAAAACAATTAATAATATAGTGACAAGAAACTATGACCTACTTCCTAGATGATTACAGTTTTGTCTCCTTCAAGGTAGATATTTAGATTTATATGATACTAATAATGAGATTCTCCTAATATGCACAAACTATATTGTATAAAACAGAAGGATTCTTTCTTCCTTAGACTCTATCATCTCCTAATATAATCTTAGTAAGGAATGCTGAAATTCCTGAATTGATCTTTAGCAGAAAACCACACTAACTTTGAATTAATGAGAGGTTACATGGTGTCAATTACAGAAAAAATATACTTGTTTAACTTTCCATACTATGACCTTTGCAGGCTTTTTTGCTTTAGTCTCCTCTTCTTGAATGTTTCATAATCATTGCTTTGGAGGTGAATTATGGTAATATAGGAGTCTTATTTAAGACAGGGAACTCAGTATCTTATTTTTATAGCTGGAATGCTTAGTTATGCATTTCTCCATTGGCTGCTCACCACTTCAATGAGATTTTTTTTCTGGCTGAGGCTAATAGAAGCTCATATATATTGGTATAAACTCACTCATATTTGGTTTCTAGCCATAAATAAAGGACATTGAGCCTATAACTCAGGTTCTAAGAGAAGCTAAATAAGAAGGAGAACCCAAAGAAAAACATATAGGCATCCTCCTGAATATTAACCTTCATCAGGCGATGAAAGGAGACAGAGTCAGAGACAGAGACCCTCATTGGAGCACCGGACTGAAATCTCAAGGTCCAAATCAGGAGCAGAAGGAGAGAGAGCACGAGCAAGGAACTCAGGACCGCGAGGGGTGCACCCACACAATAAGACAATGGGGATGTTCTATTGGGAACTCACCAAGGCCAGCTGGCCTGGGTCTGAAAAAGCCTGGGATAAAACCGGTCTTGCTGAACATAGTGGACAAGGAGGACTACTGAGACCTCAAGAACAATGGCAATGGGTTTTTGTTCCTACTGCACCTATTGGCTTTGTGGGAGCCTAGGCAGTTTGGATGATCACCTTACTAGACCTGGATGGAGGTGGGTGGACCTTGGACTTACCACAGGGCAGGCAACCCTGACTGCTCTTTGGGCTTACGAGGGACGGGGGACTTGATTGGGGGAGGGGGAGGGAGGGGGGAGGCGGAGGTGGGGAAGAGACAGAAATCTTTAATAAAAATTAAAAAAAAAAGAATTTGAAGATGATTTGACAGCATGTCTTTTAATAACACATTCTACACTTGGACATATGAATACCACAGCCATGATCTTTTGTTACGGATTACAGATCCATTCACTAAATTCCACCATTTGGAATAGGACATAAGCCCAGTCAGAAAATAGTTAGTCATCAAAATAGTAGTCAAACCACTATCCCAACAGTGAACATATCTAGTCTGGCAGGTCAGTACTGCACTATTGTATATTTAGTACACCGTAAACTCTTTATGTATTTTATCTTATAGGAGTCTGCACAGCACCTTCAGGCAGTTTGAAAGATAGCAAAAAAAGAAGATATTTCCTAGTTGTTTTAATACTAAGTTATCTATAACATGCAGCTAAAGTATGTTAACAATAAATTCTAACCATGCAGTCATAATAGTCTATTAAGGGTAATGGGAAGAGCTTCTGCTTTATGAAAACCTCTGTGAATCCTACACTAGTAGCTCATTAAAAATATTCAATGCCTTGTACTGAGATTTTAAAAATCCACATATTCTGTGAGATATGTTGTATAAATGTATCATTTTATACAGCTGAATTTTGAAATTAGATTGCTAAATAGTGGGTTTCCCCAGGGTTTTTGAAAACCTTTGGTGTTGGTTAACCCATCCACCACTAATTTTTCTCCATATCCATGCTTAGTCCTTTAAACTTTAATAATCCCTACTCTTCTTTCATTGAAAATGTTTGCTATATTTCCAGTTATTATTTTAAATGACTTGCATGACAGTAAAATTCCATGTTCCTTCCTTCCTTCCTTCTTTCCTTTCTTTCTTCCTTCTTTCCTTCCTTTCCTTCTTTCTTTCTTTCTTTCTTTCTTTCTTTCTTTCTTTCTTTCTTTCTTTCTTTTTCTGGAAAATAGTTTCTTCTTTCATATAATACATCCTCACCAAATTTTCCCCTCCCTTGAGTCCTCCTAGCTCCTGCCATCCACCCTTTCTATCTCTCTGGATTCACTCTCCCTCCACTTCGCTTCAGAAAAGAACAGGCTTCCCAAAGACACCATTAAAACAAGACACAAGAAAACGAGGAAAAAAAAAACACACATATTCAACGTGGAAAAAGCAAGCAGTAGGAGGAAGCGTTCCAATAGAAGGCAAAAGAGTCAGAGAAACACCTGTCCCCACTTCTGAGAGTCCCATAAAATGACCAAGCTAATAGCCTGATGCAGACCAATTCAGGCCCATGCTTCTTGCTTCAGTCTCTGTGAGCCCATATAAGCCCAAGTGAGCCCATGGAGCCCATGTGAGCCCATGGGAACCTATGTGAGTTCTGCTTAGTTTAGAACATAGGCCATGTTCTCCAGGTGTCATCCATCCCCTATAACTCCTACAATCTTCCACCCTTCAATGGCTTTCCTAAACTCAAAAAGGAGAAACCCAATAGAGACATCTAATTTACACTCTTTCTCAACATAATGTCAGAATCTGCAACTGCTCAAATCTGCTTCCAGATGAAGCCCCTCTGACGACAATTAGACAAGGCAACAAAGTACAGCTTGGATTTTGTTGTGTGTGTCTATGTGCTTGTTGTTTTAAACATAACCTTTCTTTGAATTAGCCATCTTCCCCATCACCTGATTTTCACTATTCCATACCACTACCTGTTTAAAATTCTCTACTCACAGTATTCCACCATTTTCTTTCACTTTCCCTATAACTCATTATCCATCATCCCTTAACATGCCCTCCTAAAATTCCCATTTTAATTTCCTGTCTTCCATTTGTGCTATAATTTAAACACACACTGAAGCATTGTCTACATTTGATAGATAATGTATTACAAACAGATTTTTGTCTTTCTGTGCCTGTTATGACTCTCTCTCTCTCTCTAGATTAGAAAGATAGATAGATAGATAGATAGATAGATAGATAGATAGATAGATAGA
>JABTXL010005929.1:15700640-15735443 GCA_025134845.1 Neodon shergylaensis | reverse complement strand
AGATAGATAGATAGATAGATAGATAGATAGATAGATAGATAGATAGATAGATATTCAGTTCCTTCCACTGTTTTGAAATTGCATGATTTTACTTTTACTCTCAACTAGGTAATATAAAAGCATGATTTTCAAATTGTTGCACCAAGAAAGACACTTGTGAATACAGCAAGCATCTATGAATTACACATCTCACATGACTTTTGAACATTGACACTTTCAGGAAATATATTGCAATGTAAGTGGTTTAGAAATGACTTTGGATTATAGCTAAATTATAATTAGTGAGGTTTCTTCAAGCTATTACTTGTGAGGCAAATGTCCAATGTTTATTTTCCACTCAGATACAGAAGCTATGAAAAAAATATATGTTTTTATAATATTTATACTTTGACATTACTTTTAAAATCCACATAATCTTCAATTCTATTACATGATGGAATCATAGCTAAATTTATTTTCTATCCCTACTAAATATCAATTTAAAAGCAACAGTAAAGTCTGCAGATAAATTACAGCTTGATTTCACTGTTGGCTATAAGTGAAGTCTTGCTGTCTGCAAGCGTCAAAGTCAAGTTGTGGTAGCTATCCAAGAGAATGGACAATAGCCTGTGATGTTTGGATATCTATGTGGAATCATTGTCCATTGCTTTAATAATGCTTGAAAGTGCTATTCTTGACGATTTAATAGAAATGATATCATTATTCTCATTCAATTATTAACAATTTAGAGCCAAAATGGTCACAGAACTGCAAGACATAACCACAGGTGCAATAATGGCACGAATGGCATTAGAGTATCCAACCAGTTTCTAATTATATTTAAAACTTTGTCCATAATATAAAACAGTATCTCCCATGATCATTGGTACCACATTTCTGTGGCTTGAGAGGTCACAGGTCTTGAGGGAGAACCTACAAATATTACTCTGCTAAATGACCATAGCCTTAAAGTTATTTCTCATGAATAATTGTAATAGCCATATATTAGTGCACCTCTCAAACATTCTTTCATCAGTAGATGGCATTTAACACAATACTCCCAAAAGTCAGTGTACAGAGGTTAAAGGACTTTTTAGTGAGCACCTTAAATGGGATGTCTAAATCATTTTCCCTCATCTAAAAGCTCAAAGATTCTCAAGAAAGAAGAACTTGAAGATTGAATGAGCTATATGTAGTGGATGGTTACATGTTTTCAGGAAACAGCAGTGCAGAGGCAAATGCTGTGACAGCATACTGAAGTCATTGAATGTTCAATCAAAACAAAGTACCAGAATATAAAAGGAGGCAAACATAAAGTCCCACACCTAACCAAGGAGCTATTAGCAATTGATAGTCTCTGGAAGAAGAAGCATTAGATCTCTAAGGATGTGTCTTCTGGTAGGCTCAACATGTTCCAGTGGAAGACCACATAGCCAAGAGTGTATGGACTAAATGAGTGTAATAAAATAGAAAAGAGAACAAAATGTTGTTTAGATAGGGAATTGAGGATTATTTTGGAGGAGTAGTTTGAGGAGGTGACTATGATCAAATTACTTTGTATGAAATTCTCAAAACAATTTAAAATATCAAAAAATAATAAATTAAAGACAAGGAAACACACAAAGATACTATAAACCTTACTCCAGGTCTCTAGAAGTTTTTTATTTTAATTAGAACTGAAGAAATAAAAAAAAAACTAAAATTTATTTGCTGATGGACTAAGGAACAATCTTATGGTTCTGTTTGTTTAACATTGTAATATACTGTCTTTGAATACATGAATTTGAGTTATGGTCATTAATAATTTCTCTGAATTCACTCCCAGTCCAATAACAATGTTAATCAGTATATTCCTGGTCAGGCATCCTGACTTCCACAGGAGAAACTGTGCAATGTATCAAGAATTTCACTGATTTGTAGAAAGAATGTTACTTAAAGTCTCACTGTTGTCTTTCCTGGGCAGCCTGGCGTTCATTGTCTAATAGTTTCCATTCAATCACTGACAGCTTTCTTGTAGCCTTCATTCACTCAAAGCCTCTTCCAGTTCTTAAAGTGTCTGTTTTTCAAAGGTATCTGATCCCTCTCTCACTAAGCCCTCATTCTTTTTTCTTAACCATAGTCTTACTGTTAAAAATGATAAAACAGTTAATATTTCATGGTCATTTATGGAAGAAACTAGATGAGTATATACAAGTTATACTATTTTTCAAAGCCAAGATTTTATTATATAGGTTTCCAAACTATATATCATATACAAATATAAATAACTATGAATCTAGCCATTAAATTGAACAGTGGAGTAAAGTTTATGTTGACATATTCATTTAAAAATACTTTATTTAATGATAGTTTCACAAATAACCAATTTTTAGTAATCTAGAATGTTTTGTTTGCAAAGTAGAAGTTGTAATATATTTTTACTAAAGAATATCTTATTTCAAAGCTAGAATTTATGTATATTTCATGACACTTCTGATAATGTAAATGAAAGTACTTCATTATTTCTTTGTTTCTTCTTTTTTCTTTCAAAATACCTTCTACTATATCAGTGATCACATGACTGTAGCTGTAAGTCATTACAAAATGGACTGTTTCTTTTGCCATTCTCAATACATTCTGGCAACATTCCTCCATATTCAATACATCTTTTCTTATAAAAAAAAGACATATGATTAATCTGAATATTTACTTTTGGACCTTATTTTATACTGTCAAGAGATAATAATATAAATTTTATGAAAATTATTTGTCATCTAAAAAGTTACTCATACATACATAGTATATGTTTCCCTTTAACCCTGACATATAATATACAGATCTTTTATCTTTTTATTTTTATTTCATCCAATATTGAAAATAAATATAAACAAAGCAAGCTGAGCAGAAGTAATGTGTACATTTACAAACTCACTGTGCTCAAGAAAATATCAGGGTTGAGTGTGATTAGTTAAAAATAACTAACCAGGAATTAGCATTGGGAATTAAACATTTAATCAGAAAAATAGTATATTTATACTGTTAGGTTTATAAGCGCTGACTCCTTTGTCATGAATACTCTCTAGATGTTTTCTCCAGTGTTGGCATTAGGAGTAGCTGGTTTATACTCAAAGGACTAATTTGTCATAGCCACTTTCAGGATATACATAGCACTTTTAGGTATATCTTGCTTCAAAAGCAATGCATAGATATTTCTATGTAATATTATATGATAAAATATGTAAAAAAGCAACTTTTTTTCATAATGGTTGTACTGGTTTTAATAGTAATGGTATCTATAAGCTCATATATTTGAAGGTTTGGTCATTTGTGAATATTGCTACTTGGCAGAGATTAGGATGTGTGATCTTGTTGGAGTAGTTGTACCCTTATGGGAGGAAGTAAATAAGAGAGGGTGGGATTTGAGGTTTCAAATCCTCAAGCCAGATCCAGTGTCTCTTTCTCTTTCTGCTGTCTATGGGTCAGAATACAGAACTCTCAGCTACTTCTGCAATACCATGTCAGCTTGTGTGATTTCATGATTACTGCCATTCTGAAAATGGTCTAAATAGATGAAATGTAAACACGTCCCCCATCTAAGTGCTTTCTTTTATAAGAGTTTATGGTGTCATGGAGTTTTTTCAAAGTAGTTGAACATTTGACTAAGGCAATTTTGAAAAAAAACATAATCACCATGTAGTGCAGGAGAATTGTCTGTAATCTGTCAATCATGTTTTAAATAAATGGTGATTGGTCAAGCAGGAAGTATAGGTGGGAAAACAAGACAGGAAGTAGAAATGATGCAATGAGAACAGGAGAATTCTGGGAAAGAGGAAGTTGATTCCTTCTAGTCCCGTGCAGACCACTGAGAAAGCAGAATGTGACCTGCCAGCTGAAAAAGGTACCAAGCCATATGGCAAAAATAGATCAGAATAATGAGTTAATATGAGCTACAAGAGCTAATAAGTAGCCTGAGCTAATGGGCCAATCAGCTTTATAACTTATAGAGATCTCTGTGTGATTTTCTTTGGGGCTTGCCAGCTGTGGGGTACTGGGCAGGGCAGAAACCCCAATAAGCAGGCCCCATTCATCCTACAACCATGAGATAAACTAAGATATCTTTGCCTAAAAGTCTATAAAAACAGAGGAATGTAGGGGTAGCCCCAGCCAGTCACCTTGCTTGTAGGGCAGGGTCGCCTGAGGATATTTTTTACTAATAAATATTGCTGCTATGCTCTCCCTGGCCCCTTCTGCTTTCCTGTTCTCCAATGGAACCACAGGTTCTGTGAGTCTTTCCCTAATTAAAGCTAAATATATTCTTATAATTTCTGTCTGCCTTCATTTACGCTGCTACAGAGGAATAAACTGTCATTGGAATGAATAGAAAAACAACAATGTGCATAATATATTGAAATACTGCAATCTTCTTAATGTATTTTAAAGTATTCTTTAAAGTATTGATATTTATTCTCTAACAAATATATAACTATCAAAGATTCTCCACCATTCTGTGGCCTTTTACCTCACTTGATTGATTTTTATCAATTAAAGATGGATGATTTACTTAATAACAGCTATTTTTTAAGGGAACAATCAACTGTCTAAAAGAGTTTTCCAACATCCAACATACAGGCTATTGCTGTTACCTGTGGTTGCCCACAGAAATGGGAAGTAGTTCTCTATTGCTCAAGATAGCCTACTCATCATACAAAGACCACAGATCTGGAACTGAAAACCTACTTTCACAGAACAAGCATTCATAGAATCAGAAGACACTGAATAGGCTTCCAAAGGAGGGAGGGAAGGAACCAATAGTCTTGCCTACTTATGATGGCAAGGAAACCCCAAGGGGTCAGTAGTGGAACATGCAGCTTGGCAGTAACCACCAGTCCACTAATTGGACTAAAGACCCTCTCCTAGGAAACAATGTTTCATTTTAGAAAGTTAACCAATTACTCAGGGCTAGTGAAATCATGAATCTTGAAGATAATGTACAACTATCTCTATATAAAAAGCATAATCTGTAATTATACTCTAAATATTCGTTCTTGAATCCACAGATAAGCATAGTCCTTACCCCTAATGGAGGAAACATCTTTAAAACACACTGAGACTATTACAGTAAACAACATCTAATCAATAAATCAATGTGCATAGTTTTGGGGTCCACTCCCAGGGGATATATCTACAAATAGCTTCCACACCATTTCCTGAGAGGGAAATGGACCAGAAGGATTGTAAGATTCAGATGGCAGGGAGTGTGTTATGAGACTGTGTTTCTTAATAATGTTAGAAGATACATCCATAATGAATCACCAACATGAGAAAAAAATATATAAAAAGACATATTCTTGTATATGGAGGGAAGACCACAAAACCTCAACCCTACAGAGAAAACTGCTGCCAGTTTTTTTTGAAGATGAAAGCTGTTAATCTGAACAGAGTTTTCAAAAGAAATTATAAACATGGCTGAAAAATATCCAAATGTTCTTAGTAATTAGGGAAATGCAAGTTAAAACAACTTTGAGATTTCACCCTACCCTAGACAGAATGTTTAAGATAAACAAAATAATTGACAGCAAAGAATACTGGAGGGGATGTGGGAGAAGGAAAAACTCATACACTACTGCTGGGATTGCAAACTGATGTAGTCTTCTTTTTCCCTTACAATGTATGTGCTAAGGATACATTGTTCTGCAGAAATCATTCATGTCTTTTGGGTCACACTGATATTGATGATATAGTGAGCTTACTGACTGGTAAATTCATATCCTTTCCCATGTACAGACAGACATTTTTCGAAAACCAAGTTCATATTCTCCAATCCAATGTAATAATTAGCATTCTTCTTATTCTTTGAGTTCTGTTCCTCCAGAAAACCATGATACATCAGTTTAAACTGAATTTGTCCTGCTGAAACTCTGAGAATATTGTTATCTTGTTCTGTAATTTTCAGAGACCCCATCATTATATTAAAGAGTAATCAATTGTGATGACATTAGAAAAGTAATTTTTGGTAGTTAGAATTTTATGTTAAGTATTTACCATTTTAAGTTAATAAACTATACATACACAAGAAGATTTTTAGTTAAATATTTTATGGTTGCCATCTGGTGTGGCAACTCAGACTGCATATATGCAAAAATGTAATCCATGATAATATTTGAATGATAGGACATGAATTAATACCTCAGTCACAGTACCAAGGGAATTGAAGGTTTACATCTTTTAATATCTTCTTCCTTGTGCTTATTAAGATACCCCTTTATATTTTTCAAGCTAGGTTTCTTCTTTTCTATCAGCTCCATTTTTCTCAAAAACATTAGATCATGAACTGAATTTTAAAAATTATTGTATTTAGACTCAATTCCCTGTATTTACTATCTGTTACTAATATTGAATATGTCACTTTCTACTACTCTTTCAACACTTAGCCTACTTTTAATGAATAAAAAAATATTTACTCCAACCTATGCTCCTTCATGAGAAGCATGGTTGTTTCCTTCAAGAACACATATGTTCATTTAAGCACACAAACAGTCATTCAAGGACAATGGCTATATATTCAGGTTTTGAAGGCAGTTAATTGTTTCTGGTACTAGGCTCTTTAAATTCTGGTTTCTAATATTTCTAAAAGTTGTCATGGCAGGGTGTTCTTCTGGTCAGAGAAGCTGCACAAATCCTATGAAATAATGAAGTTCTCCTAACTGAGTGTTACTGGCAAATGATAATTACTGGGAAAGGAAGACTCAGGTTTCTTCAGGGCTAGTGTTCCAGAGGGGCTACCACTGTGATAGCAAATATACCAACCTCCATGATCATATTGGCTGCATTTATTGGATTCAGCACATTAAAAAAATTGAAGAAAATTGCCTGTGGAAACAGGAGAATAATTGAAGGGGGGTTAAAAATAAATTATATGGACAAAGTAAATTTTAAAAAAGATACAAACACACATTATTAAAATTTATTATTCTGACCAAAGACATTTTTATGAAATACAAAAACTTACAAGTGTTTTTTAAGCTTATCATAGTCACCCTTATGATAATCCTTACATCCAGAAGAAAAATTGAGATAAAATTTAACAAAACAAATCATTTGAAATATCACTCAAAATCATAATATATATTTAACTTGATTGCACATTATTTGTATTGTTAAAAATCTGAAAATTATTCTTAAAAATGCATTTTAATGCCTAACTTTATATATTTACATATCATAAGACATATATGAATATGTCTTATATGAATATATAGGTTTAAAGAACACTGTAGAATAGGGGGATGGAGGATTTTTAAGAGACAGAATACCAAAAATTCTGATGTGGAATTATATGTCTCAGAACTGATATAAAAACTTTTCCTTGATGCTGCAATGGTATGGCTACCTTATCAATACTTGAAGAATGCTACAAACAATAAACTTGCTCACATTGAAGGAGGAAAAGGAATCCTCACAGATCCCAAACTCTAGATAAAGAAGAAAAAAAAGAATGGGTATCTAATACTAAGGTGGAAATATTTGTTTTTTTTTTTTTTGTTTGTTTTGTTTTGTTTTTCAGGGATGAGGACCATGAGGACACTAGTTGGTTTTAGGGCACCAATTGGTCAACCCTAAAAGCAGATATATAGAAGCAACACTAAATGGTTGTATTTATATATTTTTGTGTTTCCTGTGTATATGTGTCTGTGCAACAGTAACAAAAAAAGAGGGATGGTGAGTCTATGAGAGAGCAAGTTGGGTGTCATTGGAGGTGTTGGAGTGAGAAAGAAGACTTAGGAAATGATGTAAATATATTTTAATTGAAAGTAATAAAAATTAGCAAAATGATTTCCAAAGCTGCTAGCATCTTTTCACTGCAGCATATTATTCTGTGTGACTAGAGGTTGACCTTGATAGAACTGATAGGATTATTCTTTGTGCATTATGAAAGTAGAAGCACTAGGAGACAATATTATTCAAAATATAAAAAATGTTTTAAATACATGACATAAATATATGGAAATTAATCTTCCTCAGAATTAAGTAGACATAGATTATCTATATGTATGTATGTGTGTGTATTTCCCACACAATATTGTGCCAAAGATTTCTGTATTTATGTGATAAATACAGGATACATATGTGTGTGCATGTCCGTATGTATACTTTCATCTAATTGCATCTGTATAGAAAACTCATCAGGTTTAACTTGAAAATTTTGTTCACAAATACTATATATTTAGTTACTTCTTATGTTCTTATGACAACTTTTACATTTCTCAATATGCTCTGTATATTTAAATTGCTCAAAGGAAACCATTAAAACAACAAAGTTGGAGCTTAGATCTGAGAGGATAATTAGTTAGATGAGTGGTTATTGATAAGTATTAAAAATTACAATGGCAAGACCCAGTATTTAGAATGTAAAATGACTGAAAATTATGGTGCATTTGTGTTGCCCTCATTTTCAAGTTAAAATTGTGTTCCCAAGGGCATGATTATTTTCTTTACTTAATGGGGGCAAACTGGGTGGTCAGGTAAAATCTCCACTGTAGGAAATACCATTTTAGATCTTTGAAAAGGCATGACATTTTATTCCCTGTAATTAGATAATTAATTCTAGCAGGTTTGCAGATGGCATGTTGTGTTTGAGAAGGTTGGAAAAGTTGTAAATTCAAATATTTCAATTTTACCTTAAAAGTCCCTCAATTATGTAATGAAACATTACCTTGAATTTCAAAAATAAATATGGTTATTATTTGTAAATTAAATAAAATTTGAAAACAAAGTAACTATGAACTACTTTTGAAGATTTACCTAGAAATAAAGAACTCTAAGGAAAAAGAACTAAAGTACTCAAATGTTAAACTTGAAAATTATTACTTCTTTTAAGAAGCTAAACAGTACATTTAATTCACAATTTGGGACATTGTAATGAATATCTTGTTCCATATATGATTAAAATATGATTGTTTTCAAACTAAATATATTAGAACCAAGTACTGAAGTTTTTTGAATGATGCAAATTCGTGAGATTTAATAAAGACAGAGTGCTTTCATGTTGATACACTAAAATATATGGAGGAACATGTGAGCATAGGCAGGATAACAGATCAAAATTTACAGTTTAGAAAATATACGTATTAAAATATATTTTAATAAATTATTTATTTAATAAATAAATAAAAATATTGTTGTATGAAATGATCATATTAAGTCTTAATGACAATATTTTTTTAAAATATACAATAACAAAGTAATCTTAGGTAATATTACAATGCTGATTTTTTGTCTGTAAGAATATATAATTTGGTAATGTAATTGCATATGAAGAATCTGACTGCATGCAATATAAATTTCATTCAAGAACATATTGGCATTGTTATTTATTATGTATCAATATGTAAAAGGCGTGTAGGAGTCATATTCAGCCACAACAACAAGCACATATTCTTTATTTTTCTGTGACCATATAAAAATCTAACATTGACATCAGTGACTACACAAGTATACTCCTCAGTAAAAATGCATTTTACTTTAAAAAATATGTATAGTTAAGTATACCAATAATTAGGAGATCCCACTTTTTACTAACATTTGTAAATGGTACTCATTCTCTAGTAGTTAATATTTGTGTTTTCTATGTCATTTGAGTTTTTGAGAAATCTACAAGTGAATGGTTAAGATGACTTTTCTTAGCCTTACACAGAGATATCACCATGAATCCAGAATCAAACTCATTGTGGAATACGTAAGCACCAATAGACTTGCTCCTTCTAGCAAGAGGCTTTCTTAACATATAAAGAAATTAAATTTGTATAAAATAAGCTTTTCCTTTATTTGGTAGGCTCTTGTAAGCAAAATGGTGAATCTTCTACATATATTTCTTAATTGTCTGTTGTAATGATAAAACACCATGATATATAGACACACAAACTTACCATTAACACCACCAACAAAAACATCAACTGAGAATATTATGTTTATTTTTTGGGAAGAGGAAAATATGTTGAGTTCATATTTTTGATATGGGGCCTGCCCTCGGTTGTGATGGTTATACCCAGTTGATATCCATTTGAAAAAAAATATTGTCCATTTGCTGGCATTTATTATTTCAAGGATCTTTTTGGTTGTGGTAGGTTCCTATGTCCATATTCACTTCTCAATACTGAAACATCAGCTAGCTTCAAATCGGACATTCTTGTGCACACTTCAACAGTCTCTGTGAGTTCTCATGAGCTTCAGTATTTTGTTTTGTTTTGATTTTCTTGTTACTGGTTTTTTTTGTTTGTTTTTCTTTTGAACATAAAGATGGATATACAGACAATATGAGAGCAGTTGGGGAAGCAAAGCAAATGGAAGCCAACAGACAACATCAAACTAAATGGAGAGAAGCTCAAAGTAATAGCACTAAATTAGGAGAAAAAAAAAGGCTGTCCACTCTCTCTATATTTATTTACTATAGTACTTGACGCTCTAGCTAGAGAAATAAGATAACAAAAGGAGATAAAAAGGATACAAATTAGAAAAGCAGAAATCAAAGTATCTATTTGCAGATGACATGTTAGTATATATAAGCAACCTCCAAAATTCCACCAGGAACCTTTTACAGCTAATAAATAACTTTAGCTACATGGTTGGATACAACCTTAACTCAAAAAGAGGCAGTAGTCCTCCTAAACAATAAAAGGACTGAGAAAGAAGTCAAGAAAACCATTTAAAATAACCTCAAATATTATAAAATACCTTGGGTAATACTTACAAAGAAAGTGAGAGACCTGTATGACAAGAACTTCAAGTCTTTGAAGAAAGAAACTGAAGAAGATATCACAAAATAGAAAGATCCCCCACGCCCATGGATTGATAGGATTAACATAGTAAGAAACCACCATGTTACCAAACACAAATCTACAGATTCAAGACACTCTCCACAAAAATTCAAACACAATTCTTTACGGATCTTAAAAGAACAATGCTCAACTTCATAAGAAAAAACTGAAAACCAAGCATAGTTAAAACAGTCTTGAACTGTGAATTTTTCATTTCCTGTTTAAGGGCCTCTATCATTTTTAAAAAGTTATTTTTAAAATCATATTCTTCTGCCTCATCTGCATTGGGATATTCGGGTCTTGTTGTAGGATCACTGTGTTTTGGTAGTGTCAATTTGTTCTTTATGTTATTTAATGTATTCTTATACTGGAAGTTACCCATTTGGGTTGGGGATAATTATACTCACAAGTGTTAATTCTTTGTTGTATTGGTCTTTTTTCCTTTATTTTCTGTTTCCCTTATTGTCTTTTGGCCTGAATGGCCAATGGTTATAATGACAAACTGGTCAACAGTTCCAATAGAGTTGTCTCAGCTGATATTTGTGGGGTCTGAGTGTCTGAATCCTGAGTATCCTCCAGTTCTTCTGGCTGGTGTGGGCTTTACTTGAGCCTACGGATTCTGTAGTTCCACCTGGTGTGTGTTATACTTGTTCTTGCATGGTCTACTGATGTTTAAGAGTAGGGCTGGACCAGGAGAACATGAAAGGTGGGTAGGGTTGGGAAACTGAGTGGGTCTTGAGGGAACAGAGTCCAGTAGGCGGCAGCTGTGGTGGTACAGCCTGCCCATAGTTCTGTCACCTCCTGGAGAGCTGCTGAGGACTCTACCAGAGAAGTGGAGCTCCAAAGAGTTAGGGGTAGGGCCCAGCTGCTTAACTAGTATGAAATGGGGTAAAGAATGTGCCCTGGGACCTAAGGCCTAGGGAATGGGGCAGTATAACAGGAAGATCAATCACTCACATTTTCCCAACCTGGTTTAGTGGTGCCTGAGTCTATATGGGCTGCTTATTTTGTAGGGGAGTTGACCAAGGGGAGGATGATGGAGCTGGTGAGTTTGGATGGCAGAATGAGTCTTAGAGATTAGAGAGTCCAGTGGATAGCGGCAGTGGTCATGCATTCTACCTTTAGGCCAACTGCTGGGGACTGCACATTTTCTTCTTTAATTTGTTTTATTATATGCATGCATTTTTCCTCAGAACTTCATACCTAACCATAGACTTTCAAAGGTATCTTCCTATCAAGTGCATGTTGGTATAAGACTTTGTTCCCTCTTTTACTTCACTAGAGCTTCTATTACAGGATAGTGACCAATGTCAGACAACATGTTTTTTTTTTATCTTAATGAGTTTAATTTACATGTTTTTCTTCAAAAAATACAGATAACATCTAAAACATACAGCCTTCAGGTAATATTTGATATTTGTATTCAATTATTTTCATAGGTATCTAAAATATAGCCACTCATGGACTACATACAACAAAGGCGTTAGTAAATTTGTTCTTTGTGTGTGTGTGTTTATGTGTGCTTTTGTAAAGTGATGAAGTCATATTTCTCATCTAATATATCAGGTACTAAAATTTTGGATTTTAACAGTAGGTATTCTTCCTCTTTCATGGAGAATACTGTTTTCTCTGAAATCATTAGGATAATGAGCCTGAACTAATAAAAATTATGCTTAACATTATGGGAATACTTTCTGCAAAGCAAGTTGGTTAATGTTTGCTATTTATAAATATGTACATATGGCTCACAGCATCAGCACCCAGTTAAAACCCAAAGGGAAGACACAAATGCATTGTCATTCATGTCTAAATAAGAGCTAAATTATATTTACATGGATGTGTGATAATGAAAAGTATATGTAATCTACTCTTTTCGATTTGTAGTATAACCATCTAATGTGCTAATCCAATTTTAGTAAGGTTTTCCTTGAGGCAAGTCTTTCTAATCTTCACTGTGTTATCATTTTCTGTATTGCCAAATAATAGAAATAGTATAACTTTCTATATAAATTTAAGTTGTAGACTCGAGATGCTTTTCTTTTATTATATCTGAAGTCAATAAGCACTGAAGGAGTAATGGGCACTTCTAGTAGATGCTGACTTAGCACTCTGTTGAGCTGTGAAATCAAATGAAAGCTTTCATGATCAGAGAAATTTACCCAGGATGCAAACTATAACAAAATTTGAAGAGAAAATCCATTCACTGATAGTAATCTTGATATGTAGGTTCCATCCAATGAAATTTGAATAACATCTTCCCCACTAACACACAACATAAAAACTGGATGACTGACAATGGATTTTTTTCTTTGGGCTGTTAGCACACAAAATATGAGAGGGAGAATTATTGTTAATTACAAAAGCTCAACCTATAAGTTAGGCTTGTTCCTAACTAGTTCTTACACATTAACCCAGATTTTTAATTTATGTTCTTTTATGCAGGTTGGTTATCTTTATCTGTACTCCCCATCCTGCTTTCTCTCTCTCTTGCTGGCAACTCCTCCTTTCTTCTTATTAGAGCTCTCTGTTTCCAGAAATCTAGTATAACTTCTCTCTGCCTAGCTAGTGGCTGTTGAGCTTTTTACAAATCCAATACAGTGACTTTAAAGAGCCTTAAAAGATTTTGGCTTTAAGATTCCCTTTCAGTTTCAATTAAAGATGCCATGAATAGCTAAAGAGGGGTAGAAATCTGAGGGTAAAGAAATCAGAGTTAAGAAAATGGAAAGTTCTCCCATGCTCCTGAATAGGAAGAATTAACATAGTAAAAATGGCAATCTTACCAAAAGCAATCTACAGATTCAATGCAATGCCCATCAAAATCCCAGCAAAATTCTTCACAGACCTTGAGAAAATGGTACTCAACTTCATATAAAAAAGCAAAAACAAACAAACAAACAAAAAACCCAGCATAGCAAAAACAATCCTGTACAATAAAAGAACTTCTGGAGGCATCACAATCCCTGACTTTAAACTCTACTAGAGAGCCTGGTATTGACATAAGAACAGACAGGAGGACCAATGGAACTGAATAGAATACCAGGATATCGATCTATACATCTTTGAACACCTGATTTTTGACAAAGAAGCAAAAAAATCAAATGGAAAAAAGAAAACATTTAACAAGTGGTGCTGGCATAACTGGATATCATATCTATCACCATGCACAAAACTCAAGTCCAAATGGATCAAAGACCTCAACATAAAGTCAGCCACACTCAACCTTATGGAAGAGAAAGTTGGAAATACACTTGAACACATTGGCACAAGAGACCACTTCCTACATATAACCCCAGTAGCACAGACACTGAGAGAAACAATTAATAAATGGGGCCTCCTGAAAAGAAAAGCTTCTATAAAGCAAAGGACATGATCAACAAGACACAATGACAACCTACAGAATGGGAAGAGATCTTCACCAACCCCACATCAGACAGAAGTCTCATCTCCAAAATATACAAAGATTTCAAGAAATTGGTCTTGAAAGGAACACATAATACAATAAAAAGAGTTGAATACAGACCTAAACAGAGAATTCTCAACAGAGGAATTTAAAATGGCTGAAAGACACTTAAGGAAATGTTGAACATCCTTAGTCATCAGAGAAATGCAAAGCAAAACAAATTTATCTTACACCTGTAAGAATGGCCAAGATCAAAAACACTGATGACAACTTATGCTGGAGAGGTTGTGGGGGAAAAGGGAACACTTCTGAATTGCTGGTAGGAATGCAAGCTGGTACAACCCCTTTGGATGTCAGTGTGAAGATTTCTCTGAAAATTAGGAAACAACCTTCCTCAAGATCCAGTAATACCACTTCTGGGTACATATCCAAAGGATGCTCAATTGTGCCAGAAGGACATGTGTTCAACTATGTTGATAGCAGCTTTGTTTGTCATAGCCAGAACCTGGAAACAACCTAAATGCCCATCAACTGAAGAATGGATAAGGAAAATGTGGTACATTTACACAATGGAGTACTACAAAGCTGAAAAAAAATAATGACATTTTGAATTTTGCAGGAAAATGGATGGAGCTAGAAAACATTATTTTGAATGAGGTAACCCAGATACAGAAAGACAATTATCATATGTACTTACTCATAGGTGGTTTTTAAGCATAAAGCAAAGAAAACTAGCCTAAAAACCACAATCCCTAAGAATTTAGACAACAATGAGGACACTAAGAAAGACTTATATAGACCTAATCTTCATGGAAGGAGGGAAAAAAAAAGATCTCTGATCATGGGGAACTTGGGGAAAGGTTGAAAGGAGGAGGGGAGAGGCAGGGATGGAATCAGAGAAAAATGTAGAGCTAAATAAAAAGAAATAAAAAAATTAAAAAGTAATTTACTCACAACAGGAATCGTCCAACCATATGTCTTTATTCTTCTTCCTTTTTTCTTTCTCTTTTCTATCAATTCTCACTTGCTCTCTCTTGCTCGTTCTAACCATTACAAATGTTCCCAATCATATATATTCTTAAGCAATTCCCCAGCTCTATCAGGTTCCAGGGCTGAAATTCTGTGCCATAGAAACTCAGATAAGGGTTTTCACACAGAGATTGATCCATGAGAGTGGTCAATATATGTCTGGTGAACTCCTTAATGGAGAAAGTTAGTTGACACAGGACTTAAATCATCAGGGGATACTTGGGGTGGGTGTTAGATAAAAGAACTAAAAGGTTTATTTTCAGTAAAATTAAGAATATGGTACACATTGTATTTTAAATCAGTGTACCACTTCTTTTCTCTCAGTATTCAGAGAGGCTGCAGGGTAAATAGGGAACCTAGGGGAAGCTGATAACTCTTGATCAGATATCTTGTACTCCAGACACTGTATATTCTCTGGGTCTAGGTGTGGAGTTAGACTTACTGCTCTAAGCTAAGAGAACAAGGCCTCTAAATTATCAGTTTCAGGCTATCCTGTTATCAACCATTCTGATAATTGGTTTTGTGGGGGTAAAACCAGAGCAGCAGCTTGGGCAAGTAGGAATTCTATGTCCTTGGAAATCTGTGAATATCTTAGATGGGATTATCTAAGCCTGGACCCTATACTCTGACCAAATACCTGCTGAGAAAGATCATTGCAGGAAGGTAGATCTCTGTACTTACCTAGGAGATAGGAACAAGGCTTGGCCAGTGTAGAACTGTTTTCATTAAACAGTTCTGAACTGTGGAAATTAATCTCCAAAAATGTAACAGAAAGAGAATTAGCTACAGCAAACACCTACAGCAAAGGATAGCTACTTTACTCACAAAGCAATAATGCCAAAAAGTTTTGCCTTTTGGTTTTGCCTTTACTAGATCCATTTTTTATATTAAGTTGCTTGTAAAAAGATAGCTGGGCATTTACTGTATAATGTTGTGGTATGAAGCAAGTAACACATCTTCACATAATGTAAAGAAACATTCCATGACTGTAAGAATGCAAAATTCTAATGACAAAATAAGTGTCCAGGGGAAATATTAAATTATTTATTGAAAAATACTGCATGGATATTTTCCAGTAATCATCTTTAAACATGGGTCCAGGGGAGAGTACTCTGAAATTCAAAGACTAGCATTAAAGTCTTTTCCTTTTAAAGAAAAAATTGCCAACCTGGAAACTGTATATTCTAAAAAACAAAATGGACTGAGTAGATTGAATTTATATATTTCACATGCATGTACATATATACATGTATGTTTGCATGAGTGTCTGTAATAAAAAATGGCTATCAACTTGAGAGTAGAAAGGATATGGCGGGAGTTCCAGGGAGGGCATCTCGAAGGCCTCATGGAAGAAAGAGAAGGAGGAAGGTGGTGTACATCTATTTCAAATACAAACATTCTTAAATTGTAGAAAAGGGTGTCACATTGATACTTATTAGACAAAAATATGCAATAAAGTGGAATTATCCCTTAGAGTAATTCATTTAATAAGTTTAGAACCTTAGGGTAGTGAGTGAAAAACTGCCAATATGATGAAAAGACAAGGGAAATGTATAAAAATCTGTATTTTTTGTATAAAAGGTAACCAAAGCAAACAGAGAAATTACAGATAGAAAATGAGTTCAGCCCATAAAGATTCATTTTATAATATTGAAATTCATGCAAGTAAAAGATTATACATTTGAAAAGACAAAGATATAGAGGACAGACTAGTATTATCCAATATAAATATCATTTTGTGTATAACACAGTATATACATCTGAAATAAAACCTGAAATAAAAATGTTATGTAGCAATTTTAAATGAAATTATCCAGTTACATTTTCTATACTATGGCTTAATAATGTGAATTAATTGATGAATATGATGTTTAGGTTGGTCTGATTGACCTAGAATCATCTGAAAATATTTAGAGTGAGAGATTGTGTTCATTCTGTTTACTTGTGGGCATGACTAGAAGATTGTCCTAATTAAGTTGAATGACCCAACATGTACCAGCCAACTGTGGACAATGCTGTTTCTTCCACTGGGATCCTAAACTAGATAAGAGTGGAGAAATTGAGCTGAGCAAAACAAGCAGGCAAGCAGCAGGCGTGCATTGATTTCTCTCTGGTATTTGCTGTGAATGTGCTCTAACAATGTGATGCATTTATGAGCCTGTTCACTTGATTTCCCTATAATAGACTGCTGCCTGAACTTGGGAGCTAAAAGAAGCCATCTCTCTCCTAAGTTGCTTTTTGTCAGGGTATTTTATCATGGCAAACTGTTGGAACCGGAAAAAAAAAAGTTAAAGGTAGAAAATATCACATGAGAAGTATCATTTATCTTCAGGCAGGCTAGACAGTGGTCTTATTTTTAAACTTCCACAGTTGCATTTTCCACCAAAAACTCTGAAATTTCCTACAATAAACTTTGGACCAAGTGCAGTTGAGGCAAAGATACCCTCAGACATGAGAGCACTCTGAGAATCGCACTCAGGCTCTAAGGAACAGCCCAAACTCTTCCCAGAACAGCATTAGAAATTGACCTAGTCTTTTCCAGAAATTAGCCGGTACATAGTTATGCTAAGCATTAAGCATTCTGTAGATTTTTTTGATGATCCTTAATCTCCTTCACTCTTAGTTTTAGTTTTTATCTTGTTGTTTGTTTTTGGTTATTTACTTGTTTGCATATTTTACTGTTGTTTTCGAACCCTAGTCACACTCATCATGGCAATGGCCATATCAAAGTACACATGCACTCAGAGCTTTATTCTCCCAGGTCTTCCTTCACTATGAAATATATGTTATTCAATCTGTAATTTAGGTAGTGAGAGGAAATTCCTCTATGTGATGCAAGAAAAATAGGGATTCATATCTGCAACAGAGGATTATTAGCATCGAAGGTGCATGAACCCTCTTCCGGGGTTTCCAGGAGTAAACAGTAGATCTCTGTTTTGAAAAGTTACAATTTCACAGATTCTGACGCTTCAATGTCCCCACAATGTGGTTCAGTGTACTCAAGTCAGGTGACCATGTATCCATAGTATCTTACACCTGGAGTTTGTTCCAAGTTCTTCTTCCACATCCTTCCCATGAAATTACTGTCAAGCTTATGGATGAAATACATTCATGCTCCTTTCTCGAACACTTAATATTTAACCCAATAAGATGATGGATTTATTACCCTTTTTCTTGTCCAGTAGTACAGCTTGCTTGCTTCAGCACACTTCCTGAAAACTACTCACTTGGTAATCTTCACATGGTGTGATGAAATGCCCACTGTTAGTTCCTATGACTGGAATATAGCCTTTAATACTAACTGTTGTGTTTATTCCTGAGAATTTTAAAACTGTATATATTACTAAAATTAATTGACTTTCCATCAAATTTCCATCATATCCTTCTCAATTCATATCTTTCCTTAACCTCAGTATATAGAATTTTCACGTGTTGTAATGATCATGAAAAATAAGATTTTTCTTTTTTACAAAACAGTTTATTTACATGTCAGTAATACACTAATTTGAATTTATACTTCAAACAAGAACAAAGAGAATGCACATATATTTGTTTATAAGTTTGTGTGGATATTTAGGGTCATAAAAATAACCTGAATTTACAATAAAATGACATACCCAAATGACAATAAAGTTGGCAGAATTTCTGCCTCAGGTAAATGTTTAAATGTTATTAAAATTACAAAAGTAGGTCTGACCCATTGAAATATAATAAATTCCATATGTAAGTAGATACATTATATTCTTTTCTAGCCAATAGAGCATAAGTAAAGACTACACAGAAGTTTGGTAAATGTGATATTCATCTATAAAGTAATACAGTTGTAACTGTTTCATTGCTGCTTACAGAATCTATATGAAGTAGTATGCTCCTCCACCACTTAAGGCTTGGTATGTTAATAGAGTTGAGCTGTATTTATCTCACAATTTTAGGAGTTGAAGAGTCAAACAATAATCCTGCCTCTCTATGGAAAGATTTTTTTTGCTGTGCAACACTTTGGACTTCCTCATCATGACATGAGTGTGCAAGAGGAAGTGAACATATAATGAAACAGGAAGTTTGAGAGTGGTTATAGTGTAGGGTCACTTTATCTTAACCACTATTTTAATATTAATCAAGGTTCCAAAAAGCCCAATATTGTATCTTTCTGCAGAATTCACATAATTAATTTTTCATTGGTTCCTATTCTCAAAACACAAATAACATTATCCAACACTGCCAAACTGGAATGATGTTTCCAAAAATGTGCCAGAAAAGAAACATTGTAACCATACCTAAACTGTGTTAACATCTTTAATGAAACAAAAGCAAAGTGACATTTAGATACAATATGGATCTTTTCATATATGTTACTATCATAAATATGTGATACATGCTATATATAATTGCTTGTTCTTGTTGAATGAAAAAATGTACCTCACATTTTAATTTATCTTCCCTGACTTTGGCACTCCTGTGACACTATCACCCATAGATTTAAAAAGATGTATTTCCACTAATCATTTTGTGACAAAACTATTAGTTAGCATTGTCAATGAATTCAAATTGACACCATTAGAATTCATTTATTTTGCCATGCATTTGCCTGTTGGTCTGAGCAATCTATATAATAGAATGCAGGAGATCCTTTTTTAGGTTCATTTATGGTGCCATTTACATAATGAAAATTGTTGAACTTGAAAAATGCTCTACAGAGGAATGATGTGGGATGTCCTTCTGTATTTGTGTTGCTTTTATTGGTTAATGAATAAAGATCAATCTGCTTTGGCCTATGGCAGGACAGACTATTTCCAAGATGGAAAATATATATAGAGAGAAGTGGCAGAGTTAGAGAGATGCCATGTAGCTGCCAAAAGAGATAGATACCAGACACCAGTAAACCACAGTCTTGTGCCCATACACAGATTCAAAGAAATGGGTTAATTTAAGATGCAAAAGCTAGTTAATAAGAAACCTGAGCTAATAGGCTAAGTGGTGTTATAAATAATATAGCTTCTGTGTGATATTCAGGTTAGGGCAGCCGGGAACTAAAGAGCACTCTCTATTTTCAAAATGGTGTCAAATGTGGGGCTTGACCCCTGGACACTCAGAGGTCTTTGATGGAGTTGAAGACACATAGTTATAGTTTTCCTTAGTTATGATATAAGATAAAATAGATATAAATGTTATTACTGTAATTTTTGTTTGATACCTGTTTTGTTAAATGTAATTTTACTATATTAAAGTTAAAACCTTCTTTTTATTTATATTGAAAAGGGGAGATGATGTAGGATACCCTGCTGTAAGCTGTGACTATGTTCTATTACTGTTGGTTATTAAAGAAGCTGCTTCAGCCAATGCCTTACAGAGTAAAGGAAGGTAGACAATCTGACCAGAGATAAATAGAGAGTAGGTAAAGTTAGAGAGACGCCAAGTAGCTACTGAAGTAGACAGACTCTGGACACTTACCAGTAACCCACAGCCTCATGCAAATATACAGATTAATAGAAATGTGTTGATTTATGATGGAAGAGTTAGTTAATAAGAAGCCTGAGCTATTAGGCCAGGTTGTATTACTTGAATGTGTATTTTCAGGGCTTACCATTTGGTATTGGATGAGCAATCTGTACAGTACACCAAGACAAGTTTTCTTGCGCTAAGCCTTCTTTTGTTGCCTCTAGTATATTTGTAGTATAATGATGAGCCCACAATAAATTTTTACGTTCTATTTTGGAAAGTGTATTCGTGTCAACATTGTTCAGTTCATGTATAGATAGTCAAGTTGGTGAGATTTTATGGATGTACCTTCTGACATTGCTAAGAAACAGAGTCTCACAGCAAACTCACTGATTTTCTTTTACTTATCTTCTTTCTGCCCACTTTTATGCAATCCTCAGGCTTACATGCTATAGTAAGAAAAACAATATGACCATATTTATCTAAAAATTGACATATCCATGAAAATGACTTGGACTTGTTATTATGTAATTTGTGAAAAAGTTAACAGATTCAACAAGGTACTAAGCATGATCTCTATTGGTACAAACACTGAAGAAATCTAAGTTCTTGTTAATGACCAAGAATAGAATAATAATTATGGCACACTGCATAGAGCAAAGCTGATCAGAATTCAGCAGTTGAAATAAAACAGAATTATCAATACCTGCAAGGGCTGTACAACCAGTTTAAGAAATAAAATGACATAGGCATCTGACCTGATTCAGGTAAAATTATTTATGAAAATAGTTGTCTTTCTGCTCCTCTTTTCTTAACCTACCAAATGTTTTTTCCCAAAAGTTCTAAGGCTAGCTAAGCCAATATATTTATATTTAGCTCACTAATAGGATGTCATATCAAGGACTGCTTACATTATTGAAAGATTAACCAATTTGTATAATTTCAGACAAAAAGTTTATTTCATCTATAATGCAAACAAAAATGGTTATTGAAGTAAAACTTCCAAGGTCTTGACTGAAAGCAGCATAGTGTTAAAAGACCAAAGATAAATACATAGTCAGTTTTCAGTTGTAAAACTTGTAAGACTGTCTACAATTGGTTACATTTTCCAACATTTCTTGTCTTTATAGTTGAGTAGCAATTTATATTTCTTCACTGTGCTGGTGCTTTTGAAAAATGTGGAAAACAAATCTATTGAATGCTGCTTTAAGAAGTAAGTGGTTATTAGGGGTACTGATGATAAACATAAAAGTGGTATTCTAGAACTTACTACCTCTATTCTCCTGGAATGTGTTCATAAAATTCCAGAAGAACAGAGGGACTTTTGTACATCACATTTTCCATAATTTTTGTCTATACCAAAATTACATTCATGTTAAGCTTTCTCTTGACTCTACACAAACCTCAAAATCCTGTAGAAGAGCATGCACCCTAGAAGGTATTTCTGTTTAACTGAGTATGATAGTTTAAAAACATCTGTTGTCTAAGCCACTAAGACACAAATTTCTAATGGGTTAAATTTTGGCCTCTTTTCTTAACTATAACTTTCAGTACATTGGACAGATGAGCACACATACTCTGTATGGAGTCTGATATTCACATATGGTTATTATATGAAACAAATCAGATAATTTATTTCTTTTTATGCAATTATAATATCTAAGACATCTAAAATAACTGCTTTGTTGAATATCAAATAGAAAGTACTCAGTTAAAACATCATTCAACATAGTTTGTGATCAAGTAAATTCACAGAGAATAGGAATCCACAATCTTTTTCAGGAGGTGTAGTATTCCTGAGAAGACAAATAAACGAAAAGTAGCAAATAGGATAGTAATCTGACAAAATTATGATGATACCAGGATATAATTCTTAGGCCAATACTAATATAGTATAATTTTAATATATTCTAAATTATTAAATGAATCCGTGATAGATAAGGGTACCCAGTGTTCATAGTTCAGCTGTGAAAATGCACATAAACAAGAGGAGGAAGCAGTAATTACTGCCTGGAAAAAGATAAATTTGGTAGCACCAATATGAACTTGCATTTGGCATTATCTATACATACATACAGAGAGATATGCATAGTCTTTTCATTGCAATAGTTTTACCTTACAATTATGAGAAAGCAATGGATATTGATAAAGATTATGTTTTAAAATCAAATATTGTCCTTTATCTCATCAGAACAAATGCAGCCTTATATTATTTGCATAGCTAGGCAGAGACGTACTTTCCACTTACCTGTCTGTCACTTGAATTTAACAGTACAGTGTTTTGCTTCACCATACCTTGTAGTTTGCTAAGTTGATACTTGGAGGAATTTTTAAATTAGGATGGCGTTATGGACATAAGGTGGGTGAAAGCTCAAAAACTTTTTGCATATACATAGTGTATATGTGTCAATGGATATGTTTATGGACTGATGCAAATATAGGCAGATGGAATCTGTAGATAGATGGATAATATCTATCATGATATATGTAAATATACATTTTTAAAAATAATATGTAAGATCATCTATATAAAAAGATACATTTTTGACTTTCTTCAAAAATGAGGCATTGAGGATATATTAAAGAGATTTGACAATCACTGCTTCAAAATTAACAATAGTAGTAGTTATTCTTTTTATTCCTATAGAGGCAAAGCAAATAATGTAAAGAGATGTTCTCTGTGACTTTCTTCTCTAAAACACATAGAACACAAGAAATAAAATCTCAAGTGCTAAAAGCCAGGTTAGGCCCTGCTACAGATGAACAGAGCATACTAGATCCATGATATTGTCTACTGATGCAACTATGCCCTCCATCGAATCCTGCTAAGCAACCATTCTCCAGTAAAACCAGAAGTTTTGATTACAAATGTACTTGCTCCTATGTCCTGTGCTTGATAAGCTTAAATCATAAAAGAAGGTATAAAACTTAGATATGACCTAGTATGATTTATATTGAGAAAAGAAAAAAACAAGAAAAAGAGAAGCTGGGACCTAGATAATATATAGGATTGTCCCTTCTCAGTTACTCAGCTAAAATGGAAAGAGAGAGTAGGGTTTGCTTTTACTATGATTTACAAAATGGTCTTTGCATTCTATCAGCAGCCTGCCCGTTTTGGTGAATGCCTGACCTTCTAACATTGTTAAATAAATTGTTCATCTTTATGGTTTCTTTCTATGTGTGACTCATTGAGATTAACTGAAGTTTTCTACTTGAGAGTGTGTGGCAATTCGTTTATTAGGACTAGGGAAGCTTAACTGTGCTAACATACAAAAGAAAAGATATGGTATATTTAGGGGATTGCATGAATAAGCACAGTTTTTTTTTTTTTTTTTGGTTTTTTCGAGACAGGGTTTCTCTGTGGCTTTGGAGCCTGTCCTGGAACTAGCTCTGTAGACCAGGCTGGTCTCGAACTCATATAGATCCGCCTGCCTCTGCCTCCCGAGTGCTGGGATTAAAGGCTTGCGCCACCATTGCCCGGCTTTAGCACAGTTTTAGTAAGTACAGACAATTCTACTATATTGATTGTAATTACTAAAAAAAATATATATTATCCAGTTTGAAAAGTATGCAAAAGTTATTGTGTAATTTTAGTTAAATATCATATTATTTTTATCTGAAAATGTCTGTGCTTTAATGTTAGCAATGACATTATACAATACTAATTTTATTGCACATGTTATTGAGTTCTCTTTCATGTGAATTGCTCAAAAACACCTTTTCTTTTTTGAAACTACACAATGAAGCAATTTTAAACAACTCTTAAATTACCCTTTTAGATAGTGGCATAATTACAGCACTGTAGTGTCTACTGGCCTAGTTTATAGTGTGTTCCTTAGCTAAGGCTTAAACTATTCACAGAGTGGGTCTTGCTTATTTAACCTGTTAACAGTTTTATAAAGTATTTAAAACAGCATAAAATTTTTGAAATTTTGCTTTTAAAAAGATTTGTTTCAGACCTTTCAATCTAACATTAATGGCAATGCTGTAAGTTTAAGGTCTTGTAGTATAAATAAAGGTGGGGATGAAGATTCGGGATAATGTATCTCTAATCCAGGAATTAGCATAGATTTCCCAAGGCCGCTTGCTTAATCCTCTGATTGTCATTCAGTCATTTCCCAAGTGAAAAATAGGTAAACAGATTTTTTTTCCTCAGTGAATCTATATGCAGGTGATCATCACTGTAAGTATAGAAAGGCTTGAAAATCAAACTGTTACCACAAAACATGCACCTGAAATCATTGTCACAGATGATTTTCATGATGCTGCAATCAATACCTTGTAAAGCAAACAACTTATGCTAGAAAATTTTTAGTTCCTAGCAGTTCATTTTGGCAGGGAAACCAAGAAAAGCACAAAGTTAAGCACTTGTTTAAATTATATCAAAAATGCCGTGAAGTCATGAATATTTGCTTGTTTGTTCTTCCACAGTCCAACATCGCGGTATTTTAGTAAATCCTATGACAAAGTAACAATGATAATTTCTTACAGATATCCTCAGAGGTTCATTTCCCATATTTTTCTTTACAGTCAAAGTAAGAAGCCCATAATATTCTCTCCCACAAAAGAGATTTAAATTATTCACTAATTTTTTTTTAAACCATCTGAAGTTTTGCAGGCTTGTTGCTGCTGCCTTTTGTGTGACTCCTGTTTCCTGGGGTCAGGGGATAAGAAGAGGACATGGAGGCAATGACACAGACTCTGAGAGATTCCAATGCAGAAGCTCTTTATTGTAAACATGTCAGGGAGGACATCTTTAGCACAATGTTGTCCATGGCCAGTTATAGAAAAAATGTCAAGCTAGTGGAAGTAGCCACTGTCTGAGGAGAATGTTCCAATCCCAGAAGGGAAAAAGGATTCCAAAACAGTCTAATTGCCTAAGCCTTTCTGTGAATTAAGAGACCACTCACCACCCTGATGGCTATTAACTGGTGGCCATGTAACCGGTTAGTTGAAAAGAGATACGAGGAAGGTAATCCCAACAGTCCACGCTCAGAAGAGCAGTAGGGACCCTGTAAAGCAAGAGAGCCTACACATAATAAAAGCAGGGGAGCCTACAGACAATATGGAAGAGTGGCCCTAGAAAAAAGTCTTCAGTTGTTCTCAGACCATGGGGAAGTCCCCGAGGACAAGAATGGAAGGGAAAGGGAAGGCAGTGTTTGCTGACCCAGGGTGCTACTTATAGAGAGGTCTTCCACAGTTTGTTACACCATGGCCATATGCTCACACAGTATCTCCAAGCAAAAAGACATGTCAAAGAGTCTTTCATTTTTTCTACCTTACAGTGGTCAGGCCTTATGTGGAGGTATCAGGACAAACCAAGTCACAATGGAGAGTCCTAACAACAAAAAAGGCAAAGATAAGAAAATATAGGGCTAGGAAAGAAAACCACAAACCACCAAGGGCTTAGAAAATGAAAGTAGCTATTAACTCACAGAAAACAGCTGAAGAAGATGAACTCAAGATATTGGTGGAGAATCAGCATGGGGAAAGCAGCTGGGGCAGCAAGAAAGAAAGAAAATTGCCCAAAAGGGACATAAGAAGGACCCAAAAAGAGAGCAAAAAAGGGTTCATTCAGACCGGGTGAAGGTGTAGTTTTTGCAGACCTTTTTCTGCTGTCTGCTCTGTTATCCCTGTTTCCCATGGTGAAGACTGAAAAGATGTGGAGGCAAAGACCCAGACTCCAGGAGATTCCAATACAGAGGTTCTTTATTTATAAGGTCAAGGGTTTTATGTAGTTAGGGAAATTAAGGTGCTGCAGGAACGTTTCTGGTTGGTTCTTTTGAAACTGGTAGTCACTACTGGTGTGTTGTGATTGGCTAGGAGCGCAAATCTTTGGTTACCATGATTTTGTTCTGCTGGCAGGTTGTCTCAGGCAATTTTGCTTATTAATTGTGAGTTTGCTTGTGCTTGTGCTATTGCACTGCCTCAACCATCAAATTATTATGCAACGCACTACTTAAACTTTTCAGTAATTGTTTATAAAATTGGGATTATCCTTCTGAATGATCAGGTGAAGATAAATTCTGTCTATGCCTAATTCATCAGCAACAAGTGATATTAATATTTTTATACGAACCTTTTCCTGACACTTAAATGCAAGATCTTCCTCAGTTTGATGACTAAATGATCAAAAGTGAATGAATAATATAATATTAACTTAGTCAATATAAGCATTGGTTTAAAGATGAAAACACTTAAGTTTATTAAAAAAAGAACACAAACTAAGTATTGCTATTTCATACAAAGCAAAGAAATGCCAAAGCTGTAAGCAGAGACCCTTCATTCATTTCCTGACTGCCCAGTCCCGAATAACACAGAAACTATATTAATAACAACACTGTTTGGCCAATACCTTATGCATACTTTTAGCTAACTCTCATATGTTGAATTAACCTATAATTCTTGTCTTTGTTAGTCATGTGACTTGGTACTTTTCATCAGTGAGGCTTTCTCATCTTGATTCCTCTGTATCTGGGAGACAATTGTAGACTGATCCTTTCCTTTTTCCAGAACTCTCTTATTCTGGTCACCTCCCACCCCAACTTCTGTCCTGGCTACTGGCCAATCAGTGTTTCATTAAACCAATACAAGTGGCAAATCTTTATAGGGTACAAGACCATTGTCCCACAGCACTTCCCATTTTTTTCTTTTCAAAGCAAGAACTCTAAAACTAATCTCCTTTTAAAAACTTTTTTCCCAAGGATTATGCATAACAACCTGTAACCAAAGCACTCTAAATAAAGACAAAGATCCATAATCATTTTATTTTGCGGGGAATGTGGACTAGTTTTCTAGAATACTTCATGCTGATTGGGGATTCTGGTAATCTTATGGGAACCTAAAAAAAAAATGGGGTTATGGTCAAGTCCTAATTGGAATATTCTGTCAGGCGTGATCATCCCAGCCAGAAGTCTTGAGGCTTTGTTTTTTTCTTTTTGGATGTAGAACTCAGAGAAAACTTCAGCATAGGTCCTGTCGAATGTAGGATCCTTTGGGCCATTCGCTTGTATTAGAGATTTTTCAGGAGGTCTTCCTTGGTCAAACCTGATTTTTCTTAACCCAGAATGAATCTATAGTCTGCTATTTCCTCTAGAAACAAATGAAAAACCTTTTCTCCAAAGCAACATATCTTTTGACTTAAATTAGGAAGTCAAGGCATTTTCGAATTATATATTTAGATTAATACAGAGCATTGACAGTCAATTTTTTTTATGGCTGTTGCTCCTTCCTCAACCATCAAAAGTTCAAAGACAGTCCCATAACATACAGTATTCAGATTCTCTGTGTATTTTCCATCATTACATGGCTTTAGTTTAAACTCTATCTCTTTTATTTTTTATTTTTTTTGAGACAGGGTTTTTCCATATATCTTTGGTTGTCCTTGAACTCACTTTGAAGACCAGGCTGTCTTTTTACTCAAAGAGATCTACCTGCCTATGACTCCCTTGTGCTGGGATGAAAGGTGTGTGCCACAATGCCCAACTATTCTCTTTCTTTTTTTAAAAAAAGACTTTATCCTTTTGTTCTTTTTTTCTCCCAAGCCTACACATATTTTTAAACATACTGTAAACTGTTTAGAGTTTTATTTTTCATCTGAATCTATCTTTATGGTATATCTGTTTTTCTGACCATATGAGTCTTTATAGATACTGACTTATGTCAAAATAAAAATGCATCACAATGAATTTATCTAAAAAACCCTTCCAATGAATGTAAAGTGAATCCTTTAAGACAGCTTAACCAAGATTCTTCATTGAATTGATTATTGATAAAATCAAATATGCAGACTTCTGTATTAAATATAGTGAAATGCATTCAAATATTATGTTATAAAAATGAAATATTTTATGTAATATTTTATTTTAAATATGTTTGGGTTTGGCTAACAAAATCATGATGTCATATTTCTCTTGTGTATGATCAGAAAATAATTTATTTGATAGTCCTATGTTCTCTGAATGTATTCTAACAAGATGATTTTTTCTACCTTCCCAATTATATATTTACTTATGTTTAGTTTCATCTTATTGATATTTGATATTGTGAAACATCCTTAACTACCACAGAGAGATAAATTCACTTATTTTCATAGTATTTGAATTAATAAAACTGATTAATGTTATCTGCTTATCTACCATCTATCTATTATATGTTAATAGTATTGAAAAATACTTCAGTTAACAGTAAGTTAAGTAGATTTGTGCCTGCTGTGATTTAGATTATATATAAGTTAAAATACATAAAACACAAATGCACTTTTATGTAAAAATAATAAAGCGAGCAATTGTGGATATCAAGGCAAAAGAATGTAGCCTAATTCTTGAAGGATATCACATACTTTAATTTACTAATACTGTCAACAGAATTAATTAGCAAGCTTCACATGCATACTAAACCAATGCGTTGCAGATCTATTTCAGCCTTTTAGTCCACATTTTATTTGGAAGTTTGGTCTATGTTGCTTAGTCTGTTTTGGAACTTAAATACTTCCTGTCTCAGCCTCTTGAATACTCTACAATGCATCTGAAACACCATGACTGATACCCTATACATTTTAATCATAAACAATTATTTTGTCTTTCAATTTCTTCCATGAGCTGCGTATATTATAGACAGATAAAGTTTGAAGTGGTTCTACATTTGGGTCTTAAGCAAATAGAACTAAACGTAAATGGAACTAAAATATAAAGAAGACTTGTGCTAAAGAAACAAAAAACTCCATAACTTAGCTCAGAAAGATTAAAATCAGATTTCCCCTGGTGAGTTTGAAGAAAAGCTCTTTTCAGCAAAGTAAATAATAAGAGGATTGCACACTTTATGTTCCAGTGTCGGTTGCTTGGAGTTGAAAGAGAATATTTCATTTGCTTCTATGTGTTTGAATGTTGACAGTGCTCCATTTTAAATATGTTGCTAAGAAGAGAGTAAGTCTGATACTTCTAAGTATATTCAATCCAAAGTACCTGCCATATTCATGAATCTTGAAATAAGAATGAACAATTTTCAGAGAAAATCTCTTGAAAAGAGAGTAGATCTAAAACACATCATACTCACTTCAGTGTTGCTTTCCTGTGCTTTTGGTGTAACACAGTAAATAACATCTTCTTTTACGTTTTGACAAGGCTTTTCTTTTGACCTGCAGAGTCCAGTGAATTTCAAGGTCTGTCCCAATAGTCTGAATAGTATTCATATACTATGGTTTTGTCTCTCGGGTGATTATTGTTGAGATAAATTTTCCAGTTCTTTTTCACAGAATTACATTGATTTATACATTGTAAATCTTCTGTTTGAGATCTTTATTTGTACACTCTCAGGCTTACTATTTCCATTTCTTGTCCTGATATTGAAAGGGGACTGCTTGATTTCTTGCCTATTCCAAAGTGGTATGATAAACTCAGATTTATGGATTTAATTTGCTTGCACAGAAATTTTAAGATTGTATTTCATTCATGTTGAAAAATGGAATTAATAAAAAAAATCCTTTTTATACTTCTTTGGCCTTACCATCTGATAACATTCTAAAAATGAACCTTAATATATAGTGTTATCTTAAATAATCATGGCCATAATAATTATAAAACTATTAAAATTAAGTAATGTATTTCTTTAGAAAATTAAGTTCTTGTCTGTACCAAGGAAAAATTAAAATGCTTTGAAATTGAATAAAAATAAATAACCACCCAATAGATAATATTTTCTAGCATTTTAAATAAAATTTGGCACGTTAAGGACATGCCAAATTCTCTTTAAACCTATGGTGTGGGTTTGTTGATGAAGGAAAGTCTACCACTCAAACTTGGCTTTTTTCTTGAGTAGCATCTTGCCAGCATCTGGAACTGTCTCCTCTGATATAGCTTTCTTATTTTGTGTGCTTTGTATTCAATTTTGTAAATTAAAATAAAGCATCTGGTCACTTAGGTACAGCACAATTGTTTATTTGGTGTGTAATGTATGTATGTTGGCACGCGCATGTGTGCATGTTGATTTGTGATGTAATTGTATGGTCTAGAATCATTTAAAATGTGTAATTATTCTAACTCATTCTTCTAAATTTTTGAGTTGCTGGGTTGTACCTCTGTACCAAATACTACATTTCAAAAAAAACAAATTTAATATTTTCAAAAGTTTTCTGTATATACTGATCTAATAACTTAATCTCGCTTCATGTGTGAAAATAAATTAAATTATGTCAGATTAATTATTATAGTATTTCATATTTGTCCATCTATATTTATTTTTCTTTCGTTAAAAATAGATTTTTTTTCATACAATATATTCTCATTACATTTTCTACTCTCCCATCTTCTCAGAGATCTTCACCATCTATTTTAGTGCATGATCATCAATGTTTCACACTACATTCAAGTATAGAACTACGATATGTTAAATTCCTACCCAATGCCTCTCTATTCTTTGCCTGCAGGTTCTGTGCATTCTGGTCACTATCCATCTTACCATATGTCTCTCAGCCACAGTGTGTTTATTCTTGGTAGAGATTAGTGCTGTATATTCCTTTTTAGAAAACTTTTAAAAGAGATTATGGCTGCTGTACTTTTGATCTCATTGCTGTTGCCCAAAATGTTTAAGATCTTTGATATTTATAGGTAGATTTACAAGAAACGTTGCTGGCAGAAACACTTTATTGGGTGGAGTTGTGGGGCTGACAGAAGTGATCCAGAAAAGGAAATTCAACTCCAACCCTTACTTTGCATGTCTAAAAACTATATTGCATCTTCTCTTGGGAGGACCATTTTTCCATCCCTACCTTTATTCGCTTGTGTGTAGCATTTTGTGTAGGGTTGAGTCCAAGGAGGATTATCCAACTCAATTTTGGCATGTTCATTATTGCCGATTTGTTCATCTCGTGTTTGGATGGTAATTTAAAGAAAAGTTACAGGTATAGTTTCTAAGGTTTTCAGAAGGTCCAGTCTCAGAGCAAACACCCTGATATCTGGCTCCTAAAATCATTCTGCCCTCTCTTTCCACAATGCTCCCCGAGCCTTAGGTGGCAGAGTGTAGTGTAGATGTATCCAATAATTCTGCATTCTGCTGCATTGTGTTTTTCTGATGTGTTCACTCTCAGTTTCAAAGACAAGTTTCTGTGTTTTTTTTTTTTTTGGTTGTGGGATATAAAATGTTCAGTTATGAAAGAAAACAAACAAGTAACATTGTATGAAATTTCCAGATTATATTTTGAAATCTACATGTGTATACATATGCAAAAACAATTACCAAAAAACGGGCCATGAATTTGAAGGAGAATAGATAGGAGAATACGGGAAGGGTTGGAGGGAAGACATGGATGATAGTAATATCATAATTAAATTGTAACCTCAAAAATAAATGAAAAAACTATATTATATCTATTTCATTTTTAAAGAAAAATAATGTCTTTTTACTGTATTTTCTGATTGTTAGTTCTGTTCTTGATATATCAACCTTATTTATTTAGCATAAACTAAAATATTTTAAAATTAAGCATACACTGGAAAAAGTAGCCACAATTTATTTAACATAATACAATGGGTTCTTTGAATTTGAAACATTCCTTTTCGAACAACTTTTTCAACAATTTACCTATAAATTTTAAAGTTTATTAATTTTTGATTCTGAATTTTTTGAGATTATAATAGAATTGCATTTCTTTCCTTCCTTTCCTTTTGTCAAAACCTCCCATTCACCCCTCCTTGCTTTTTCAAATCCATTGCCTGTTTCCATTCACTATTATTATAAGTAAAAATGTAGATGTCTATGCCTATTTATGCCTAAATATAATGTTTAGTTTTCATATGGTACTGGTTGGTATGTTTTAAGGACTCATAAGTTGGTATTAGATAACTAATTGGAGTGTTATTCTTTAGGAAAGACTATTTCTTTTGCTCTCAGTATGCCTTAGTAGTTTGTGGGATTTTATGTAGGGTTGAAGCCCTCTGGGACTTACTTATTATTCTTTGGCATGTCCTTGGTTTCATCCTTGGGTGAAACTGTTTAAATGTATGTGTATAAAACTTTTCAATCAAAAAACAATGGAATGCAAAATTGATGTAACTAAATACAAATCTTTATATAAAAATACATGAACAATACACACACATACACACAAACAACAGCACACCACAGCATTTTTTGCTCTATATCCACCATTCTTTATTATTTCATTCCAGCTTCTTTTCTCTCTTCCCTCTCATTCTTTTCTTTATTATTTTCTAGGATAAATTTAATAAACAAATCATAGTACTTAATATAGAAGAATGTTTTTTCAAGTTATTGTGAAAAATCATACTTCTTCAGAGAGTAAGAACCTTATAAGATATTCAACAGTATAGGGATTTGGTTTAGAAGTACAGGAATAATTATTTTGTAATAACAGGTCCTATTTTTTCCCCTTTAGAGCAACAGGGAAGGGGAAATTCATCTAGTATGCAAATGAACTATCCAGTGGCAGAGAATTCATGCAAAATGATAAGCTGGGTAATATCTGAGTAATCGCAGTAATTCAGGATATGTAAATATATCTCATAACAAACAAAATGTAAATAATTATAAGAAAAACGAGTAATTAAGGAGCTACACCTTTAGGTTAAATTGCAGCTGCACATTCCAAACTAAGTAAAAAAAAAACAAGGATAATATACTCATTTGATTAAGATCTTTCAAATACATTTCAAAGTCAAGTGTATGGTAAATATATGCTGGTCACAGATTATCTAAGAAAATAATTTGCAGCTCTTCTAGAAATGTGTTTTCAAAGTAGTATCATTTTATTACGCTTGAAAAATATTTTATGTATTTTCTTTTGAAGACAGTGATAAACTCCCAAAGGATACAGAATATATTTCAGATATTACAGAACAACCTGAAACAAAGTCTCATTTCTTGAATACCACTTTATACTATCTGAATAGTAAAGTACTTCTTTTCAAAGCTAAAATAAACATGAAGGCAGCAGTATAAATTAAGAATTAGAAAGCCAGGTGATGGTGGTTCACACCTTTAATCTCAGCATTCTGCATTTAGGAGGCCGAGGCAGGAGGATCTCTGTGAGTTTCAGGCCAGCATGGTGTACAAGAGCTATTTCCAGGACAGTCTCCAAAGCCACAGAGAAACCCTGCAGTAAGCCGGGCAGTGGTGGTGCACACCTTTAATCCCAGCACTTGGGAGGCAGAGGCAGGTGGATCTCTGTGAGTTCGAGACCAGCCTTGATAGAGGAAGGTCATTGGTTAAAAAATAAAGAAACTGCTTGGCTCTCATAGGTTAAAACATAGGTGGGAGGAGTAAACAGAACAGAATGCTAGGAGGAAGAGGAAGTGAGCAGAGACGCCATGCTCCCCGCTCCCAGGCAGACGCACGCAAGCCGCCAGGTCAGACATGCTGAATCTTTCCTGGTAAGACCGGTGCTACAGTTTATTAGAGATGGGTTGATCAGGAAATGAGAATTAGCCAGTAAGGGCTAGAGCTAATGGGCAAAGCAGTGTTTAAAAAAATACAATTTATGTGTTGTTATTTCGGGGCATAAGTTAGCTGGCGGCCAGGGTGCCGGGGACGCAGCCCCACCGCTCCTATTTCAACACAGCCTGGTCTACAAGAGCTAGTTCCAGGACAGGCTCCAAAACCACAGAGAAACCCTGTCTCGAAAAAGAAAAAAAAAAAAGGAAACCCTGTAGTAAAAGTGGTAGAATTAGCCAGTAGTTGTGCACATCTTTAATCCCAGGACTCAGGAAGGAAACTCAGGAGAATCTCTGTGAGTCTGAGGCCACTCTGGTGTACAGAATAAATTCCAGGCCAGCAAGAGCTTCACAGAGGAGCCGTGTTTGGAAAACAAAACAAAAAAGAGCAATAAAACAGACAAACAAAAATAATTAGACTCCTGACGTTTTTTAAAAAATGTTTTATTTATTATTTGTAGCTTTTACTTCATGAATTTCAATCTCAGTCATTTCTGTATCCCTTCCTATCTGACCTCTGCTCTTGCAACGTCTCCTCCAGAAAATAAAATAATAAAAATTATCTTTTTTGCTTTGAGAGGAAAGAAAAAAAAGATATGGTCATAAAAGCTGTAGTGAGACACAGTAAGGTTGGTCAATATATCATTTAGTCATTAAAGTGTTTGTAGTAGTACGGGGCGGCTGGGCTGTGTCCCCGGCACCCAGCCGCCCACATGGCTCT
>JABTXL010005929.1:15609267-15700630 GCA_025134845.1 Neodon shergylaensis | reverse complement strand
TGTCTCATTGTCATGAAAAGCCCTAAGTTATTAAAACATTTAAATGCCATATTCTGCAGTCTTTGAAAGATATGAAGAATGCCTATCTAACTAAAATATATCTCTATATATCTAGAAAATCTAACTAACATGACTACAAGCTTGACTATTATCCATTAACAACCTATATTTCCTAATTATACATTACATTTTAAAATGAACTACGCAATCACAATATCTTAATCAAGATCAGAAATACATATACATATAACAAAATTGACCTTAAAATCCACACCAATGCAAATTATTCATGTCTATATCATATCCCCCTTTAAATGTAAAAGAACATTTATAAACAATATTTGGGAATATGGGCGCAGTTATTTCTCTCCAAACTGCTTCCTGCTGAATGGGGGCGTCGTTAATTAGGTCTTTCATGGTATAACCTGTGTGCTAGATTCATCTCAGTTGGCAGTTGAGTGAAGTAAATTTTTGAGGATGTTCACAGCAACCTTTCAGGAGGGCGTGGTGTATCATACCAAATTGGAATAGAAGAAATCCATAGAGTCTCATCCTCTGTGAAAACAAAAGAAAGACTTTTCCAAAGCATCATGTCCTTAGATCCAAATTCTGAAGTCAAGATAACTTTAGAACATATGTGCAGGTTCAGCTTAGCAGCCCATATAATGAAATGTCTCTCTGTACTTAGCTCCTTCATAGTCAAAAATTTTAAAGAAAACACAATAATACAAAGAATCCAGACTCTCTGTGAATTTTCCATTTTTACGTGGCTTATTTTTCTTTATTTTTTTTTTAATCTATAACTATCTGTAGTCTGTCTCTTTAAAGACTTTATCCTTTTTTTTTTAAAGGCATTAACTTTATTCTCTCTATATTTTTTTTCTCTCTCTCAAGCTTACGTACATTCATCCAACATTGTGACCCATTTAGTGGTCTGTCTGAATCTGTTTTATTGTGAATCTGTAATTTTTTTACTATCCAGGAGCATTTCTTAAAATGTTAAGCAGTTCTTAAAAACTTAAGTTGCACCATGTACAGGTAATACGGTACCGCCTATATCCTGCCCAGTCTAAACTTTAACTGCGCTGGTATCACAGTAATTACGGTAGGTCCTGCTTGAGACCTGCTCAGTTCAGCATGGTGGAGCTGAGCTGCTCCTGCCTCAGAGCCATTTGGTGCCCCTGAGCTGAGCACAGTTCCAGGCACATAGCAAGTCCACATTGGCGCCAAGCAAGCCTTAGAGCTTTATTTCAAATGCTCTATTTAAAAGCTCTGTCTCCCGCCGGAGCCAGACAGAGATCATAATGGCGGCACAGCCCAGAAAGCCGGCATTTTAAAACAGCCAGTTTTTTCTTGCTGCCGAGTTAGGACAATTTGTTTGCGGCAAGCAACCCAGAAACAGCAAAAAGCTGTCTTAAATTTTTTCTTTATCCTTTTTAAGCCCTCTCAGGTTTTACGTGGAGTTCATTAGCACGTTGGGTGCCAGTCTGTAGTAACTAGGGGCGGCTGGGCTGTGTCCCCGGCACCCAGCCGCCCACATGGCTCTAGCTTATGCCCGAAATAATTACACAGAAACTGTATTCATTTAAACACTGCCTGGCCCGTTATCTGTAGCCTCTTATTGGCTAGCTCTTACATATCGATCTAACCCATTTCTAGTATCCCTGTAACACCATGAGGTGCGCTTACCAGGGAGGATCTTAACCTGCGTCTGGCTGGAATGGGAGCATCATGGCGACTCTCTGACTCAGCTTCTTTCTCCCCCAATCCTGTTCTGTTTACTCCACCCATCTAAGGGTTGGCCTATCAAATGGGCCTAGGCAGTTTCTTTATTAGTTAACCAATGAAAGCAACAGATAAGATACAAGACCCACCTCCATCAAGTGTTTGCTATAAAGAGTCATTGGTCTGGTGCAATGCCTCTGATTTCTCCAAACTATCAATATTGAATCATACTGTGACTCCCCTTTGTTATGCTGTGTTGTCCTGTGTTGTGGAGATCCTGCAGAACTGGCGCCTTCACATGCTACAGTAGATAATAGACAGGGTATATGCTAAGCCTGGCCAACTCATAGCCAAAGTTCTGCGGCAGGGTGGTTGCAGGGTTGGTTAGGCTGCCAACAATTCTCCCTCATTAGCACCAGGGTGAGCTCTCTAGCATTGCTCCTGCTAGTTGACCCTATGCAGCAAGGTGCAAGGGGTGTGTCTGGTTCTCCTGTTTTCAAGTCCTCAGGGACAGCCAGATCACCCACAGCTACACCATCAGGGCAAGTTTTCTTGTGTTGCCCAAGCAAGGTGAAGGGGCCACTCAAGGCTGCAGCTGGTGAGGGAAGGAACCGCTCTCCTGCTCTTACAACCTCTGTTCCAGATCTCCCACTTGCCACAGATGGAGAGGTTTGGGGTAGGCATCTATCCTTTAAATGCCTCACCATAATGTAGATGAGGGATGGCACCAGACCTCCCAAGCTCATGTTCTGAAAAGGCAGATCACTCCCCCAAGGTCATTTCTATTCTGCACCCCATGTGAAGTACGGTGTTTCTCTCCTTCATGCTACAGGTGAGGAGGGGCTGAGTCAGCTCTCACACTTGCTCAAGGTGTTAAGGTGGGGAGGGGAAATGAAGGATATTTCCCATACCCAAGACATCACATGGCAGATGAGGGAGATTGGACCAGCTCTTGTGCTCTCACACCCTGAGGGCAAGCTCGCCGAAGTCCACTCAAATAGGGACAGCTCTTTTGTGCTGCACAGCGAGGTCTGGGACCAGAATTTTCTGGAGTTTTGCAATTGGTTAGGTGTAGGGCCAGTTCTTCCTAGTAATGTAGCCAGTCAGGGGCAAAGCTAACTCTGCGCAGCCCTATCTTTTAGGTATTTGATGTTAAAAATAGTCACAGTTGTCAACGAAGGCCATCGCCACAACAGGACCACGGACCTAGACATGGTAGCAGTTCAAGCCAGATATTACCATGGCTCCAGATGGCAAGCAGGCCACGCACTTTTGCTGGCTCCTCAGCACCCTCACCTCTTCACATCTGCCTTTCTCCACAGGTCTTGAACAACTTTTTTTTTTTCTCTTTTCTCTCACATCCCATCATAAATTTGCTCCCAGTAATAGTGTGCAACCACCCTGAGCCATCTAGATTAGGTCAGCCCTGGCAGGCATATGGGTCTCAGTATTAACGGTGCTGGGCAGGGTTATGTTTTTTCCTCGATGCCCTGGGCTAGACACTGACTTCTTGCTTTTTAAGTTATATTAAATAATTTGTCACTTCTTATTACTATGAGTTAATATTCATATATATATATATATGATATATATCAAATATATATGTGGTTTTTCTCTTTTTTCTTTTTTATTGAATTTTTTGAGCTATACATTTTTCTCTGCTCCCTTTATATTTATTTGTTTTAATAGAAAAACTTGCAACTTAGTTCAAATATCATCTCCAATATTGCTTAGAAATATTTTTGATTCTGTGCAAAGTGATTTTATATAATTTAATAAATTCATTTTTTTTATAGTAACACACAGAAATTTCTCTGATAATTCATACTTCAGTTTCTGCAACAAAAGATAATAGAAAAGATTCATTAGAGGGTACTCTAATGTGAATCTCACAACCCAGAATATTTTCACTGGATACAATATGTCCAGGTTTAGGGAACCTCAATATAGAGCAAGGAATGAAGGAGGAAAAATAACTCTCAAACTAATGTTTAGTCTATTTTTGGCTTCATCACATTGCAGACAGGGTATATAGGAAAACTTGTGAATTCACTTGCCATATAGTGGCAAAACACACAGTGAGAAAGACTCTCCTCCATAAATCAAAGAAAAGTTCTATATGTCTGTCTGGTATAAGCAGTTCTTCAGTTGAGGTATCTTTCTTCCAGTTTTCTTTTTTTTTATGTTGAGATATGTAAGATTGTAGCTGAATATTTGGATAAGCTTCTATAGCCTGATATGATCAACTTGAGGTTTTGGGTGGCAATCTCATAAATAAGTTTGGGGAGATAAGCTAAGTTCAAAGCACAATGACTCAGTATAAATATATGTTATTTACTAACATCCCTGGTTCCTATCAGGATCCAGTCTGTGGGGTTTGACAGATGTGTAATGACACATATCTGCTAGTGTGATACCTTCACAGGACCCATCTGTGTTTTTCCTACCCAATCTTCCCCACCTTCTTCTCCACACTTCTCACTATCTCTGATATTGTTTTTTTTTTCTGATTTTAAACTGTTTTTTAAGTGTTCTCACTCTGATGCAGGATACTACATCTTATTCATTAGAATCAGATGCTTTCTACGTGTCCACTTACTTTCTTTGCAAGTGAGACTGTACAGTTTACAACTGAAATGGCCTAAGTGAACAGCGACAGAATCCATGATTTAAAAATATTAAACTATGGTTTGAAACTACATTAATGATTTCATTACAGTTTTTTTTTTTTGTTGTTTTTCGAGACAGGGTTTCTCTGTGGTTTTGGAGCCTGTCCTGGAACTAGCTCTTGTAGACCAGGCTGGTCTCGAACTCACAGAGATCCGCCTGCCTCTGCCTCCCGAGTGCTGTGATTGAAGGCGTGCACCACCACCGCCCGGCTTTATGCTTCCCAAACTATTTTCATATCCATTGTTTATGAAATCTGCAAAATTATGAAAATATGAGAAAACTAGACCCACAAGTTGTAGATACATCACCAAAAATGGTAAGAAAGCAAAGCAAGATTTGCATTTTTTTAAATTATTTTTAATAAGTTGACATTTTATGATGTGGGAGTCCTTTCTGTGTGCTGTGATTACCATTAATGAATGAATAAAAAAACTGCCTTTGTCTGTTGATAGGGTAGGACTTAGATAGGTGGGGAGGACTGGACTGAATGCTGGGAGAAAGAAGGGCAGAGTCAGGAGATGTTATGGAGCCACAGCCAGAGATAGACATGCTAAAACTTTGCTGGTAGGCCACGACCTCATGGTGATATACAGATTAATAAAACATGGGTCAAATTAATATGTAAGAAATTAGCCAATATAAAGATAGTGGTAAGGGACCAAGCAGTAATTTAATTAATACAGTTTCTGTGTGATTATTTTGGTTCTGGGTGCTGGGACAAACACATGGACCCTCCTCCTACAATTTTGTAAACAATTATTCATGTTACTGAAATCATTATCTTTAATGTTACAATATTATTAAATTAGTCAAAAATATTTATACTGTTCTGGCTAGCAAATATTCTTTCATCATATTAACGTTTGTTGCTTGAAAAGCCTGAAATTTAGACATTACATTAAATTTTCAGTTGATATCATAACACTGTCATAATTTTAAATAAAAAGTATCCCTGCAGTAGTATAGACTACATGTTAAGATGTTTAAAATACCAATGAAATTTATGGTGCAGTGTCATGGTATAGTTCTACAAAAAGATGCTTTGAAATAGTTATATATCTTAACATACTCATGTATGATTCAATAGTGAAGAAATGTTGTTCAGTTCTGCGTTTCCTCACAAGGGAACATTTCCAACTAGAACATATAACTGATCAATGATAAGTTTTAGAGGAAGCATAGAATTTTTTTAATCAAGTACTAAGTTATGACTATAGACCTTCACTGGATACAATCAATTTTATTTCAATTTTTCCTTCAATACAGGAATATTATCTCTTACAAATATCTTTAATTCTTATGAAATCTTGCCTTAATATTAGAATTTCCCTTAAAATATTTTGAATATGTGCTACCAACTATAATTGCTTCATTAGTTGACCATTTGTGTCGGATGCTTTCTGCTTTCTAGTGGTATGATTAGACTACATCAATAGTGACCTACTACTCCTTAAGTAGGACAATACCAGTTCAAACCTACCAAATACTGTCATTTATACTTAATTTAGTTGACTTGTTATATTAGCATAGATAAATACTCGAGTAATGCTTTCAAAATGTCAGAAACAATCCAGGCTCACTAAAAATTCAAATTGAACTTTTTCAAATTAAAGACAATGACAGAAGTTGAAGAAGCATTGCCCCCTTGGCAATGGGTCTTGATCATAGTACTTAATTAAAATTCCCTGTATCTAAAATATTATCGTGCACTTGTCAAATGATAGTTAAGTGGAGTTTATTTCAACTTTTAATCAATATATTTGACACTGAATATATTTAGCATTTCTGTCAGTTACATACTAAGCTAAGCTGCATATGGGAACCTTAGTATAAAATGTTTTCTGCATTCTGTAGTTAGTTCTGAATGTTAAATCTCTAGAAAAAAATATAAAAATGCAGATATAATACCCATAGTAAAAATCATAAAGTACTATTTAGGCAAATGAAAAGAGAAAAAGTTTAATAACATCAGGAGAAAAGGAATCCAGTGCAAGAAAGTGATATTAATAAGCTCTGTGAATTTATACATGATCAGTCAAGTGCATTATTATAGCATTTATGTACAATATGACATGCTTTCTAACAACTATATGTGAATGTTTTTATACTAAGACAGGAACAGAAAATGAAACTGAAGATTATTTGAAGATTTAGTCTAAAGTGTTAGTAGCTATCAAAAACTATTTAATATTACGGATCTGTCCAATATTGGGAGCCTTCATCTAACTTTATATTTTAAATTTTGAGCTATTTTTAAGGAATTTGTTGGTCTTATTCCTGGATATTGTGAATATGGAAATTAAAATCTAACATGAGTAGCAAAGTCACTGAAATTTACTCAAAATCATATTCTTACAGTAGATAATGCAAAATCTTCAATTTACTTTCATAATAAATATATTTTTTTAAATCATAGGAGTAAAACACTAGTACTACAGTGTTTGACTGTAATCTTCTTCAATCTCTAGACAGATATTTAACTTTTAGTGGTAGCATTTAAAACACACCTAAGGTCTTGTTTACAAATAGAAATTTTGTCATTGTTGAATTGGCTGGATTCATCAATATAACAGCTTTTTGATCTATTCTTTTACTTGTAAAATGTCAGTAAGATACATAAATCCATATTTTTATTATAAAAGATTAATAAAAGACTAGGACTGACCTCAGAAAACTCTGCTTATGCATATCCTACCTATTAAGTGATCTCATATTCTATGAAGTCCTTATGGACTAACATGTAGTTGTGCTTTATGCTATATCAAGTCTATATTTTCCACAACATAATAATAAAGCCATTTAGCACATAATTCTTAGTATATTTCAGACAAGATTCCCAGTAAATACATATACCATTTTCTTTTATGTTACACTCTTAATCACATTTATTACAAACAGTTCATTATGATTCTTGCACACAAGACCTGGTGCTAGGGAAATTTTCAAAAATCCACAAAGATGACCCCAGTTAATACTCCAAGCAGCAGTGGAAAGGGTGTCTGAGCTGGCCTTCCCCTGTAATCAGACTGATGAATATCCCAGTTATTGCTATATAACCTTCATCCAGTAACCGAGAGAACCAAATGCAGAAATCTGCAACCAAGCAACAGAATGAGCTCCGTGAATGGAAAGGAAGAAAGGGAGGAGAGAATATATCAGCAATGGAGGAGGTAAAGAGAAATCTCCAGAGACAGCTGAAACAAGCTCGTGGAAACTCCGGAACTCTAGACCGACAGCTGCTAAGCCCTCCATATATGGGGGACAGTGGTGAAGCTTGTACTATCTGAGCGACCCTGGCAGGAGTACTATCCCTGGTGCATGATCTAACTTGTTGGAGCACATTCCCTTTCGTGGTATATAGTGGTCAGCCTTAATGCAGGGGTTAGTGGGCTTGTTCCTGCCCCAACTTAATCTGCCAGACTTTGTTCACTCTTCATGGGAGTCCTTAGCCACTGTGTGACATGGATGGGAGGGGTGACTTGGGAAGGAAGGAGAGGAGAGGGCAGGGGGATGAGTGGGAGGTAAAACTAACTAAGCAACCAAATAAATAAATGAATAAATGATATAAATAAATTAAATAAATAAATAAATAAATAAATAGACTATCAATGCCAATGTATTGGTAAAGTCACATACCTTTAAACTTTAATGGATAACAAGTAAATAGGCTTAGAGAAATAGATAAAGAAATGAAGTTTGAACTCTAATTCAAGAGCCAGACAGCACAATTGCTGTTATTGGATGCTGACTACCAACAGCAAAACTGGAAGATGAAGCAACAGTAGAAGAAAAGTAAAATAACTCTAATAGTAAAATAACTCTAATAGTGATGTAACCTTGATTTTGTGAAGTTTTAGTTTTAGTTTTGAGTAGCAATGAGGTCTGCCTCTTTCTTGAATTTGTGTTAGTGTATAGAATTCTCTGTGAATAAAACTAGGGCTGTGAAAAACAAGGCTAAAAAAGTCACCAAAAGAAAAACTCATAATACTATACTGGTTTATTTTCATTGTGTGACATATAAATACCTTGAATTTAAATAAGTCAACCTTTTGATATTTAGTTTGCCATAGGGAAACTTGTTAAATCCAGAGAACATCTGCAATAATCTTTTAACTAACTTCATAATTAGTGATTAGAAGCAAGAGTCTGCTCTGGTTAAAAAACGTATTCACATGTCACTTTTATCACTTTATATAAGCATTCTGCCTAACATCTTGACTAATGAAGACCACAAAAAAACACATTAAAATGTTCACAAATCAAAGAAGAATGAATTATGTTTGTTATACATATAACAACTGTCTATAAAGAAATTATTAAAAATGAAGAAAATTCATTAAGAATCAAATTACAATATGGAAAATATAATATACAAAATTATATTGTATGAAAAAATTCAGTATAATTTATATTATTGATTTGGATTATTCAAAACCTCCATACTATCAGCTTGGACAACTTGGCTGTGGAGATTGACAGTTTCCACTTACAAAGAAACTCAGAAAAACATTTTAGAATTTAACATGTTATAAATTTAATACATAAAATTAAAAGCTCCAGTAACACAGTCATGATAAGGAGACAAAAAGTTAAGAGTTAACAATATCAATCTTTAAGACATTTTTATGGTGCTATAATGGTCAAGACAGTGTGATAAAGAAATAATAGATTTTGTGTGTATTTAACACTATTTCCTGATGTGTGTTATTTAAGTGTTACCATAAATGAGTAATAGTATGATTATTTATCATTAAATGACTTTGATTTTATTCCTCTTCTATGATACTAGATATATCCAAATTATGGCAATTTCTTTTTAAAACTAAACTAGTTAACTTCAAAAAAATCACCCTTGGAATTCTATTTGAGTGAGCTGAAATTATGATTTTTGACAATTTTTATTCAAGTAAAATTGCTTGTTTTAATTTCCTCTAATTTCTATGCAGTTTTAAGTAAGTGTATTTTTCTCTCAGCATAAGGATGTCCTTTGATTAATCTTCAGTTCTTTACAGGTAACTCAGAGCTTGGTTATATGGCATTTATAAGAATAAAGATTCAAGATTATATTTTAAATATTCTGTATTATTTTCAATAAATCTGTTGATTTGAAGTTAGATTTTTGAAACAATGAACTTTTGTTCTTCAATGAACCAAAATACTGTCCAATCAGCACTATGATTAGTGAATTTGAAAGTGTGCAAACTTGAAGTTTTCTATAGCCCCAGAATTCCTTTCTGGTCTTTGTAGTGATTGCACACAGTCTTTGTCCAATCTACATATTGAAATATTATCTCATTTAGCTTGAGGCTAAAAAAAGATACTTGCTTTATAACCTTGGTGGTTATTGTTCTGATTCTAGCCTGTATTTATTACTGTAATATTATAGCATTAGTCAAGACAATACCATATGTTTTGGTATGAATAAACTTCTCATACTCTTGAATTCACATCACAAAGATAGAATTTATCACTTTACAATCCACATATGCACAAGTAAAATAGAAATAAAAATTTAGCAAACAGTATTAGAGAGTCAATTTAATAAATTAATAAATAGGCTAGTTACAGGAGCAAGATATTACAGTTCAAGGGAGGAAAGCATGTGTTTCTTATTAATTAATCAATTAATTAATGTTTAAGGTGAGGAAAATAATGAGTCCAGTTTCTTTCATCAATATTTTTGCTCTTCTTTTTTTTTCTTATGTCTTTTAGTTAGAAAAAGACAATTTCTTAATAATGAAATCCTCTAAGGAATCTAGGAATATCTTAGCTAGCTTGCAAAGTAAGTCCTAAGAAAATAACAGAGACTGTGTAGTTTATCAAATATCATTTGGGTATTTCCCACACAGGAGAGTGACCAATATCATTTTGACGTTAGACCTGACTTCATCTATTCCCTCCTCTTTATCACACGAAGACACTTTGCTCCTGTATGTTCATAGTATTTTCTCTTCCAGCAGAAAAGCATCGTTTGTCTTTGTCTACATTTTAATTTGCTTCCTCTCAGGACATCAGTTTTTTCTTGGCTTATTTCAACCACTGACTTATTAAGAGTCTTTTTTCTCTTAAATATAGTTTGTGAATGAGAAGTTCAGTACAGAATCAGCCAATAATACGAAAGTGAAATTTTCCAACACATAGAATGATTTTTCATTACTGCCTTCTGTATTTCTGTCCTCACCAGTCATGGATTCTGATACAGTATCGGAAAACAGCAAGGTGAAGATTCAGAAACTAATTATCCTTCATGGCAAAGGACTTGGCATTTACCTGTGTCCTGTAGCTTTATCAGTCTCTGCAGAAAGCCTCTGCCTTTCTTGTAAGCCTCATAACAAGGTATTAAAAATTCATCAGAGTAAATCAGACTCCATCTGAGTCTCTTTATGAGTCTCATTCTTCATTTGAAGCTTATATTATATAATTTTTTTTATGTTGGAAATTATTTCAGTATGACAAAATACATTTTTTTGTACATTTTCTTGATTGTGAATTTGTTTTTCTTTTAAACAAAATAAATAGGAGTCCATGGGGCAAAAGGAACTAGAGATAATACAATAAACATTAGATTTATTCAAAATACCTCCAATTCATTTTTTCCTATGGGGATTGCTTTGCATTCTGGTAACACATAAAGTTTACAAATGAAGGAAAAATAGTGTTGACTGATAATGCATACTAAATTAAATGTAAGGCAATAGTCAGACCTTATCCATTTCGTTGCAGTAGAAGTAAAGGAGAATAAATAAAACCATGTAAAGTTTGACTCACACCAATTAAATCTTTATAAATATAAATCAGTACTTAAAGATCACTATAATCATTCCTACAAATCAGTGATCTGCTGAGGTTAATGATTTACTTTTTCCTCATCTCTTTTTTTCTCTTTTTTTTTATCTAGTAAACTATTTTTAAGTCTCAAAATTCTTATGGAGTACTTATTTGGTCTCTAAAACAATTTTTTCTTTCTTGTTAACCTCTGCTTTTTCAAGTGAAAAATAGATGACTCATTATTAAATAACACTAGACCCTAATATGATCGTTAATGAATTCTTAACTTTTTTCAGAAATACTGATGAAACATTTTGAATGCTTTATTATGATCTTAGCAATATTGTATCATTCTCTTAATCAATATTTATATTTAAAAAGAGAAAACAACTCAGAAGAAACTCGATTGGTTCTTTGGATAAAAAATGATAATAAATCTTTTTTCTTTTTTTTAATTAAGAGTTTTTAATACAATCTTTTCTCATTTTACATAACTATCCTTGTTCCCACTTTTTCCCCAACTTCCCAATTCCTCCAAGTCTACCCTCCCCAACACCCCACCCCATACACTCCTAAGAAAAGGTAAGGGGATTTAAAAAAGTCTAACACTTCACTTAGAGGCAAGGCCAAGGCCCTCCCCTTATAACTACTCTGAGCAAGGTATCCCTCTAAAGAAATGTGATCCTATATGCCAGTTCAAACAAAAATAATAAATCCTGGCTCCACTGCCAGTGGCACCAGAGGCTGCCCAAGCCTCACAAATGTTTCCCACATTCAGTGGCCATAGTTTGATCGTATGAAGGTTGCCCCGCTGTCAGTCTAGAGTCATTGAGCTCTCCCTAGCTCAGATCAGCTGTTTCTGTGAGTATCACTATCATGGTCTTGACCCCATTGCTCATATTATCACTCCTTTCTCTCTTGGGCTAATCTCAGGGAGTTAGGGCCAGTAATTTGCTGTAGATTATTGTATTTGCTTCCATCAGTTGCTGGTTGAAGGTTCTATGATGACAGTTAAGGTAGTCATCAGTATGATTACAGGGGAAGGCCAATTTAGGCATCCTCTCTGCTGCTGCTTAGAATCTTAGCTGGAGTCATCATTGTGGATTCCTGGGAAATTCCCTAGTGCCATTTTTCTTATTAGCCCTTTATTGGCTCTCCCTGTCAAGATATATCTTTCTTTTCTCTCTCTACTGTCTTTTGCCTTTCTTGAGAATCCCATTCTTTCATGTTCTTTTCCTCCCTTCCCTTCTGCCCCCACCTTCTATCTTTCTCAGGAGGTTTGGTCTCTTTCCCCTTCCCAGGAGGATCCATGTATATCTCTCTTATGGTTCTTCTTGTTATCTAGCTTTTCCAAGATCATGGACTATAAGTGGGTTATCCTCTGCTTTACATTTTTTTTTTGGCATAAAACTGAACATTTATTACTTAAAGGAGAGAGAGAGAGACAGAGAGACTCGCACACGCCAAGAGCCTCTGCTTTACGTTTAATATCCACTTATGAATGAGTATATACTATGCCTGTCTATCTGTGTCTGACCTCACTCAGGTTGTCCTTTTTTTTTTTTAGTTCTACCCATTTGCATGCAAACTTCAAGATGTCATTGTTCTTCACTGCTGAGTAGTACTCCATTGTGTAAATGTAACACAGTTTCGTTATCCATTCTTTATTTAGTGAGCATCTAGGTTATTTCCAGGTTCTGGCTATCATGAATACTACTGCTATAAATACAGTATTTAAGCAAATTTTCTTGTGATATGAACATGCATTCTTTGAACAAATGCCCAAGAGTAGTATTGCTAGGTCCTGTGGTAAACTGATTCCCAATTTTCTGAGAAATCAGCATGTAGAAGGAGAGATCCACTTGTTGGTTCCCAGCTGCTTGTTGGTTCCTGGCCACTTAGCCCTGAAATAATCATACAGAAACTGTATTAATTAAATCATCGCTTGGCCCATTAGCTCTAGCTTCTTATTGGCTAACTCTTACATATTAATTTAACCCGTTTCTATTAATTTGTGTATGGTTATGTTGCTGTGGCTTACCAGCTAGAGTTCCGGTGTCTTTCTCTGGCAGGGCTATATGGCCTCTCTCTGACTCTGCCCTTGTTTCTCCCAGAATTCAGTTTAGTTTTCCCCGCCTAGCTAAGTTCTGCCTTGTTATAGGTCTAAAGCAGTTTCTTTATTCATTAATGGTAATCACATCATACAGGAGGAATCCCACATAACCAACAACCCGATTTTCAAAGTGGCTGTAAAAGTTTTCACTCCTACCAACAATGTAGGAGTGTTCTGCTTACCCAACATCCAGCATTAGCTATCAACAGTGATTTAGCGACTGTACACTTTGCCTTAAAGAAACTTCTCAGCTTCAGGGGTTTCATTTATTAATTGTTCCTCTCAATGTCTTTGCTACTGGTGTTATATTTAGGAAGTGGTCTCCTCTGATGATGTGTTTAAGGCAACTTCCCACTTTCTCTTCAATGAGGTTGTGTGTGGCTGGATTTATGTTGAGGTCTTTGATACATTTGGGCTTAACTTTTATTCATGGCGTACTTCTCTGTGATTTTACACCTAAATATTTACAACATCATTAGAGACTACACTGGCTAGTAAAGCGTAGGTGTAGGTTATCCGGTGAGATCTATTATTTTATCAGCTCAGTGTAATTGAATGGGATTGTAGTACTAGGCAAGATTTCCTTCTATATCCTTCTTGCTAAAACCCATTTAAACTACCAATACGTCTTTCTGAAAATGTCCAGATAGCATATTTGATGAGGAAGAATGTTTAAAATCTATTACTTCCTAATGAAGAAATGGGCAAAAGAAGAAAAAAAATAATTACATTATTTGGTAAACACCGATGTGGATCATGTAGCTTTAGATAAGGCACAACCTCACTGAGTTAAATGAAATTAAAAGTTATGTACCCAAATATAAATAACCTGCTTTGAGAAAAATTAAGAGAGAAAACATGACTTTCCATTATAACTATGAAAGGTAAATAAAATATTCCCTTCATATCTCCATTTTAGTATTCTTTATATTTTTTATTCTTCAGATATTTTAATATTGCATCCCATTTTTACTATGTTGATCCTATATATCCAAGAGAATAGGAGATCTTTCCATTTCCTGATATCTTGTGCAATTTCTTTAAAGACTTAAAGTTCTTGTTGTACAGGTCTATCACTTCTTTGGTTAGTGTTACTCCAAGATATTGTATGTTATTTCTTGCTATTGGAAGTGGTAATGATTATCTAATTTCTTTCTCAGCCCTATTATAATTTTTATAAATGAGGACTACTAATTTTTTTTAAGTTGATCTTGTATCTGGCACATTACTGAAGGTGTTTAAAAGCTGTATGAGTTCCCTTATTGAATTTTTGGCATCAGTCTTATATATATTAGATCATCTGCAAATAGTAAAAGTTTGACTTCTTCTTTTCCAATTTGTATCCTTTTGGTCTACTTTTGTTTACTTATTGCTCTATCTAGAAATTCAAGTACTATGTTTAATAGGTACGGAGAGAATGTAGAGCCTTGTCTTGTTCCTGATTTTAGTGGAATCACTTTGAGATCCTCTCAATTTAATTTGGGTTTGTCTGTTGGCTTGTTGTATTTTGCTTTTTTTGGTGTTTAGATACATTCCTTGTATCCCTGATCTCCCCAAGTTTTTTTTTTATCATGAAGGGATACGGATTTTGTTGAATGCTTTTCAAGCATCTGGTGAGATGATTATAAGGTTATTTTTTCATCTTCTTTATATGCTGTATTACATTGATAGTTTTTCATATATTTAACAATGCCTGCATCTCTGAGATGAAGCGAACTTGATCATGGTAGATGATTTGTTTTTATGTGTTCTCAGATTCTCTTTGTCATGAACATTGAAGCAAAAGTACTCAATAGAATACCCAGGCTGGCCTCAAACCGTCTGCCTGCCTCTAATTCCTGAGTGCTGAAATTAAAGCATGGCAACCATCTCCAAACCTCATTTTTTATATTTTGTTTTCCTAACGTGGCTGATATGGAATCTCAAAATAGTCACAACATAATTTGCCCTAAGGATCAATAATATTGAACTTTTTTGTCAAATATCCTTCAGCCATTTGTTTTTCTTCCTTTGAAACCTCTAGGTCCAGTTCGCCAACTATTTTATAATTGGGTATGTTTGTTTTTGTGTTTACTCTTTTTAATCTTTTGTGTGTTCTCAATAGTGATCCATTGACAGATTTATAGCTGATAAAGGTTTTACCCTTTACGGTGTGGTGTTTACTGCACAAAATATTTGTGATACAGTGACTGTATTTTATTGATTATTGATCTTATTTCTTAAGTGATGGAAGAATTATTCAGACAGTTCTTCCACATTTTGTGTCTTGAATTGTGCTCCGTACTTTTTCTACAGAAATTTTAGTTTCATGTCTTATGTTGAGCTACTTCATTCACTGGAATATTTATTGGAATTTCAATGAATCAGTGGATTACTGTCAACAATATAGGCATTTTGCTGCATTGATTATTCCAAATCAGGAGGTGGCATGATCCCGTATATTATGTCTTCATCATTTCTTTCTAGTTTGTTAACGTTTTCATTAACCAGTTATGTCCATATTTGATTCATTCCCTGGTGTGGGTGGTCCTTCCGTATATGTATTGCTTTTATTGGTTAATAAATTGAAAAAATGTTTTGAGCTTATGGCAGGTAAGAACAGAAGAAGGAGGGGAAAGCTAGGCTGTATGCTAGGAGAAAGAAGGGCATGGAGCCGCTGGAGACAGACACTGGGAACTTATGCTGGTAAGGCACTGTCATGTAGCATTACATAGGTTACTAGAAATGGATTAAGTTAATGTAAGATATTAGCCAGTAAGAAGGTAGAGTTAATGGGACAAGCAGTGATTTAATTAACACAGTTTCTGTGTGATTATTTCAGGTCTAAGATAGCTGAATGGCTGGGAACCAACAAGTGGCCCCATTCTCCAACACTTCATCATTTCTTTCTTAGTTTGTTAAAATTTTTATTAACAAGTTATGTGCATGTTTAGATTTATTCTCTGGTGTTCTTTGGTTCTGTAGTAAATAAGTTGATTTCTTTTGTTTATTTTACTCTTACTTATGACCTGCCTCATTAGTGAATTTATTTTTCTCTTCAATTTGTAAAATTCCTTTAATTAATTGCTATAGAAATTTGTTAGTTTAGTGTTCTTTTAGTCTGAATTTAGCAAGGGAATTTTTATTTTTTTTTAATTATCACAAACATCTTTGTTGGGTATAGTGTTATGGATTGTCAGTTATTTTTATTTTAAACATGAAAGACACTATTTTAACTCTTTCTGGCTATTTTAATTTTACTTGAGCATTATGATATTATTCAGGTGGGTCTGAATTAATATGTGACTTGATGTTTATTTATACATTTCTTTGCTTCTTTTGTTTGTTGAGCATTTTAATTATAGTTTGATGAAGTGAGATTTTTTGGATGTGTTACTTTGATGTCCTCAATCTTTCCTGTATCTGAGTTGGCATTTCTTTCCCTAAGTTTAAAAATTCTGATAGGAATTTTTAAAAAAATATTTTGTATGTCACAGGGTGGTGTTAGCACACATCTTTAATCCCAGTACTCTGGAAGCAGAGGCAGGTGCTCTGCTTGAACTGTTACACAGAGAAACTCTGTCTTGCAAAAAAAAAAAATTAAAGAAAAAAAATATTTTGTATGCCACCAGGATATTTTTCTTCCCCTATGTCTTAAATCCTTGAATCTGGTCTTTTAAGAAAATCATCCATATTTGGAATTCCTCTTGGTACTTTCTTATTACCTTATATTTGATACTATTGCATATTTACCAGTTCCTCTATCTGTCTTCAGGATCAAAAGTGTGTGCTATTATGATCTGTTTATTTGACTTACTGTTTTTATATAATCCATTGAAAACTAAATTTTCTACAATATTTCTATATTTTATTTATGCATTCTTCCATACTGCACTTTTTCTTCCTTATTTTATTCAACTGTTTATGTCTTTTCAGAGATGTATTATCATTAGTTTGGATTCTTTTTCAGGAAGTTTATCCTGTTAATTCTTACCAGGATTGTTGCATGGAGAGACCACTTATTTGTCCTGGTTTCCCAGAACCAAAATAACCACACAGAAGCTGTATTAGTTAAAACACTGCTTGGCCCATTAGTTCTAGCTCCTTATTGGCTAACTCTTACATCTTAATTTAATCCATTTCTATTAATCTGTGTATCACCAGGAGGTTGTGGTCTACCAGCAAATTTCTGGCATATTTGTCTCTGGCTCCATAGCATCTCCTGACTCCGCCTTTCCCCCCCCATTATTCAGTTCCATCTTCCCCACCTACCTAAATTCTGACCTGTTAACAGACCAAGGCAGTTTCTTTATTCATTGACCAAGAAAAGAAGCACAGACAGAAGGACCTCCCACACCATAAGATAAATATTATTTTAAAGAATAAAATAATAGTTTTGTTGGTTTTTATTTTGTTGTTTTGTTTTTAGACTGGGTATTACACTGGGACACTGGCTAGATGGAACTCAATGATATAATAACTCTCCTCCTATGTGCTGGGATTAAAGGTGTATACCACCACAACTAACTCATAAACATTTCTATTATTTTTTCAGCTTATATGAAAGAATAACATTTCATATTAATGATATGCTATGTAATATATTATTCATATATATATTTATAAAATAATATTAAATGAATGTAACCTCAAACATTCATGATCCAACTTTCAAAATACTTGATTCTAGCTTTTTGAAATGTACAATAATTGGTTATTTAAAACTAGTATTCAGTGCAAGCCTACATCAAAAGATCTTACTTTTATGTAACAAAGTTGTTTTAGTCAAAACTATATCAATCATCCCCAATCTTCCCAGGTTCTGCTAAAAACTATGGTCATTAAAGCTTCCAAAAGATCTGTTTGTTTTAGCCTCTATAATATCATGTAATTCTTCTATTTCTGTGTTTGTTCATTGCAATTGACAGAAAGATCATCAGTTCTATCTCATTGCTGAAAATAGTAGGATTTCATTTAGAGTGTTGCAGTATTCAATTTAGCATATGTAACTATTTTCTTTCTTAATTTTCAGTCAATGGACACTTGATAGTTTCTGTTTAATCTTATTATATCTTATTTTGTCATGTTTGATTGTTATCTCTTAGACGCCTGTTCTTTTCTAATGAGAGTTAGAAAGGAAATAGACCTGTAGGGGAGGGGAAGTAAGAAAAATGAGGAGGAGGAAGTAAGAAAAATGAAGTAAGACAGAGGAAGAATAATTTAATGATGAAGAATTTAAAACCAGCATGTACTGTATGAGAAAAGCATTTACTCTCAATAAAAGAAAAATGAAGTTAAAAATGAATCAAAATTAATGGAGATATATATCAGAGATGCTGTAGTGTGTACTTTCTTTTTATATATAGAAGTTCAGTTGATTAAAATTTGGACAATGAACTTACTTGGGAAAACAATTTCATGTAGAACACACTTAAATCAACTTGGAGAAAATATACTTATACAAATATAGTTGTTATGTGAAGTTATGTTACGTTGGGAAGTTATGTGACCTTTGTCTCACAGTGTAAAATTTTCTCTAGTAACTACTTTAGATGAATTTTAGAAGGATACTATACCAGGTAAATGTTATAAAATGCCAGTGAGGTAAATATGTTGTATAGATTGTGTCAAATAATGGGAATCTTGAAAACATATATACAAATCTTAGCTGAACAGAGAAGAAAATGAAAATGAGATGGAAGAAGCTATATGAAAATGGATTTAGCATCAGAAATATTCGTAGAATAAAATTGTGATGGAATACAAATATAAAAATGAAATATGATTATATTTTTGGAGACAAAAATATCTGATATTTTCTAAAGACTGAATTAGTCAAGATGTTGATCTGTTTCCATGTGTTTGGAATACTGGCAGCTTTTCTTTTATTCCTGTTTTGTTTCCCTTTCAGACTTATGGGTTTTGATATCTGTAGATATATTTAAGAATGTACAAAGCAAAGATAGGTTTTGATATCTGTAGATATATTTAAGAATGTACAAAGAAAAGATAATTTCATAGATATTGGTTTTATTAAACCTGAAAGGCCTGTGTCAAGTTTTATACTCTACAAATGAATATGAATTATTTATGGGTATTAGAAACATGTACTAGTCTAAATATTTCCATATTTATTCTCTCTAATTTTATTTTTATATATGTAAAATATTGAATATGTTCATATATTTATATTTTTAATTGAAGCATATTTTCACAATTTATTCATCCCCAAAAAGTAATAGCACATGTGCACATTAACATTAATTAATGCTGATAATGTTATTCTTTCTTTCTGAGAATAGCATGTTACTTATAAATCCTATTGAAGGACAAGCGAAGATACCACTTATGTCCTAGAAAAAGTTTCTATCAATTTGATGTATAAAATAATAAAGAAAACAGAAATTAGAAAACATCCACAAATTCCACAAATTCTGGGGAAAGCATTCAGTAATTAGATTTATTCAAATTTTTAAACAAACAAAAGCATAAAAGTTGATGGCCTGCAACACATTATTTATAGTAAATAGAGCTTTAAAGTAGAAAAAAATATGAGTAAAACGGAGATTGATTAAAAGTTACTACACATTTAAAGCATTTCAGAAGAAATTTAGTGAAATTCATTCTTTGGTATCAGTGATATACATGAGAAATGAGTTTGACACTACAGACATAATCTTATAAATTGCCATGCATGTTTGAAAATTTTAGTACAATCTACATGATTTAATTTCAAGGAAGATAAGAATAATAGGATAAGCTGTAATTAATAAAATATTGAAGACTATATTGAACAGCCCTGTAGTAAAAATGATAAAGAGTACAGCCTTTCTTGTGTGCTCCTGTTCTTATTTCATGGCTCTTTCAAGATAAGAGTCTTTCCCGTGATTCTCATTTATGCTACCTGATTACAGCACGGTGGTGTTTGTCTACTGATCATAGAAGCTGAGCAAAAGGATCTAAAAACTTCTAGAGTATAAACAAGCAGATACTAAACGTTCATTAGAGAGGTCATTTGAATCTGATTATCATTGCAGTTACTTCATAATAAATACTACATAGCTGAAGGAAATGAAAGTTGATGAACTGTTTTGTGGCATTTATATAAAATCGGTGTCAATCAACTGTCTTGCAATTTGTAAGTATTTAAAAATAATACTCTCATTCTGATATTTCAATTCTTTTCATTATTACTTTACAAATTTACTTCTATGAGAATTCAAGAGAATATTGACAAAATTTTAATGTCTATGTGGACACTAATAATTTAATAAATCCCATCTGCTTACTAAGTTGACTGTACAAAATTCATTAAAATGAATGAAATAATTACTTCAAGAAGTAATTTATCCTTTTGAAGATTTATTGGTAAGCAAAAACCAATTCCTTAGATCTTAAGCTTGATGTGAGCCAGTAACAATGAATCAAAATAAAAAGACATGAAGAAGGCTTTATATGAAGAAATTAAAGAAGAGCTAGACAAAAGAGATTAAGAATAGAACTAAGAAATGAGAAAAAATAAGAAACACACATAAAAATAGTGTTATGTAATAATGCAATCTGAAAGGAGAAGAGATTGAAATACAGACTTCCATACAATTTTAAACATTTTTTAAAAATGTGCAGTCTCTCTCTATTTTTTTAAAAAGATGTATTTATTTATTATGTAGTGTTCTGCTTGCATGTGCTCCTATACAGCAGAAAAGGGCACCAGATCTCATTGATGGTTGTGAGCCACCATGTGGTTGATGAGAATTTAACTCAGGACCTGAAGAAGAGTAGCTGGCACTCAAAGCCTTCTCTCTAGCCCCCATCGTGATGGAACCAGATACAGCGATCCGTGGCTAATCAACAAGACAAGCTGTGGGAATCCTGTTGAAGAGAGGGAGAAGGGATTATATGGTAAGGGGATTTAAAATCATGATGGGGAAATCTGTAAAGACAGCAGAACCAAGCTTATGGGAGCTCACGGCTGGCAACTGTGGCACCTGCATGGGACAGACAAGGACCTCTGCATGTGAGTGGCAGTATAGCTTGGTCTGTATGAGAGGTCTCACTGAGCCTTGACGCAGGGGGTCAGGACTTGGTCCTGCTCAACTTAATGTGCCAGGCTTTGTTGTTGACTCCCCATGGGATGCCTTACTCTTTGGGAGGAGTGGATGGGGTGTGAGCTGGGGGGGGGCGGGGCAGGGAGAGCAGGAGGAGGGGTCTGAAGGAGAGCTGTGGTTGGAGTGTAAAATGAATAAAAAAATAAAGAAATGCAGGCTCCCCAAAATATTTCGGCTTTTAAATACGTGTGTGTGTCCATGCAAAGTCTTTATATATTTTTACTGTTTAACAAACATAGAATTCATAAACTCTCACTGCTTTTTCCAGACATTGAACACTAGATAAGCACTCATATTTGGTTTTGGGAGGTCTACAATTTAATAAAACTAATTAAAAAGTATATTTCATATCATCATAAGGGAACATGTCTACCTTCATAGACATTATTGTATTGGCCTTCTATGCTCATTCTTTTCAGAAGTTGATAAAAAGCATAAAATATTAACATGTTTTATTTAATCACAGTCTTGTCTTATTTTACACTGCCCAAGATACCACTCAGACCTCAGCGAAATATTACTTCAGTCATTTAAACCCACATACGCTTTGTAATAGCAGCCTCACTCTGAATGCAGCATGGCCCTCAGTTTTAACCAAACTACTCCATTATTGTCCACTTATTCATCAGAATAGTAAAAGTTTCTACATAAATAAATATATACATTGTGCTTGATGCTTTCATCCTCTGTTCATTTTTACTACTGTTTTCCAATCCCACATCTCTTCTTGCTGTTTTACTCTACTTGTGAATAGAATTCTCATTTTCAGTAAATTAATCAAGGCAAAATAAATTACACTACCTTAGAGTGCTTTAAGTCCTCAAAAGTAATTAATCATTGAGTGCTTTAGCTTCCATTTCTTAATTAATTATTGAAATTGACCTCTTACCCACAAACTGAAACCCCGAACCTTCTGCCACATGGTTCCATTTTGTTTATTAGTCAGAGTATTGTCCTGAAAGAATGTTGCTGATAAGAATGTTGCTGAGTACTATATTTCCCCATTTAAGAATCTTTTTATAAAACATATCTTACTGGGTGGTGGTGGCTCACGCCTTTAATCTCAGCACTCGAGAGGCAGAGGCAGGTGGATCTCTGTGAGTTCGAGGCCAGCCAGGTCTATAGAGATACTTCCTGGACATATAGGACTGTTACACATAGAATGCCTGTCTCGAGCCCCCATGTAAAAATTTTTTTGCTGTGCTTTACCTAAAACCAACTTATTCTAATATTTGATATGCTCCTATGTATTTTAACTTGTAAAGAATAAAAATGTTATTGTTTCGAGTAATTATTGACTTTGAAATTTTATTTTTCTTCACTAAACAGAAATTTAGTGAATATTCCATGACAATTGCTGCATCCATTTCACTTATAGCTCAGTAGTAATCAAGGCCCCAGTTTACCTGGAGAAAAAACTCCAATCCTTATTTAATATGCTCTGATGAATCTTATGTTGGATTAATAAAATAAGACAAAGAGTCCTATTAAGGTTGCCATTGTATATACATGAGCTGAGCTATTCCAAAAAAAAAAAAAAAAATAGGAAAAATCCTCTAAATCCTCTAGTAGTATGTATTGGCTAACAAATGAGACGAGTAAAATCCTATATCAAAACATAATTGAATTTATTCTGAAAATAAGCATACTTAGAGGATACACATGTAACAGAAAATTAAAAGAAAACAAACCAGAATTAGTTACACAGTCTTTACTAATATATAATAACTAAGAGTTGGTTAGATAAGGTTTAACTACTGAACACTTGTATGTTTGGTAAAGTATTTATTTTTTCTTATTGCTAAAATTTGATTACAGACACTTTGATGATAATAGAATATCAAAATTGACATAATCTATTACTTGAAAAATTGACATGAAATTTGAGAATTTGACAATTAAATTCATGATTGAGCTATGGTGTACTCTCTGCTATCTGAGGTGTTATCTAATTTTCAGGACATCCTTTCTGAAATGTGTTTTTTATGAAAATATTGTTACGCACTTTACCATTTATGCACATTTTTATTAAAATTTAATGTAAAGAAAATCATTCACTTACTCTCCTCAATATCTTTTCCCATGTGTTTAAATGTTATAATCACATGCAAACACTGTTTAAATCCTTTAATTAAGAAGTACTTATTAATCTTAATACATTTTAAGGCATTTAGGCTTCATAAATCTTAATAGTTTGTTTTTAAAATCTATCAGTGAACCCATGATTGAAATGATATAACACTTCTCCAAGCTTTATTATGAGCACTGTCATTCTTGCTCCACACAGAAACCTTTAGCTGCAGAGATAAGCTTTGTCACTTCCCAATCACTGTTTATTGAATGACAGGAAGGTCATCTAAAAGTATCAAATTTCAGGACATCTCAATGTAAATGATTCTTTTCAACGTATAAATACCTATTGCACAGCAAAATGAATTTTATTATTTTGTCCCTGTATTCAGTAGACTGATTTTAAATAGTGAAAGGATACAAAAACAAATATATAACGATCTTTTTGAAAGATTTTTATCACTGGGAATAGATATTTGATCTATTTATCTACCTAAAATCTATCAAGATTCATACACATAAATTACATATAAATATATATTTTTAAAGGACTAAGAAAAATAATGATCAGACACTGCAACTCTCTTACAATGGTTGTAATACGATGTAGATATACTTATTCCAATTCCATGTATTCTGTTAAAAAGTCATTTGACAGTTTTCTGTTTTTGAGCTTATAACTGAATTATATTTCGCGCTTCCTTTCTTCCCTCCTAACCCTCCTATATAACACCCCATTTTAAATTCACGATCTGTCTCATCTCTTTCTCTTGTCTCTCTCTTCTTTCAACTCTCTCCCTTTCTCCCCCCTGCCCTGTCCCTGTCCTTTACACGAAAGTGTTAACTAACACACAACCAATGGGAAGAACAGAGCAAACCATAGGTCCATTTCTCCTCAGTTCTAGATTATTTGTAAGTCAAAGATAGTGTTTGTGAAATGTGTGCATACTAAAAATGGAAATGAGAAGCATTTGCATGAGTTTACATATCCCTTCCACTGTTGTAGTAAGAACATATGCATATAGTAGCTGTGTGTTGAATTGTGTCATTTGGCTGGTTTTTTTTTTTTGACAGTTGAATATTCTCACATTACAGTGTCTTGTGAGTGACTGATATCCTGCCAAAAAAGCTTTAGTTTCTCATGTTACTATATATGGAGAAATGATCTTTTGTATGTATATTTGGTTCAGCAAAGTCCTCAGGAAAAACCTTTATTTTGATGTTATGTGGTCCCATGAGGAGGGAAAGATATTTGTCATTTTTTCATTTCCCTCTCTTGTGTCTTCCTCTCCAGCTTATAAAAATACAAGAAGACATCAATCTTCCTCAAAGTCAAGTGGCAAACCTCATCAAGGAACTACTATGGTGATACCTTGATAAATTGTTGTTAAGCTGTGCTTCTGTTTGTGGAAAGCTGGCATTATTGCACAAAGAAATGGTGTGACTTATTACAACAGTTTAAAGGTTTATTTACATAAAAATTAATTAAAATTTTCTTATTTAATTAAAAAAACTTAAAGTAAATAATACTTTCTTTAATTTGATTATCATTAAGTAGTCAATAAAAAAGCGTAATGGCCATATTAGGAAAACTGATGGCTGTTAGTACCTCAAAGAGAAGTTTTACCTGGTACTTGAGTTCAATCTCCTAGATTTCCATTTTAAATTATGTCAGACAAATTGTGAACCTGTCCTTAAAAATAAAATTTATTTTTGATAAATATGAATATTCCAGAGAGCCCTCTATTGATAGTTTTATATTTAGCAATTAGTATATTGAATTCTCATGATTAAGGCATCCCTGAGTAAAACTTAGCAATGAGATTTCTGACAGAGATTTTATTATCTATAGTCTTTTCTTGTGTGTATAAGTTCAGTATCTTAAACGTAATATTCAAAAAAGAAGTTTGTGAGAAAGAAATTAGTTGCAGCTTAAGTTCACTCTTTACCCTATTTTGTTTGATAAATTTAAGGTAACCCAAAGACATACTTGAAATGAATTTAGGCAAATTTGGCAATAGGTTACTTTTGAATTATTTTTTCCTTTCTTTTTTCTGAGATGGTTTCTTTTTGTTGCCTTGACTTGCTGGAATTTGCTTAGTAGAACAGGCTGGTCTTGAATTCATAGAGGTCCTCTTGATTCTGTATTGCAAATGTTGGGATTAAAGGTGTGAGCAACCACCACTATCTGACTTTCAATTTTTTTTCTTTTTGTTATTAATTTTTATTTATTTATTTATTTATTTATTTATTTATTTATTTATTTATTAAAGATTTCTGACTCTTCCCTGCCACCGCCTCCCATTTCCCTCCCCCTCCCCTAATCAAGCCCCCCCTCCCTCCCTTGTTAGCCCAAAGAGCAATCAGGTTTCCCTGCCCTGTGGGAAGTCCAAGGAACACCCACCTCCATCCAGGTCTAGTAAGGTGAGCATCCAAATTGCCTAGGCTCCCACAAAGCCAGTTCGTGCAGTAGGATCAAAAACCCATTGCCATTGTTCTTGAGTTCTCGGTAGTCCTCATTGTCCACTATGTTCAGCGAGTCTGGTTTTATCCCAGGCTTTTTCAGATCCAGGCCAGCTGGCCTTGGTGAGTTCCCGATAGAACATCCCCATTGTCTCAGTGTGTGGGTGCACCCCTCTATTTTTAATACTTTTTCCTATTCTAACAGTTTTGCTCTGTAAAATATCATTGTTATAGTTTCATTTGTCTATAACTGTGGATTTCCAGGTTTTGCTTGTAATCACCACATAATGACACACAGTAAGTTTTATAGATGTTGTGCTTACTTATATCATGTATTCTTGAGATAGTTTTATTATTATCATGTGTTATCTTCATATAAATTTTATGAATATATTTACATTTCTGATATAGGTATGAATAATTTGCATTGGTATGGATTTTAAGGTCAATTTTGTTATATGTATATGTATTTCTGATTTTAAATAAGGTATTGTGATTGTGTAGTTGATTTTAAAATGTAATGTATAATTAGGATGGATAATCATCGATAACAGTCAAGGTTGTAGTCATGTTAGTTAGATTTTCTAGATATATAGAGATATATTTCAGTTAGATAGGCATTCTTCATATCTTTCAAAGACTACAGAATATGGCATTTAAAATATTTTAATAACTTAGAGCTTTTCATGACAATGAGACACTTCTGCTCCTGGCAGCACCAGTCTACTTCAAGAAGGAGATGGGCATCGAAGAGTCTCCTTATGGAGTTGGTTAGCCATTTGGGCAAGAAACTGCTCTTGCCTGGACTGATGCATAACTGGACACAAAGAACCCGCTGAGAGAGGACTGCTGAACTTGCCTAAAGGTGAGATGATCTTTTGGGGTTCTTGATTCATGAAAGAGTCTGCGAGACATTCTACAGGACACAGCAGAAAATGACTGAACTGTCTTTGGAAAATCCTGCTTCATAAAAATGTCTGCTGGAAACTATGGGCTTGTAGGCCAAAGATGGATGCTCCAACGGTACAGAGGAACTTTTGGTACGAGATGTCTCTGTCATTTCTAGAGTTTTGGACTTCTTGTTTGTTTAGGTAATATTATATCATTCTGGAATCTTTGATGGAGTTAAAAATGGTTAGTTATAGTTTTCCCTTCCCCCAACTTTTCCCACATTCTATTCTCCTCCTCTCCCATCCAAATTCACACCTTTGTGTCTCTTAAAAGACAAACAGGCACATGAAGAATAATAATAAAATAGAATAGGCTAAAATGAAATGAGACAAGCTCTGATAGGGCAAAACAAAAACAAACAGAAGAGAAAGATACAAAGTAGAAATGGAGTTTTTAACATCCAAATATATGTGTTCCAATATTGTTAACTATATGTAGATGTTCATAACTTGTCTAGTTTTTTCTAAAACTACTCCAATGAATTTTCATATTGTCTCAGAATTATAATATGAATCATCCATTTCAAATTTTGCTATTCACCCTTTGATTTTCAGGTTTACTCAATGAGGTCTTCATTCTAGTCTATATTAGTCTTCTAATAAATTACATCTATTCTGGGTTATATTTTTTTCTGATACAAATAGCATTTTCTGATTTTGATTCTTACTTGATCATTAATATTTTATTTTCTTCATTCTCCTTAGCCTCATCTGAAATCTAATTTTAAGATATCCTTTGATATTATGCTAGTAACACCTAAACCTTAATGAAACACATAATTAATTTATGCACCTTTAATAAGTAAACATCAAGGGCACAGGAAGAGTTTTCATTAAATATTTCCCTGGCAATTCACATTTTCCAGCGTGTCAACTACACTAGAACCCTTCCATGTGCATTTCATATATTTTTTTACATATATAATGAAATTTTTAATAATGCTTAAGCATCACTACAAAAATAGTTCATGTAATTAATACTTTCTCATATGTTTATATGTCCAGCTTAATTAAGCAGCTTTATCTTTCAAATTATGTCTATTTTACTGAAAAATCAAAGTTCATGTGGTATTTAAACTAAAGTCATAGACATTCCCCAGTCAGGTTCAATCAAAAAAAAAAAAAAAGATCAAGAAAATGAAGTGGCACATTTGAGAAAAGAATAAATAATGTGCTCTTCAAAGCCAAATAAGCGAGAAGCAGTGAACCTGAAACAGATAAAATACTTAATATTCCAAGGGAAGTACAACAAAGTCTATTGTACATCCTGTGATCAGAAACATAAAAACAAGTTCTTTCAATGAGCATTAGAAATAACTATCTATAGGAAAATCCTCACTTACAGAAAAACTCATCTCCACAGCGAATCAAACAAAGCAAAAAGGATAGTAGATGAAACCCCCCCTTTTTTAAATCAAGACCAAAGAACAATTGCCCATAAAAGATATTCCTACTAAAGCTTCAAGTCTCATTGACTTGATGAAGTTAGAGGGAAAAACAAATTCAAGCAGGTAGCAACAAGGACCCAAAAGGGACACATCTGTCATTTGCATATCTTATGGAAAATTCCCAGTATACCATTATATTTTGTATTTTTTGAGCTTATTATGAAACTATCAAAACAAGTTTTTATTATTCTCAATTGCCTGGTTAGTATAAACGACTAAAGCTGTCTTAACCATCTTTCCTTTTCTCCACATTCATCATATATGTATTTAAAAAATACATATACATAACAAAGTGAAGATGCAACAGAGGTATAAGTGTTTCATTTATTCACAGAATATTAACATATTAATATGTATTGAAATAAGTCTTTCAGTTAAATGTATCTGTTAAGGATTTGGAATTTTGGTGAAACATTATTTGCAACACTAAAATTTGTTATGGGATCATGGGTTTATGGCTATTCTTTTCAGAAGATTATTTTACTTCTGCAAATTATTACAACTATATATCTCTGCTACCTTTTTGTTCTTTGAAGGATGATATACAGGGTTGTTTTACTGTGTAGCTGAATCATTGATGGAGAGGGGGTGAGGGAAATGGGAACAATAAAGCAAAATATATTTAAAAGGCTGAATCCCTGCAACACACACTAATGAATGTGCTCAAACTATAATTCACTGGAAGTCTAACCTTCTATTGTCCAGAAAAAAATTTCTCGAAGTCTCTTTAAAAAATTACTTGTGTATTCAGAACATTTGTATTCCTTGCAGAGTTTTGCTGCCCCACTTTTTTGTTTGTTTGTATGCTTGTTTGCTTGCTCTCTCTCTCTCTCTCTCTCTCTCTCTCTCTCTCTTTACTATTTGTGCTCTATTGAATCTAAGGAAAAAAATACCTTAAGTATCCAGCAAAGAAAAAGTTTCAAAGCACATAATTAGGTAGAATATGAGAAAGGTAGATTCTTGAGTTTTTATTTATTGGCCAAATTCTGCTCTATAGTGTATAACAGACTGTTCGATCACATTTCAGTGAGGATGTCTGATATGCTAAAGAACTGTGTGAATGCAGTTAGTTGTCAAGGTGACAAACAATCATATAAAAATTCAAAGAGGTAAAGGGTAAGTTTAAAGAACAAATTTATTAACTGGGAGACTGCTTAAAGTTTGTTGCAGAAAAGGTAGTGGAATGATAAAGTTTCAAAATAAAGATGTCTTCTGGTGTTTACTTGTGATTTGCAAAGATATGTTCTCCGAGTATGAAGTGTTTAGGATTTTCTGTCAGGCGATATTTTTTAAAATAGGAATGTAAACCTAGGAGTTGGCAGCTGTGCACTTCTGGAGACACTCCAAGCCGTAGAAATTAAATTCATAATTCCAATTATTTTTATGAAAAATATAATAACAAGTAGAATAAAAATGTGATCAAAGTTAGTTGTTAGTTATGACTTGTTGTGTTATTGACTGGAAAGGGTTTTATTCTCCACAATCCATTATCAATAGGTAAACAATAGGATATCCTAGCAGGGTGATACAAGTCTATCATTAAGTTGTAGCTCTGCTTACAAAATAATATGTTGAGAATGTGCTCATCTTTGAGGATAATTTGCATGCTGAGATCTTGCCAGAATGAGCATACATAGAGGATTAGATAACTAAATCCATCTGTATTAGAAGCAGTGAGGGAAAAAAAAAGCACCACAAAACCTTGTGAAATTCACAAAATCACTGACAACTGCAATTAATAAATTATGTTTGTATATTTAAAACACACTTTCAAAGATGAGAAATTCTACTCTACATGATTTAATAGAATTATTGGGATAATGTTATGGGAGATATACTGAGGTAGCTTTGTGCTGAACGCAGAGCAGATTTAAAATAATGAGAAATATCTTCTTTGAGATGTGACAAACCCCATGTGTGCCATGTGCATTCCCCCTGTCTTTCCCTCAAATCTAACACTCTAGGATGGAATTAGTCTGTACACTGCATTAACATCATCAGTATTATTATGATATATGTGTGCTTATTGTGTTAATCCGGTTCAGAAAAAAATAAAATAGTACACTTTGTCAAGACAACCACAGACAGTAGTATTTAAACATGAGTGCAAATGCTAAGTAACTGAAGCAAAACCCTTTTGATAATTATCTTATGTTTTAAAAATGTGTTACATTTCACAGCAAGTTTTCAGGCTGTGGATGTACATTATGTAACTTTTTCTCACAGTTAAATGTTTTGCAAAGTGCCTTTTACAGGCTCTTATTTCAAGCTGAGCCAAAAGATTTCATGCATAAGTCTGACTTGTCTGCCTGTTTGTCCAGTCTGTCTGACTTGTCTGTCAGTTCATGAAAGGGGAGTGTGGATTGAGGAAAGAAATAGACAAGGAACAGAAGATATATTGGATTTGGGAGAGCTTCCAATGAATACTGTAGCAAAATGCAAAAAAGCCTCAAGTTTATTACTCTTCTTACATCTCAAAAAAGCTGGTAGCCATGCCTTGAGTCACAACATCCTGTTGTCTGGCCTTTGAAGAGTAACGCATGAAGTAGGCACACAATTGCTCAAACATATTGTTTGTCCATGGGGAGCAAGAATAGATCTGAACTCTCCGAATTTTAGTCAAGATGAAATGAATTCAAAACTGTGGGTCTTGATACCTGTTCAGTTGTTTTTTTGCTATCTATTTATCTGTTTATAGATAGTCCTCATAACATAGTGCTAATCCAATCTTGGCATTGTTTTTCTTTTATAATTTATGCTTTTCACAACTATTGTTTTCATAACATTTATTGTCACTGTAATAATTATAAAAGCTATGAAAATACATAGAATGACATAATTATTTTAGAACTATCTTTAGTCAATATTTCTTCCTCCTCTGATAATAAATTATAGCTTTTTAATTGTTAAAATTATGAGTACATTTATAATTTCCTTTCTTAATGAAATGATTTCCCCTGAAAATGTGTTTTAACATTAGCTAACTCACAAGAAAGACAACGTTATTTTCTAACCACTGGGTTGAACAGAACATGTCATGCCATAAAAATTGGTAAGAGAAGCTGGACTGTGGTGGTGCATGCCTTCAATCCCAGCACTTGGGAGGCAGAAGCAGGCAAATCTTTGTGAGTTCAAGGCCAGCCTGGTCTACAAAAGTAGTTCCAGGACAGGCTCTAAAACTACAGAAAAACCCTGTCCAAAACGAAAAAAAAGAAAAAGAAAAAAGAAAGAAAGAAAGAAAGGAAGGAAGGAAGGAAGGAAGGAAGGAAGGAAGGAAGGAAGAAAGAAAGAAAGAAAGAAAGAAAGAAAGAAAGAAAGAAAGAAAGAAAGAAAGATGCACAAAAGAAAAGCTGGTAAGGAGGCAGGTTTGGGAAGGATAAACTTATTTAGAAATTATTATGTTCATACTAATGGGCTTCAGTTTCATTAATTTAAGATATTTTTCTTTCTTTTTGTTAATGTAGCATCAAAATTTCTATTCATGTGAATTGTTAAAGTTGGCACATATACCATTGTCAAATGAGGGTAGGAGAGAAAGGCAGGGAGCAGCAAAAGAAAGAAATTTTCCATTATTGGTAATAAATACCCAGGTTCATCCCATGACGGATTTCTTTTTTTTTTAATTAATTAATTTATTTATTCAAGATTTCTGCCTCCTCCCCGCCACCGCCTCCCATTTCTCTCCCCCTCCCTCAATCAAGTCCCCCTCCCTCATCAGCCCAAAGAGCAGTGAGGGTTCCCTGCCCTGTGGGAAGTCCAAGGACCTCCCACCTTTTTCCAGGTCTAGTAAGGTGAGCATCCAAACTGCCTAGGCTCCCACAAAGCCAGTATGTGCAGTAGGATCAAAACCCAGTGCCACTGTTCTTGAGTTCTCAGTAGTCCTCATTGTCCGCTATGTCTACGACGGATTTCATAATCTCTTAGAGATACACAGTTATCAAAAAACAGAGTACAAATTGCGAGGCAGTGGTGAAGCACTCAATTGATACCAGCAATCAGGAGGAGGAGGAGAACATATATTTGAGTATGCAGGACAGCCTGGTCTACAAAGAGAGTTCCAGGACAGTCAGGGAGACACAGAAAAACACTGTCTCACAAAAAAGCAAGGGGGATACCACTTTTTAAGAACCATTCTATTCCAAGAGTTGCCAGTTTGGACTGCTGAGTTATAGCCAGAATTATTCTCCATCCCACTGGTCCCCCTGGTATAGTGTCTCTCCACCCACTGGATCCCGCTTACTAGTTCCCACAACCTCTTTGTTGTAAGAGGCCTCTTGTTTGTTCAAAGCTGCTCAGAACTGAAATAATCACACAGAAACGATATTATTTGCAGTACTGTTATTTGATTTAATATCTTTTGAACAACAGGCAGATTTAATTTTTCATGAGTAATTGCAAGAAGCAGTTTAAGATAAATGCAGAAAATTAATTCCATTATTATAGAAATAACTTTGCACTATGGTTATGACGATACATGCATACAGAAATTTCTTTTCTTTTGCCTCACTAAAATTACTCTAAAGCAATTAAAACGATGTGGAAAACAAGGCATGGTGATAAATGTAATCCTTTCTCTGGGGAAGATAATAAGGGAGAAATCCTTCTGTTTGTGATGAGCAAAATTTTTAAAAAAAGCCCGGAAGCTATTATATTATAAGCTATTATAGCTGGACCTTGGTGATCAGTCTTAGCTGTGAGTCCGGCTTAACAAAGGGGCTAGAACTTGCTAACCAGCTTTAGTGATGAGAGCTATGATTTGCAAAGTAAATGGAAGGGTGAAGAACAGGCTGTGCTACTTGCATCTTTATCATGCTGGGTCCTTCTGGAGCCCTTCACCTAGTATACTACATAAAATAACGCAGGTGTGTAATGTTTTTGCTTATCTAGTACTCCAAAAAAATTTGAAATTCAAAAGTTAATTCTAAATAAATAAAAAAAGTTAATTCTAAAATAATAAAATAAATCACTAATCTAAAAACATTCTTGTGAGTATACGTGGTAAAATCTAAAAAAAATTCTATTATTTATTTCATTTATGTCGGTGTGCGTGCTTGTTTATTTTTACAATTTATAACACAAAGTTAAAAGTCTTCTTATATCCAAAAGAATTTGCAAATAAATTAACAAGATATGTTTGTTTGTTTTTAATTATTTATTTATTATGTGTACATTATGTTTCCGTGTATGCCCACACACCAGAAGAGGGCGCCAGATCTCATTACAAATGGTTGTGAGGCATCGTGTGGTTGCTGGGAATTGAACTCGGGACCTCTGGAAGAGCAGTCAGTGCTCTGAGCCATCTCTCCAGCCCTGCAAGATATGTTTTTAAGGAAGTGAAATTACTCTTTTTCTATTCATCTAATTCTAATGAGGGTCGCTGGAGTCCAGCCCCAACATCCTTTCCAGGGTTCAAATAAGATGTTATAGGAAGTGAAAGAAACTCAGAGTATTTGAGGATGAGTGGACACTCTCATCTGAGTGCTGTTCCAAACATATCTATTTACCGTTTTCATCTATTCTAATTCTTTTGTCATAATTTTAATTCCTTCTAGCTTCTTCTCCTCTAGTATAACAACTCTCTTTTTTCAGGAGGCCTGAAATAATGAAAGACTCCCAAGAGTTACTGCCCACTGGTCAAAAGCACATTCCTAGGGAAGACAATAGGAGGTAACAGGAGAAAGATTGTCCAGACCCAAGACAGGAGAGAGGGAGGAGACAGTGCCCAGTGACAAATTTTGAGATATAGGTCTTTTGTCAGCAAACTTGGCAAGTAAAGAATTGACATGATATTCTCAGCGTACTTTGTGTAGCAACCTTGATTAGACATCTGAAACTTTGACCTTGTACATAGCTGTAAAGTTTTAAAACTATGGCCAATTTTCAAAAAGTGTTTAGTATAGTTTGAACTTGCTCTGAGGTGAAAGTAAGCTGATTATGTGCAATTATTCTGAGCAAAAGGAACAAAACGGGCTTTTAAGGTCTACAGTCCTTATGGGACAATAGATATAGTTATAAAGTATATTCTAGTATATTTTCTATATATCAAAATTAGACAGATGAATGAAAAGTCATCTTCTGCCCACACACAGATGTATGTGCCTGAAAAGATTGAGATGCAGGGCATGAGATTACATACACATATCACACGATTTTACACACTGCAGTGCACGTATTATTTGGGAGACACCAAACTGTCTGAGCAAATGTGAGCAAGTTTCCAGAATAGATGATCCTGAAGACTTGCCTGGACAGGATTAACCTGCATCAGAGAAACGTGTCACTGATGCTTTGACATCAGAGCACTAGTTGTTACCTGCTGTAACTCTCATGACCTCCGACGTAGTTCACTGCAATTAAAAATGTTATCTTAAAGTGAATCCATAATTGAGTATAATAGAGAAATTTCTAAATCATTTAGCAAGGGTGTAATTTTTTAAACTACCACATTGTGCTGGGAAGAAATACAGGTGAACTTTACTTGAAGTAACTATTATTTAGATGATCTCTAAGGCATTAAAAGGTTATTAGATTCATCAATGTGCCAAAAAATTAAAATGTGAGTTCAGATATCATAAGAAAAAAATCTAATACAAATAACCTTTATTATGCATGATATTTTCAAATGTTAGTACCCTGTTAAGTTAATTTGTTTAAATTGGTGATATTAATGATATAAAAGTAAATATGGGCAAATGTTTATTTTTAATTTACATTACAATGCTTTATAAAAAAAATTAAAATATATTGACTGAGTTAGTATTTGTCAACACAGATGGAAAGAAGACACATTTTCTCTATTCCATGAGATATTAAATGAGAACAGAAGCTAAAAGCACAGGAATTGTCTCCAAAATCGGAAGAACCCCAAAGGGCTTGGTAGGATATAAATAAAGCAAATTTTACAAAAAATTAAATTATTACAAAATTTACATTACATTTACATTAAACTATGATTGCATAGTTTAATGAAAAGCATCTACATTTCTATACATTTGTGTATATAGAGCTGAGAACACTAATCCTCCCCTTGAAACACTGAGCACCTGCACCCTCTCCTCTCTGTGTCCTTGATGAGCTGTGAGGTAAGACTTTGTATACATTGTAAGCAAATGATTCACAGCTAAGCTGAATACCCACCCCTTGATTTTCAGTTGTTTAAGAAAGAAAGCAAGATAGCCCAAGTAACAAAAACTAATGTAAGGAAATTTTTCTTTATGAGTGATGAGAAATGTACTTCTCTGTGATTTTACGCCTAAATATTTACAACATCATTAGAGACTATACTGGCTAGTAAAGGGTAGGTGTAGGTTATCCCGTGAGATCTATTATTTTATCAGCTCAGTGTAATTGGATGGTATTGCAGTACTAGGCAAGATTTCCTTCTATATCCTTCTTGCTATAACCCATTTAAACTACCTATACGTCTTTCTGAAAATGTCCAGATAACATATTCGATGAGGAAGAATGGTTAAAATCTATTATTTCCTAATTAAGAGATGGGCAAAAGAAGAAGAAAAATAATTACATTATTTGGTAAACACCGATGTGGGATGTCCTTCTGTATATGTGTTGCTTTTAGTGGTTTAGAGAAAAAACTTGTTTGGCCCAATGACCTAGAAAAGTAAAGCCAGGTGGGAAATCAGAACACAGACAGGGAGTAGGTGGAATCAGAGAGAATCCATGTGGCTGCCAAAGGAGACAGATGCTGGATGGAAATATACCAGTAGGCCACAGACTCATGGCAGTACATAGACTAATAAAAATCGGTGAATTTAAGATGTACAAGCAAGCTAGAAATACACCTAAGACATAGGTAAAGCAGTATTGTAATTAGTATAATTTTTGTATAATTATTTAGATCTGGGTGGCCAGGAAACAAATGAGCAGTCTCTGGTTACATACACTTTTGCAGTTTTCAATACAGTATTTAATTATTTGTTTCATACAAAGAGCTGAAAACTCACAGATATTATTCTTTAGAAATTAAAATACGTTTCTTGTTTCAAGTTGTTAAATCTAGGTTTTATTCATGCATATATTTTATGTGTGTGTGTGTGTGTGTGTGTGTGTGTGAATGTATGTGTGTGTAATCACTTGAGGGAACAAGTAAATAAATGAAAGGATGGGTATTAGCAGGAAATGTGAAGAGATTAAGAATAGGAATTGTTTAAGTTTGAAAAAAACTTGGTACACATGTATATAATCATCTTTATGATCTTCATTATTATAGACAAGAAATGTGTCAGTGAAAGCATATGTTAAAGAATAAAGATTCTTCTACAGTCATACAGAAGCCCAGATGCCTTTGCTCTAACTTCGCTATCCAGTCATGTTTGGTCAAGGCAGGTACCAGAATTATTTGATCTATTGTGCTTATTTCTTTGAAGTGATCTTGTTGAGAAGTAATAGTTTCAATGATGTGAAGATATACTAGCTATGATTATATTAATACTTTTCTTTTTTCAGTACAAGAATTTCTGAAGTCTATATGTTAAACTTGAAATTTTTTGGTAACTCCTTGTGCTCAGTCATTGCCCCATTTGTTAGTGGATTTCTCAATTTAGCTGTCTCTTTTTCTCCCTTTTTGGCTCATAGCTGTTCTGACAAATATCTAAAGCCAAGAGCTACAAACCTGAGAGGAAATTTCAGCTGCCAAATGTATTTTTGAGTTCAGCTTCTCTGACAGAGTAAAGAACAGTTGGCCTGTCTGAGTCATGGTTGCTAGGAAAAGTGAAAACAAATGACACAACCCAGTTCATCACTCGTAAATGTGTCTAAAACCTGTCTCCTATGCATAGAATAATTCATATCCAAGCTCTAAGAGATTCACACATTCATATAGATATCTATAGGTATTGCTATATCCATATATCCATATGTTTTATAGGTATATATAGAGAGATAAATAGATGGACAGCAGGTAAGTATATTGATAGAAGATAGATAGATAGATGATAGATAGATAGATAGATAGATAGATAGATAGATAGATAGATAGATGATAGATAGATAGATAGATAGATAGATAGATAGATAGATAGAAAGTTAGAAAGACAGATAGGATAAAGTATGATTAAATATGTAAGTTTGTATGTATATATATGTGTGCATATATGCACATATACAGTATATGTACACATATGTTATGTATATCTATATGTATATGTATTTATAAATGTAGGGAAGTGCCCTCTCCAAATGTGCTTCTTTGGGTTTTTGTTGGATGGAAAAAGTGAGACTGGAGGAATCTGAAAATTAATGTGGACCATGTAGCTTTAGATAAGGCACAACCACACTGAGTTAAATGAAATTAAAGTTATGTACCCAAATATGAATAACCTGATTTGAGAAAAATTAAGAGAGAAAACATGACTTTCCATTGTCACTATGAAAGGTAAAAAAATATTCCCTTCATATCTCCATTTTAGGATTCTTTATATTTTTTATTCTTCAGATATTTTAATATTGCATCCCAGTAAACCAGAAGCATGCACAGTAAAAGTTTGTTTCCTGGCTAAAGAATCACCTCTGCCTTTTTCATCATCAAAAGGAAGCACAGTTCTTTGGTACTGTGTCAGCACTTTCCTCTGTTGCAGGCAGATAGATCAAGAAGTGATTGCTAGATGTGCTGTCAGGAGTATTGAGCCTGTATTGTGCAAATTACTCCAGGTGTCAAAGTGACAGAGACTCTCCACAAAAAAAAGTCAGAAAATCTAAACACAAATTAATTATACTGCAAAATGTATTCTGTGGTTCCCCAGAATGCGGGGTTTCAGACTTTAGATCTGACAAATGATAGTTGTATCTTGAAATGGGAGATAAGATGCAAAAGAGTTAAGCACAAATAATATTTCAGATTCAACAGTGACTCAAAGACTTAGTACTGTTTTTAATTTCAGCTAAATTGTTTCCTTTAACTCACCCCTAAATGATATGGTTTTCACCATAAAAATAAATCTTAATTAATAAATGTTCTTTCAAATTTATATATTCCAAAGTCATAACATAAAATCATAGTTTGTTTTGAATTTGTTAAGTCAAAGGTGTTTTAACACTTCCTTGGTTCAGATAGTTTAGAAAATATCTGTGACAGAAATCAATTATATTTTGGAAATAAAGTAAATAGCAACATATACTTTTCAATATAGAGCAGAAACTCTGGTGTATAAAAACAAAACATGCTTCCAGGATCAACAGACCTTAACAATATAGTCCCCAAGTCTAGCAACTAAACTCAATGGGAATAATCCCTTTGCAATCATTCACTCCATATGCATGCTCCATTTATGGAATTGCAGCTTAGCTCTGCATTTTAAATAGGCAATCTAAACATGTTCTCAGTGGATAAGAATAAGCCCTGCAGAACTACTTTCTAAACTTTGTATTTTTCCACAGAAACTTGACTTCAAAGATATTCTGAAAACACCATAAAGCTTCAAACTACAGTGCCTGCAAACTTTGCACATGGCTCCCATTGACATCAATCAGAATTCTATATGCATGGACTCAGGGCAAAGCATAACCTTTTATATGGTCGACAATATGTTTGAAATGGTGACAAAAATGTCTGAAACTTCAAACACATTGCTGACTTTTCAGTTTCAAAGGACACTTAGTTTAAGGATCCAACCAAGGCTAAGTATTCTGAATTGTAGTGCCTTAATTTCAAATTTTAAAAAAGTTCAGAGGAATTTTCTTTAAAATTTGAGGAAAAAAATTAACTTTTCATAAAGCCTCTACATGGTTGAAGGATTCGATGGCAATGTTTTAATATGTGTTTGTGTAATTGTTTCTTCACTTGTCAAGTATTAGAAATAATAAAAGTAATAGCACACTATGTAATTTAGGGAATAATCACAACATAAATATTTCAGTGATACATTCTAAAACAATAACATCACAAATATCACAAATTTTAAATCAGATTGCATTAAAAGTAAGTACAACAGTTCAAATATTAATGGCTTTAAATTTATGTATGACATATTTTAAGAACCATTTTCTTTATTTCTTATTTTTTATGGTCTGCAATAAATAATAGCTTAGGTTTAAAGAAGTTCTAATTTCTAAAACCTATTAATAACTCAAGTAGTATATGGAGGTACAGATAGGTGGAAGAAAATGGCAGCTCCCTGGACTGCTGTGAACTCCAGGGCCACCACTTTCAACTATGCCCCTTAGTTCCAAAGTTCCCTGGCATTTCCCACCTTTAGTTGTGGTGCAGAAACTCTTTCCATAAATCCACAGAAATAGTTCAATTTGCACAGTGTCAGCAAGAGGACTTGTGATGCTTAGTGAAAAGGAAATTATTTGTAATGAATGACTTTTCAAAGAAAAAAATTAAAAAGAAAAGACTGACATTCAGAAAGAGTTTTAGAAAAACAAGATACCTAAAATGAACCTGAACTGCCTTATTATTTATAACTTCACTCTTTATGTTAGAATTCATCCCCAGAGTTTTAGTCCAGTTTCTTCTGTATTTAAAGTTGTCCAACTGAGAAAAGAGATTTCATATCTTGATTTTCCATGTCAGGTTGGATTCCATTAACGACTCACTATGCCATCACAACATAAGCTCCAAGAAACAGGTAAACATTGTCAAAATAACACGAACAATATGTTTAGTAGAATAATATGTTAGGAAAGCTTGATTTTCTGTATGAAAAGAGAATTCAGAACACAGTCACCCCAGGAAATAAGGAGTAAAATTACATGGAAGGCACCATCCTAGGCCATAAAAATCTATTTAACATTAATTATAGCATAGTCATCTAAATCTGAGGCAATGCAGAGCTTCACATGGAGAGATAAAGCAGCCTCTTGAACTCAATTATGCAAGGATTTCAAATCCTTTAGTATTTTAAAGTTGTGAGGATGTGGGAGAGAGGTTTGGGTCATCAGGGGATTTCAATGAAGATTAGAGAAATATTTATTTATAAAAGGACTGAAGTTTATTCCTACAACTGGTTTTATTTTACCTGGTACCAATATCAGTACCAGGTTTTATCCCTTTTTGAGCAATGCTGTGATGTGAAGAATGTCTGCCAAACACACTGATGAGTTGCTCACAGGAAAACTGGGCCAGAAGTGTCGTAGTGAAAGGCTCACTGACACTATTATATAGCTGTGTATCTTGGAGTTAGCAGTTGATGTCATATTAATTCTCAAAAAGTTGACATTTTTAATGAATAATTTGTAATGATGATTTTTATTATTTATTTAAGTTTTGAGATTATAATGTAATTTCACCATTCTCTAAAAACCTTTCTCCCGAGGACCAGCTTTATTGTACAAGAAGATACTATGAAAACTTCCAAAGGACAAAAGCAAACTATAGTGAAGCCCAACTATAATGCCAAATATAACTCTATAACAACCAATTTTATTTTGAGAGCTAACGGTTAGAGAACAAAGACAAAACATAATGAAATTGAAGAAAATTTGCAGAATATTTTTCAACCTATTGAACAAGAGTCTAGTAATGTTTAGACACATTTTGGGGGGCCTTTGAATGGGACAGAGGTAAAAAAATGACACTTTTGAAAAATTTTAAATATGTATATTTTTTTAAAAAGAAAACAAACTATCCTTTTATACTACACATACCAATCCAAAGTCCTGTTCCCTCCCCTCCCCTCACTCCCTCCACATATTCTTTCATCCCACTTCCATTTAATCCTTAGAGATGGAAAGACACAATGCCCTGTGGAAGGTTCAAGGCCCTCAGCACTATATCCATGCAGAGCAAGCCACCCATCCAAATAGACTACATTCCCTTAAAGCCAGTACATGCAGTAGGGATAAATCCTGGTGCCTGTTGTAAGGAGCAGCAGTGGGCTGTGTCCCGCCACCCGGCTAGCTTTACCCGAAATAATTACATGGAAACTGTATTCTTTTAAACACTGTCTGGCCCATTAGTTATAACCTCTTATTGGCTAGCTCTTACATATTGATCTAACCCATTTTTAATATCCCTGTAACACCACGAGGTGTCTTACCAGGGAAGATCTTAACCTGCGTCTCTGTCCTGTGGAAGAATCATGGCGACTGCCTGACTCGGCTTCTTTCTCCCAGCATTCTATTCTGTTTACTCCGCCTATCTAAGCTGCTGTCCTATCAAAAGGGCCAAGGCAGTTTCTTTATTAACCAATGACCTTCCTCCATCAGGTGCCACTGACAGTGACCCCTTATTCTTCCCCAGTCCTTCAATTGTGAACCAAAATCAGAAGAACCAGTTTAGTCCTATGATTGGTCTTTCCCAGTGCGGCTGGAGTTGGTGAGCTCCCACTAGCTCAGGTAGACTGTTTCAGTGGGTGAACCCATCATGGTCTTGACCTCTTTGTTCACATTCTCATTCCTTCCACTCTTCAACTTGACCTCGGGAGCACAATACAGAGCTCCAATGCGGATCTCTGTCTCTGTTTCAACAGTTGCTTGATGAAGGTTCTATGGTGATATTTAAGATATGCATCAGCCTGACTACAGGGAGAGTCAAGATTGGGACCCCTCTCATTTATTGTTTTGGGCCTAACTGGCATCATCCTTGTGAATTCCTAGGAACTTCTCTAGGGCCAGGTTTCTGTTAATCTAATAGCTCACTCAATCAAGATGTTTCTTTTCTTGCTCTCATCTCTGTCCTTCCTTCATCTTGACTATCCCATTACCTCAAGTTCTCCACACCCCTCCCCTTCTCCCATCTTCTCCTCCCTTTCCCCCACCCCCAACGTCCCAATTTTGTCAGGAGACCTTATCTGTTTCCAATTTTCAGGTGAATCTATATATGTTATTTTTTGGGGGGGGTTCACTTTATTACATAGCTTCTCTAGGATCATTTACTATAGCCTCAATATCCCTTGTTTATAGCTAGTATTCACTTATGAGTGAGTACATACTATATTCATCTTTTTGGGTCTGGGTTACTTCACCCAGGATAGTATTTTCTAATCCCATCCATTTTGCATGCAAAATTCAAGATGTCACTGTTATTTACCACTGAGCAATACTCTAATGTGTAAATGTGCCACATTTTCTTTAACCATTCTTTGGTTGAGGGACATCAAGGTTATTTCCAGGTTCTGGCTATTACAAATAATGGTGCTACAAACATAGCTGAACAAATCCTTTTGTGGTATGGTTGAGCATTTTTTTAGGTATATACCCAAGAGTGGTATTACTGGATCCTGAGGTAGGTTAACTCCCAATTTTCTGAGAAACACCATACTGATTTCCAAAGTGGTTGTACAAGTTTTTAATCCCAACAACAATGGATGAGAGTTCCTCTTACTCCACATCCTCTCCAGCATAAGCTATAATTGGCATTTTTGATCTTAGCCATTCTGACAGGTGTAAAATGGTATCCCAGAGTTGTTTTGATTTGCATTTCTCTAATGGTTATGGATGTTGAACATTTCCTTAAGTAGTTTTTGCCCATTAGAGATACTTCTGTTGAGAGTTTTCTGTTTTGATCTCTATCCCATTTTTAATTAGGTTAGTTAGAATTTTGATCTAATTTATTGAGTTCTTTATATATTTTGGAGATTATTTCTTTGTCTGGTGTGGGGTTAGTGAAGGTCTTTTCCCATTTAGTAGGCTGCTTTTTTGTCTTATTGACTGTATCCTTTGCTTTACAGAAGCTTCTCGGTGTCAGAAGGCCCCATTTATTTATTCTGGCTCTCAGTGTCTGGGTTACTGGGGCTATATTTAGGAAGTGGTCTTCTGTGCCCAGGCATTGAAGACTACTACGAACTTTCTTATCTATCAGGTTCAGTGTGGTCAGATTTATATTGAGGTCCTCAATCCATTTGGACTTAAGTTTTGTGCATTGGGATAATATGGATCATTTTGCATTCTTCTACACATTGACATACATTTATGCCAGCACCATTTGTTAAAGATGCTTTGTTTTTTTTCATTGCATAATTTTAGCTTCTTTGACAAAAAGCAGGTGTTCACAGGTGTATTGATTAACATACGGGTCTTTGATTTTATTCCATTTGGTCAACTTCTCTGTTTTAATGCCCGTGCCAAGCTGTTTTCATTACTGTAGCACTATAATAGAGATTGATTTCACGGATGGTGATGCCTTCAGAACTTCCTACACTGCCTGAATCTCTGTCCTGATTTATTTCAATGAGGAACAGTGATTTTTGAGAGTCAAGCCAAATGAATTCTTTCTTTGCCTTGTTGTTTTGGGCAGGCATTTCATCACAACCAGAATAACCCCAGTTAGAAAAATCATATAGTTTAATAAACTGAAGTTGTTAATATTAGTATGTTACTCTTCAATGGACTAAGGACAGGTTCTACCTTTTAGTGCTGACTTAAACAAAGAGAAAATTCTTTGGCTTACCTTGAGCTTTATCAGAAAAAAATAGATAGTTGTATATATTGTCTTATGACCATGATCTTGACAAAATAGGTTAGAATCTGTATTTTGTGTTTTTTTATACTCAAAAAATAGTATTTGCTGGGTGGGATATTCATATTAAAGGTTGGTAGTTTTACCAAAAATAACACCAACAATAAAAAAAAAAAAAACTACTCCACAAGTGGCATCATTAAAGGCTGGAGGAACCATGAGTTTGATTAGAATTTGTAAACATTAAGATTTTTTTCAAACTTCTCTTAATTTCTCTTGTTGCTTCTTAACACACATCACTACACTGTTGTGCCATGGAAGCAGTAAAGGTTCCCTTGTAGAATAATCTTTAAGACACATTTAAAATATGTCTTGAAAGATCAGGAAAAAGAATATGAAACTACCACCTAGAGACTTGAGATGGTGCAAGCTTTTATTTGTAGGAAATCACTGGAAAGGTATGGGTATAAGTGTAGGGTTTTAACATCGGAGGCTAGAGTGATATGAGGCTAAGAACACTTGCTGATCTAGAAGAGAACAGAGGTTCAATATCCAGATTTCTACAGTCTGGTATTTACGACTGTTACTTCAGGTCCAAGCAATTTAATGGCCTCTTCTGGCTTCTGGAGGCATGAGTCAGGAATGTAGTTCAACTATGTTCATGTAGGCAAACACTCATACATATTTAACATAAACAGAACAAACCTTTAAAAAAAGAGACTCAGAAACAGTCATTTCCCAAGAAGCTGGGTAGTCACAGAGCAGGCAGTATGTGGGACAGGGAGTAGAGGTGGGGGCTGGTTTTTTTTTTTATGTTTGGCCTGTACATGTCCATTGCTCTGGAGAGTCAGTTAAAGAATGGTAAATGATCAATAAACATCTCTTTTGGTAACAATTACTGTGTGTCCTCAGGACAGGCAGTCCAAAAGTCTATAGAACAAAGTTATATTTCTTCAATGAACTGTAATACTGTAGTTTAAAGAAATTTTCAGACTTCAACCAAGGTAAAAGTTTTACAAATTGATATGACCTATGACAGCACTTATGAAACATAAAATTCTATTCATCTAGATTTGTTTTTCCTGTAGAATCTTTAGTGTAGGAAGTCCAGGAATTCCTTCATTTCATGTAATCTAATAAATTAACATTGATTTCTATATAACAATTTTGTTTTGGGTTGTGTTTATACTTAATTTTATTTATTCAGTTGTTCTATATTTCCCTTACACATACACACCCATACACACAAACTCCCTCTCTCCCTCAAATATGTTTGTGTGTGTTCTCTGTAAGTATCTTCTGATTGTGTCTGAAATAAGAGGACAACTTACTAGAATCTATTCTTTTTTTTTTTTTGGTTTTTCGAGACAGGGTTTCTCTGTGGCTTTGGAGCCTGTCCTGGAACTAGCTCTGTAGACCAGGCTGGTCTCGAACTCACAAAGATCTGCCTGCCTCTGCCTCCTGAGTGCTGGGATTAAAGGCGTGCGCCACCATCGCCTGGCTATTCTTTTTTTTTTTTCATCAAAAAAAATTGGGTCCAAGAGATGGAACATAGTTCTCATATTTTGCAATAAGGACAATTACCCAATTAGAGATATACCACTGTTTCTTTTGATTGTTGTATAATAAATCTGTAATGAAATATCTTGTTTCATTTCTGATATGGATTTTATAGCTGTCTCTTCTCTCAGATGTCCCCTCTCCTATTATATGTGTTGTTTATTGTTATTGGTGACCTTACCATAAATTAACTATTGATTTTATTTATGTGCTCTGTTAAATGTATGCTTTCCATATCAATACTCCTTGTTGATTCTTTTCCATTTCCATTTTTAAAATTTGCGTTGTTTTTAATGCATTCATTTTTCCCACAAAAATTCCATATACCTAGAAGGACCTTGGCACAAACTGTCATAGAAGACAAAGAAATCCAAAATAGAAGAGAAGTATTAATGAAACAACTGTTAATAAAATAATTATATATGGCTTCCTTCTGCTTTCAGTTTAAAAACTAGTCTATAAAAGAACTACTATCCTAAAGAATATTACATTTTCTTTATTTTTTGGAATTTTTGTACATTTTACACTATTTCTAGCTGCCTTGGCATTTTAAACTATCTTGTAGCAAAATTCATGGCTGTAGTCTTTGCATTCTATGTCAATGTTAATAGTGAAAAGATATATTTTTATCCTTTCTATATAGTAAGTTCTGTAGTCCTGTAGAAAAGGTCTAAGTATTAGACTCTAAGATATGATAGCTCCTATAAGCTCTGACAGAATATTATAAATATATTCTCCACTAATGAAATAAGTAAGACTTTATATTCATGAAAAGTCTTTATTATCATAAAATATTTATTTTACTATATTAAAATATAGACTATTGTTGTGCGGTAATTCTATTCTATGCTGCAAAAATTTGTCACGTATAGCAGGCAAAGGCAGATTCTTTGAAACTCGATATGTTGTCCAGACTGGACTCAAACACAGAGATCTTCCAGCCTCTGCCCTCTGAGTGCTAGGAATAAAGTTGTATACCAACATAATTGGCCCTAACATGTTCTTTATTTTCATTTTTCTTTCATTTCTTTTCACAGGTTGGAAAATTTGCTGGTTGGGTTCTTGCCCTGAGTTTATAAGTCCCTTTATTCTATTTCTTAATCTGTTTACCTCCTTTAACATAGGACCTAATTCCATTCCAATTTTTAGTGTTCATTTTCTTCTCAAATTGTACATTTTGTATTTTCACATTCTAGCATTTCTCCTTTTTGCTATAGATCTGTATACAAGTAGTCATTAATAACCATACAACTGAGTCTATACTAGGCTGCTTTGATATATCATCTGCCAATGGAATTAACCCAAAACTCTTAGTCTCAGGTGATTTTTTTTCAAGAATAAAATATAGCCACATTCTTTGCCAAAATATCTTTCCAGTCTCTATGCCACATCCTAAAATTCTTCTACTCTGAAATTCTTTATGCCAGCCTCCACAGTTCATATCACATACAACACTGCTGTCTTCCATGATTCCAATAGTATTGTCCATTAAACCTAACTTAAATCATCCTACTGTTCACTGAAATCAATTTCACAAAATCTACAGTCCTCCAAATGAAAGCATAGTTAGACCTATTATAGTAATACCCCAGTCCCTGCTACTAACTTTTGTTTTAGTTAGGGTTTCCATTGTTATGAAGATACACCGTGACCATATCAAGTTTTATAAATGAAAATATTTAGTTGATGCTAGCTTACATTTTCAGAGTTTTAGTCCATTATCATTATGGCAGGACATGGTGGCATGCAGGCAGACATGGTGCTGGAGAAGGAGCTAAGAGTTCTACTGGATCTGCAGGGAGCACACGAAAACTGTGACATTAGATTTGATTGAGCATTTATGAGACATATAAGTCCAGCTCCATTTTCACAGCTTCCACCAACAATGCCACACCTACTTCGACAAGGCCACACTTCCTATGTGCTATGCATTGAAACACATTAATCTAGGCATGCCATACCTATCCAAATGATCACAGCTTCTCACAGAGGAGGACGACTGTACCTAATCCAAATTAAACGATTCTCTAAGTATTTGGAAATTCTTGGTATAGACAAAAAATATTGAATACCAAATGGAAACCTGGAAATTTTCTGAAAGTCAGATGATACTATCAATAGGACAAAACAGCTGCCTACAAAATGGGAAAAGATTTTGATCATTCTACACCCAATAGAGGGCTAAAATCCAAATATATAGAGAACTCAAGAAAGTCAAAATCAGTAAACTAACATTGTCATCAAAATTCTCCCTAAAAATATTAAATAGCTGAGAAACAGCAGAGGCAGAGATCCATAGCAGAATACTAAGCTAAGCTCCCAAAGTCCAGTTGAGGAATGGGAAGAGTGAGAATATAAACAAAGAGGTCAAACCGTGATGAGAACACCCATTTAAGCAGCTTACCTGTGTTAATGGGAGCCCATCAACTCTGAACTCACAGGAAATAAACCACAATATTAGCAAACGAGGCCCTTGGAATGTGGGTGACAGTTGTATGACTGGGACAGACTGTTGACTACTGGCAGTGAGATCAAGATTTATTCCCACTGCTTGTATTGGATTTTTGGAGCCCATTTTCTTTGAAGGGACACCTTGCTCAGCCTAGACATAGTGGGTAGGGCCCTGGTCCTGCCTCAAAACAATGTGCTAGACTTTGTTGACTCCCCATTGGAAGCCTTACTCTCTCCAAGGAGCAGATGGGGAGTGAGGTGGGGAGGAGGTGGAGTAAATGTGAGGAAAGGAGGGAGTGGAAATTGGGATTGGTATGTAAAATGAGAAAAGACTGTTAATTAAAAATTAACAAACAAACAAATAGAATTGCACAACATTCTCACTCCATCAGGGAAATGCAAATCAAAACTACTCTTGAGATTCCATCTTACACCTGTCAGAATGGCTAAGATCAATAACGCAGATGATAGTTTATGCTGTCAGAGATGCCCCTATTGCTGGTCGGAGTGTAAACTCATATACCTCTTGAAAATCACAATGACAGTTCCTCAGAAAATTAGAAATCAAGATACCTCAACACCAGCTATTCCACTTTAGGCATACACTCAAGTATGTTTTATCCGACCACAAAGACACTTGTTCAGCTGATTTCATAATAACTTTATTCATGATAGTCAGAAACTGGAAACAAACTAGTTGTTCCTCAACTGAAGAATGGATAATGAAATATGGTATCAGGACAATAATGGATGAATAATGAAGAATGAATAATAAGAAAATGTGATACATTTACACAATTGAGTTCTGATTACAAATTAGAAAATATGACATCATGACGCATGCAAACAACTGGGTGGACCTTGAAAAATATCATCATGAGTGAGACATCCCAGACTGAGAAAGACAGACATGATTGACATGTGCTCACTAAAAAGGAGAAACCTGGTGCTAGGGAAATTCCCAGAAATCCTCATTGATGACCCCAGCTAAAACTTCTGGCAATAAGCCTGAACTGGCTATCTCCTGTAATCAGATTGGAGACTACCCTAATTGTTATCATAGAACCTTCATCCAGTAACTGATGATAGCAGATGTACAGCCTGTCTTTTGGCCAAGCTATGGTAGTGAAGTTGGAGAGAGGAAGGAGGGATTATATCAGTAATGGAGGGGGGAATCAAAATCCTGATAGGGAAATCCACAAGGACAGCCAACCCAAGCTAGAGGGAGATCATGGACTCTTAAATGACACCTGCGAAGCCTGCGTTGGACCAAAGAAGGCCCTCTGCCTATGGCACAGTGGCATGGTGTGGTCTCTTTGTGATGCCTCTGGTGGTGGATCAGGGTTTATCCCTAATCAGCTAGCTTTTTGGAGCTCTTCCTTATGGTGGGATGCCTTGTTAAGGCTTGATGCAGGGAGAGGGGCTTGGTCCTGTCTCACCTTGACTTGTCAGCCTTTGTTGACTCTCCATGAGAGGCCTTACCCTTTCTAAGGAGTGGATGGGGGAATGGGGAGGGAAGGAGGTAGAGTGAATGGGGGGGGGAATGTTGCCTGTATTAAAATGAATAAAAAATTTAAAGCAAAAAAATAAAATAACAAAATATCTGACTGCTTATGAGTATTGCCTAACTTAGCCATTTGAACTTTATAATCAAAGAAGAGATATATAATCAAAGACTAATATTCTATATAGAAGTCTTTTACAGATTTAAGATACTTTGAATACATTTGACTTAATGTTAGAATCACAGTGTGTAAATTGTCAGCACACTATAGGCTTTCAATTCATAGCTAAAAGGTAAAAATGGCAAGGTACTGAAAACACCCTTCTGACACATATATAAAATCCAAAACTGTATTACATCTGTTTCAATAACATACAACTATAAATATGTATTACTACTATATGTTAAGCATGCAGTATGTATATATAAATGTATGTATATTTAATATAAATTTTTATTTATTTATAACAATGCATTAAGCATCATGTTGTAATGAAAATAAGTTATATGTTTTTTTTCACTTTTGGACATTTTTATTTGGTTTGTGTGTATATACTGAATGTTATGTTGACATTCTGAATGTAAACAGAGGCAAAATGAAATTAAGCAAAAACTTAATGAAGCACAAATTATCCTCAAAAAGTTTATGCATTCTATTTTTACTAGTGTATCTTGAAAAAATTATATGATATAGAATTCTGTGCATATATATGCATATGTAGCATTCTATATATGTATGTGATTTATATTAGTGTTAATTGATATGTTGACTATAAGATACTGTTTCTCTTTAGCTGACTTTGTTTTGTAGGTGCTGAAGATTAAAACAGTGTCTTGAACACATCAGGCAAACAATTCAAAGCTGCACTACAGTTCCCTTTACTCCAATTATATGAATGACAATTATAAAACTGCAAAGATTGCAAGTTTTTGTAATGATGTGAAAAATTAAAGCACTACATTGGGTACACATGTAATTTAATATAGACACTGAAGAAAATAATCTGAGTAACACCAACTAATAACCGCACCTTGATGTAGTAATATCCTAAATGATGTAGACTTAAATAAATTAAAGCTATGTTTTAAAGCAATATCCATATTTTACTATAGGACTATGTCAAAAGAATGGATGAGTTAAAATATTAATTAGGAAATGGAGACAATAAGTCACACATTTGTATTTAAATATCAATAAGCTACAGAGTGGTAAAATGCTATATATGACACTGCATGGAACTGCTCTGTTATATGTTAAGTGAAACATTCAGGACATAAAAATGCAATCGAAGTGCATTTAAAATTATATGGTAAATATAAGAAAGGGAATCCTTTTGGCTTGTTTGTTTTGCTTTGCAAGACAGGGTTTCCCTGTAGCTTTGGAGACTGTGCTGGAACTCACTCTGCAGACTAGGCTGTCTTCGAACATACAGAGATCCACCTATCTCTGCATCTCAAGTCCTGGGATTAAAAATGTGCACCACCACAACTCAGCAAAAAAGGGATCGTATAGAGTCTGGTGACTATATTTTTTATTAGAGAAAAAAAAGACTATCTACAAGAAGAAATGTTGAATGTGTCACACATAAATATTTGGTTATGGCTAGATATGTAGTATAATTTATTGTGGTTAGTTGCACAGTAGAATGATTATATATAATGGAAATATACTGCATATTGCAAAAGATTTATTTCAAGTAAATGGTGAAATTGGAGGAGGGTTGAATGCTTGTAATGATTTTAACATTTTTCAATCTACACATATGCTGAAATATTTTATGGGTCTCCATATATATATATATATATATATATATACATATATATATAATTATATATTTTTACTAAAATAAGTTCAACATAACAGAAACAAGTGCAAAAATAAACTTATCCTTCTATGAATCCCTATATTTATTATTTATCTGTTCATCTCTCTGTTTCTCCGAACTAGTTTCTGGAAACTAGCCATACTAGATTATGGAGGAGATCCAATGAAATATAAATTATTAAATGTTCAACTTATTTCTAATTATGATTCTGTTAGGCTAGAAATAAGAAACAATGGATACAATCATAAACTATGTCCACTGTATGCTTTAAATTATGAAACTTATATTTGTGACTAAGTCTTATGCATTCATTCAACTTTTAGCATTGCTTGATATACTATACCACAGTAATACATTTATTTTCTTCACATTTTCCTAAGTAATGTTCCTACATGATAAATCTGAACTTTCTATCCTAATTAAATATCCAGTCTAATGAGCACTTGATACTTAGAGTTAAGACTTAAATTCCCAATCATCACAAAATTTGGAATGAAAATACGTACAGATGCAACTTTGACTTTGAATCTTGTGTCCAATTAATCAGATAAATAAAATATTTTCATTGGACTGATTTCTATAATTAAAGTGCTATGATACACTTTGCATTTAGACTAGATTTTATGTTGTGTTAGTTTTTCACTTTGAAAGATTGTGATCTTGATTGATTTATTATTCCAATTTATACTTCAACAAACTAGCATTATGCTTTTCCATTATTCTTTTATGTAAGTACTCATTTGGCATGTACTGCATTTCATAACAACCTCTCCTCAAATTTTGTTTAGCCATTCCTGAAAATTATTTTTCTTATTATATATGATAGAATATGTAAGCTGAAAGCACATATAATAATATAGATATAACCTGGAAAGAAAAGTATAAATTTCTAGACAGCTGTTTCTTCAGATTTCATTATAAGTCAGACTTTTAAAAAGTACAGGACTAACCTAGTCAGAGTGTAAAGAAATAAAATCTGTTTAATAGTTGTAGAAGAATTACAGGCTAATAGTAGAGTCTTATATACTGCAAATTGATTTATGGAGCTCTTATTTGCAGTTCAGCCAGAGAATGCTATTCAATCTTTATGCACTGGATGCATGACACAGCAAAGGAATACTTTTAACCTCATTTTATTGTTCTCCCTACCTTTGTAGTATATACAGTTTTGAACCAATTGTTGGTTTTAGCCTTCAACAGGGAATTGCTTTGTAAAGATTCAGTGTTCCTTGAGTCCAACATCTTTTGAATGGTAAAAACATGTCGAAATCCATTTTTATTTTCCCGTGAGCCTTTTTTATTTTCAATATAAAATCAAAACAATGCTAGATCCTCTGGGAATTTAGAGGTGATGGAAGATTGATAATACATCCTTTGAAAGGGCCTGAAGACTAGATTCAAAGTCTAACTGTGAAAAACTTGAGTGTGTGTCACCTTTAGTGAATCTGTCAAAGCATTTTTATTTGCTTGAGTGATAAAATAAAATGTATCTTTATTGTTACCCAGACCATTTGTCATGAGTTGCAATCTAATATATCTAAATACTGCCTTTTTCACAGATAAGGATACAATTTTAAACATAAATGAAAGAAATAGAAAGAATTTGGACTAAATCTTAATTACAGCATACAAATGATCACATGAGCATTTAGTGGTTATTTATTCAATAGGTTTTATTTTCATAAAAAATTTTATCCTCATAAAAAGATTCAGCATGTAATAAGAAGGAAGTATACAGATAACACTGTAATTACTGTGTGTATAATCATATCTTGAAGCTTATATTTAAAACACTTTCTGTGAATTTAAAAGACTTTTATAGCTTAAAAAAGCACCAGGGTGGATTTGGTCTTTTGTGTTTTTCTAATCTTTCTCTACATTGGTATAATTATGTTTATCTATATCATTATGGAAAGTTAAAAGACAATTCTATTAACACATTATAAAAAGATTATAATGTGATTAGGATTCAATTTAATGCATCAAAGCCTCCTGACATCAGAGTGATTCATGAAAATAAGAATTTCAGTCATTTTTACTTGTTTAAATAGTATCCTAAATATAGAAATTAACCATTAACCATGTACTCTACTTTATATTAATCCTGGCTGCTACATTATTCACCCAGAAGCAGACTAGAATTTGTTGGTCTGGTTTGTCCATTCACCTTTCATCCATATGGGGATGAGTTAACATTTGGACAATGAGTTGTGTCAATATTCTTCTCTGTGACTGACATAGGCTATTTTCTGTGAAAATACAGAAACCTGAATTTTATTTCTCTTATTATCCATCAATCTAGCAAAGCTTCCAGAAAAGTTTTCTAAATACACAGACATATACTGAGGATTTAAGTCTTCACTGGTATTTCACAATATAGTGCCAAAGAAAGATGTACAACCATTTTTAGAAAGGAAGGGACTTGCAGGTTTTGACACCCATACAACCATTCTCTGACTAGAGTTTAGTTATATTTTTCTTTCTTGAGAAAATTATGTTTGTTTATTTGTTTTTGTCTTTCAAATCCTAGCAGATAGTATGTTTTATTTACTTCTGATTTTTCTATGATAGTAACTGTGATCTGCAATCCTTCTTTTTGGTTGTAAGCTTAGCCTTTATCCAAAGGTTAGGATAAATGGCTGAACAATTTTTTCAGCCCTCTAATTGAAAAATTATTCTAAAACAAAGTCTTATATGTACTGCTTTACATATAAGCAGGAAAATTACTTTTTCTCTCTCTCTATTGACGAATTTTTTGCATGACTGACAGTTGGCAATCTGCAGGAAAATTGGAAGCAACTGGTTTATGAATTTTATGTTATGCAGAAGCAGAGTCAAGGCTTCTTCTGCCACACAAAATGCTAAAATTATTATAAAATTTGTTCATCACCATTGCTCAATTCTTCCAGATCTCTGCTCTGATAATTCTTCATAATGCCACATTAAACAAGACAAGTGGCAAAACCATTGCAGATTTAAATACTGAAAGAACAAACTTGTGGAAAAAATAAACTAAAGTCTTCTCATCCTTCTATAAAAAAATAAAAAAGGAAGCATTTCTTATAGTATGTATTAAATATAACACTTTTACTTTTTTCCTGTAAGTACAAAAGGCCAAACTGAGGTAAGGAGCAACACACCAAACCTCCTTCACATATGTGCCATTTGTTTAAAAATATTCTTTTCTAGGTTTTGATTTGTTTTAATTTTTTGTATTATTTATATATGATTTTTATTCTCAATGTTTTTTTATTATTTATGATTCCTGTTCTATGATGAAGCATGATTAATAAAATCTCAGAGATAAATATTGGGGCTAAACCTGAAGACCAGAAAAATGAGGATAGCCAATGGCACTTAACTCAACCTTAGTCTAAAAATTGTGATCATGCATCCACGAAACATCAAAATGAGACTGCTTGAGGTATGTCTCCTCCTGTTTTACAGTCCTCTCTAGTTCTGGGATTAAGGGTGTGCACCACTACCAACTGGTTTCTATAACAAACTACTGTGGCTACAGGGATTAAAGTTGTGTGTCATTATGGCTACTGGGATTAAAAGTGTCTGTCATTGCTGTCTGGTCTGTAAGGCTGGTCAGTGAGGCTGTTTTACTTCTCTGATCTTCGGACAAGCTTTATTTATTAAAATAAAAATGAAATTTCACTAATTCCTTGGTGTTTTACTGTTAATGTTGCTACATTTTACAATATAGCTATACATACAAATTCATTTATCCACTGAAATAAATTCACTTCTGTCTCTCAAAATATTTTCCATTCATTTTGCTGATTTAAATTCAAAGAAGCCAGATATTTTAATTATTCTTCATCTCTAGTTTATTAAATGACTAGTTTCTTCTACCCACACTTCCTATTAATCCCAGTTAAATTTCATTGAATATTAGCAGAATAATTTCATGTATGAAAAATCTGTTTCATCACTACACTTTCAAATCCCAATAAAATAACCTACTTTTATATAATATTTAACTACTTTTATGTATTTGAATGAAAATAACATTCATATGCACAAATACACAGTTGGATTGCTTATTTGATTTTAAATATATAGACATTAATATTGCATGTATTCTTAGCAATTCTTAGCAGGATGTAGGTGGCGTAATAACCAGGTTAGCTTAATATGAAACAGCAAATTTTAATGAAGGGATATCTTACAACACCAGCGATCCAGCGATGAGCAGGAAAAACAACAAAGAGAGCAGTGGGGCTCACTCTCGCCAGATTTATATGTAAACATTAGCCCGAGGCGAACACGCCCCCTAATGGGCTGGGCTTATCCCTAAAGCAGGACAAGAAGATTTCATGATTAATCCACCACTACACTCACTATGAGAACTCATATTTTCTTTATTTCCTCACTCACCTAGGATGATATAATATCACTGATAAATATCATAAATCAGAAGTTAATTCCTGTTTTACTTTCTTCAAGAATATTCATCTACTATAATCTGAGTATCCAAATCCTCTGTCTCTTTCTTTGTTATAAACACACTTATCTTTAGTTATATAAAGTGTTACCTCTTATCTTGATCCCCATGATCCCAAAATAATTTTCCTGATCAGTATTTTCTTTTGGTATTAGTGGATTATCCCCAATGACATGACATATTTAAGTATTCATTAGAATTTTCTCTCATTTCATATATATGCATATTATTACTGCTGTTATTATTAAATATTAAGTAGATCTCCCAATGTATTCAATAAAACTATTAACATAACATGTATGTATATATGTAGAAAATATGCAAATGGACAGATAGATATGATAAGATTATCACCATGTATGAACTATCATCTAATATTTCTTGATCATTTTAATTAAATATTCTTCAAGGCAAAGTCATTAAATTAGCTGTTTTTAAAAATATTTGCATTCTTAAATTCTTATAGTTATTGAATCATTATCAAAATTTATGATACATTTTAAAACAATTTATTCATTTAATTTCTAAATAATAAAGGTCTGAAGTTTTTCTAGCTACTCCATATAATAAATTTTATAATTTATTTCCAACAAACATCCTGTGGATTTTTCCAGGATCCGTCCTCAAGAATTATACTTTGAGTACTGTAACATGCTACATATGAGTGATATCATCCACCATGGCTTTGACAGAAAACTTTCTATGTAGACAACTCCCCAAGTATTGTTGAAAAGTAAAGCTGGAGTTTATTGAGGTTTGCAGATGTATAAGCATGTATCCGTGGTATTTAACAAAAAGAAAGAGAAATATAACACAGATAGTATGCTCTCTAAATTCAGGGATGCTTAGGGAAAGACACTCAGATATTCAAGTTTATGTCCATATAAGTGTTCCAGATTGTTTAAACATTATTTTATAATTTATGGCTAATGAGATTGTGGTTTACATTTTCTCCATAATTGTTGCGGGAGGTCCTTCCGCTCCTCCAACCAATAGCTGCTGAGATACCAGCCTATTGGGGCGTGGTCTCTCCCCCTTTAAAAAGTGACTATTTCCCTCCGTTTGCTCTCTTCACTTCCTGCTCCTCCGGCGACTAGACCCCCTTCCTGGTTGCGCAGAGGGCTGTTGTCTGGGACGGTGATTTGTAAGTTTTTTCCCCTTTAAATAAATACCACCCTATTAATCATAATTATAAACAGGTGTGGCATTGTTCATGACTTACGCCTTCATCTGGCGCCCGAACGTGGCTCTTAGGACCTCTCCTTCCCCCCCGCTCGGCTGCCGGCCGCAAGTTCGGCTTGGCACGAGCCCTCCCTTCCTCAGCCGTGGCTGGCGGCCTTGTGGCCTGTGCCTTGTGGCAGCCTTGTAGCCTGTGCCTTGTGCATGGAGCCAGCAGTTTAATATAAATTATCATGCACTGGCTTTTCTTGCTGCAGTTCTTTATATTTTCCCTTTAGACACCTCAGGTTGACTTCAAGTCCCCATGCACCCTATCATCTGCCTCTCTACGTGGATTTAAACTCCACAGGCCCGTGTAGTCTCTGCCTGCGTGGTTTGCTCTTTTCTGAGTCGTTTTTTAAATCTCCATTGCAAGTACAGCTCTTAAGCAGTGCGAACCAGAGCACGCGGTTGCCGAAAGCTACAACCCCTCAGGGTGACTCTGTCACGTGGAGGCATACACGGCTTCTGGGTTACTCTTCTCTACCCCTGGATTCTGGGTTTATGGTTCCGTGTACGGAATTGATTTAATTACATTTACTTTGTTGAGCAACTTGCATTTCCCAGTTTTTAGCATACTAGGCGACCCCGTTTTCGTCGCGACTTGGCAACAGCACCACCTGCTGGATAACAGGTAATATGGCAGTTTTTGTTTCCAACATGAATTTTACTGTTTTGGCTGCCAATACAATGGGATATATCATGCAAGGTTTATATGGCTATGAGGATAAATTAATTTACTGGTTACTAAGTTTCAGTATTCTTTTGCATATTCTATCATTTAGGAAGAATATGGCACTCCCAAGAACCATACTATCTTTACTAGAAACTCATGCAGGTCAGGAGATTCAGGATTCAAAAGAGGCAATAATAAAGACAATAATAAAAAGACTTGAAATTCTTGAAGAAATTATTGGAGCTGGTGAACATAGTAATAAGGCACAAGGACAGGATACAATGACAACACCAGCTATTAGAACTGGCTTACCCAGGGTTTTAGTGGCATACCCTATACTTAATTCTGACAAAGCATCAACTTCTAAAGGCTCAAAGGGAGTCAGAGAAGCTAGATGGATGCCAATAGCAATGAATGATCTAAAAGAAATTAAGCAGGCTATTGTTAATTTTGGCTTGCACAATGCATATGTAAAGGAAATGATAAGGACTTGGGCTTCTAATGCTAGAGCTACCCCCTATGATTTCCATCAGTTAGTGTCTGCAGTTTTAGATAAGGGACCTTCCTTCATGTTTGGAATTTATTTCAGAGAAGAATCCAAACATATGGAACAGCAAGGAAGAGCAAAAGGTGTCGAGGTTTCCCTAGATCAAATTCTTGGTGCAGGAGAATATGCTGATCCACAGGTCCAAGCTCTTTATGATGATGAAGTACTGTCTCTATGTCACCAAGCAGCTTTATATGCTTGGAATAGGATACAAGATCCAACAAAAAGGGTTGAATCATATACCAGAATTAGGCAGGGACAGAGAGAACCCTTTATTGACTTTTTGCAAAGATTAATTAAGGCTCTGGACATAGGGATAACAGACCCAGAATCTAGATGAATACTTCTTGAATCTCTAGCTTTTGAGAATGCAAACATAGAATGCAAAAAGATAATTGGGCCTTTAAAGTCTAGATCAGCACCTATGGATGAATGGATTCAGCATACGATGAATGTTGAGACGTTTAGCTATAACGATGAATCTTGGGTAGGAGAAGCGATTTCCACAGCAATGAGGAGACATCAAACTGCCAGGTGTTTTAATTGTGGTAAATTAGGACATCTGAAAAGGGATTGCAGGCACAGAATTTCTAGGAATAATATCTCCTCTGGGAATGACAAAAATAGGAGACCTAGGCCTTCAGGTATATGTAGGAGATGCGGTAAAGGCCGTCATTGGTCCAATGAATGCAGGTCAACAACAGACAAACAAGGCAACCCGATACCATCGGGAAACTCCTTGAGGGGCCTCTCGCAGGCCCCCAAGCCAACAGTGGCCCAGTCATTCCCAGTCACAGTGGAGAATGTGCCTCACCAAGAAAATTAAAAGCTGCAATTTCTGCTGTAAAAAGTAATACTGGTCTAAATGATGAATTATGCATGGAGAATGAGTCAAAAAACCCAGTAGGACAGAGTAAACGTATATTTTGGCAGACTTCTATTAACGATCAAAGACCAAAGCTAAAAGTCTGTATAAATGGCACTTTTATTGAAGGCTTATTAGACACAGGTGCGGATGTAAGTATCATTACCCCAGAATCTTGGCATCCGAATTGGCCTCTTCAAGAGGTAGATGTTCAGTTTCTGGGAATTGGAACCCTATCTCGTGTAAAACAAAGCACAAGATGGGTTGAATGCATAGGGCCCGAAGGGCAAATAGGAAGACTAAGGCCATATATAGCCAATATTGCAATTAATTTATGGGGCCGTGACCTGCTACAGCAATGGAATACCCAGATTAACATTCCTGTAGTTCCAGGAACTCATAATTCTGGGAAAGATATGATGAGGTATTATAGAAAAAGGTCACCAGCCATTCAGGCTGTACAAGAACATACAGCAAATACCAAACCTTTAGAGGTACCAACAGCCCTACCTTTAAAATGGCTAACTGAGAAGCCAATATTGATCAAATAGTGGCCTCTAGCTGAAGATAAATTGCAGGCATTGGAACAGCTCGTGCAAGAGCAACTAGATGCTCACCATATTGAAGAATCAACCAGCCCTTGGAATTCTCCTGTGTTTGTTGTAAAAAAGAAATCTGGTAAATGGAGAATGGTGACAGATCTAAGAGCTGTCAACAAAGTAATTCAACCTATGGGCCCACTACAATCTGGAATCCCTTTGCCTTCTCTGTTACCAAAAGGATGGCCTCTTATAGTTATTGATTTGAAAGATTGTTTTTTCACTATACCATTACAAGAAAAGGATAGAGAAAAATTTGCCTTCACAGTGCCAACTTATAATAATTCTCAGCCTAATAGGAGATATCAATGGACTGCCCTCCCACAGGGTATGCTCAATAGTCCTACATTGTGCCAATATTTCGTAAGTAAGCCATTGGAAATAATTCGTAAACAATTCCCGAAGTCCATCATTTATCATTACATGGATGACATCTTGTTATCTGATTCAAATAAAGATACTTTAGAAAGGATGTTTGAAGAAGTAAAGAAAGTCTTGCCTAGGTGGGGATTACAAATTGCCCCTGAAAAGATTCAAAGAGGAAATTCTATTAATTACCTAGGTTACAGAATAGGGTTAGAGAAAATTAAAACGCAAAAGGCACAAATTAGGAGAGACCAGTTAAAGACTCTTAATGACTTCCAAAGATTGTTAGGAGGCATTTCCAGTCTACGACCAGCTGTTGGGATAACACCTGATCTAATAGTTCATTTAAACAAAACCGTAGATGGTGATAAAGATTTGAATAGTCCAAGAAAACTAACAGCTGAAGCAGAAAAGGAACTGACAATGATTGAGGAAAAATTACAGGAGGCACATGTGGATAGGGTGAACCCAAATCTTAGCTGCATCCTAGTCATATTGCCTTCCAGAATTTCTCCTACAAGGATTCTAATGCAGAGGGAAGATATTATTTTAGAGTGGATATTTATACCTAATAAACCAAGTAAAAAATTAAAAACTTATGTGGAAAAAGTCTCTGAATTAATTATAAAAGGTAAGCTGAGACTTCGTCAACTAGCAGGTATAGACCCAGCAGAAATTATAGTGCCTTTTACTACTGAAGAAATAAAAAAGTTATGGGAAGACAATGAACCATGGCAAAGAGCTTGTGCTAATTTTTTGGGAGAAATTAATAGCAACTATCCCAAAAGTGGTAGACTTAACCTCATAAAAAGAACTTCTTGGATTCTTCCTAGAATTGTACGTGATGCTCCAATAACTGGAGCTCGTACATTCTATACTGATGCAAATAAATCAGGGAAAGCAGGTTACAAGTCAGATGAATTGAGTAAGGTGGAACAAAGCCCTTATAATTCTGTCCAGAAGGCAGAATTATATGCCATTCTTATGGTGCTAAGGGATTTTAAACAACCTCTTAATATAGTTACAGATTCACAATATGCAGAAAGAGTTATTTTGCATATTGAAACTGCTGAATTTATACCAGATGACACAGAGTTGACTTCATTGTTTATCCAGGTACAAGACATAATCAGGAACAGGCTTTGTCCGATGTACATAACACACATCTGGTCCCATACAGGTCTGCCTGGTCCTCTAGCCCAAGGCAACGCTGAAATTGATCAATTATTGATTGGAAGTGTGTTGCAGGCCTCAGAATTTCATAAGAAGCATCATGTCAATAGTAAAGGCCTAAAGAAAGAATTTTCCATTACTTGGCAACAAGCTAAGGACATTATAAAGAGATGTCCTACTTGTTCTTTCTATAATCAAACACCGTTGCCTGCAGGGAGTAACCCAAAGGGTACTAAGAGAAATGAAATCTGGCAGATGGATGTGTTCCACTTTATGGAATTTGGTAAATTAAAATATGTACATCACACCATAAACACGTATTCAGGTTTTCAATGGGCTACTGCCCTGAGCTCAGAAAAGGCTGATTCAGTAATCACACATTTATTGGAAGTTATGGCCATCATGGGTATACCTGCACAAATAAAGACAGATAATGGTCCAGCATATGTATCTAAGAAAATGAAATGCTTTTTTGATTATTATAATATAAAACACATTACAGGTATACCAAATAATTCTACAGGTCAGGCAGTTATAGAAAGATCAAATCGTACTATAAAGGATATGCTGAACAAACAGAAAGGGACTGAAAATACCCCCAGAAATAGATTACATAATGCTTTATTAACCTTGAATTTTCTTAACGCTAATGAGAAAGGAACAACAGCAACAGAAAGACATTGGATAATGGAAAAGTCTGCTGAACTAAATCAACCGATTTATTTCAAAGATGTGCTGACCTCTCAATGGAAGCCAGGAGATGTGCTACGTTGGGGAAGGGGTTTTGCTCTTGTTTCCACAGGAGAAGAAAAATTATGGATGCCATCAAAATTAATAAAGTTTCGATTTGAAGAGGAGAAACCTCTTGGAAAGGAAAAATGACAACTCATCCACAATGATGATATTCATACAGGTGGTAAGAAAAACATATAGAATGGGGGCAGGGTTCTGTTCTTATCTCCACAGGAAAACACTCATCTTTGAAAAATTCAAGGGACCCTGGATGTTTGGATACTGACAGATGGAAAAATACCTGCCCAATAGGAAATATCAAGAAAACTGAATGAGTTGTGTAAGTAAAATATAGTAAACCATATTTCTAAATTTATAGAGCTGGTTTTGAAGTTGGACTCTGGCTCAGTCCCTCTCCAATTCCAAGCCTGTTAGTAAGAGAAAAACCCAGAGTTTCTGGAGTTTCTGTCTCATGTCAAGAGCCATGATATGGGACAGAAAGAAATATGAGTTTAAAAAACATCTTTGCTTTTCTTCACATCTATCATACCTTTCATTGAATATATCTATCATGCCTTTCATTGAATATATATATATATATGTCTATATATGTCTATATGATTAATGTTTTAAGTTTTTTACAATGAACAATGAGTCTTTCCTGAAGTGACATTTGAAGTTTCCAGGAAGAAGATGGGGCCCCACAACAACAACTCTACCTGGCTGATATGACGTCATGATACTGATAATGCTACTACAAGACCTGTTTTGGGTACCAGCTGCACAAGACGATCCCAACTTGGTTAGCTGAAATGGTGCACATCTTATACAACATTCTGGCCAGACCTCCACAAAATACTCAAAGACTATTTGTAATTTTAAAAGACATTGATCTTGAAATTTAACCATCATTTTACTTTCATAGGATCCCCCAGAAAGAACGTCGCCCCCATGACAGCTGGAAGTAATTCTAGAGGACGACGTCCCTCTCCCAGTAAAGTTTGCCCCTGGGTTTAGGGACATCATTTAGGGGTTGGGAGGTTGGGGGAGGAATTTTATAAGCTCAGGGATCATATTGAAAAAAAAAAAGAGGGATGATGGGATAATAGATTTGTAAATGTGAGTTACTGTTTTTAGACAAATATATTGGTATCGATTCTTGTATATTGATACAAAGTTAAATTATATTGACTATTGTATGCATGCATGTTTCTACCTCTGTTTAAAATATTTTTATGTATTGACATATATTGTATTGATATATATATATATATATTGTATGTATTTACCATATTGCAGTGTACATTTCTACCTCTGATTGAGATACTTATATATTGTTTGTGTATTGATATATATTTACCATATTGCAATGTATATTTGTACATTGTTTATATTTGGAGGTCATTGTCCTCATTTGTTTCACAGTCGTTTATTGTCTTAGTCTTTAAGTTAGATAGATATTGAGAATTAAATAGATTAATAGTCATCTAAGTTTGTCATTTATAATTAGACCAATCAGGTTCTTTAGATATATAGAGATTATACTCAGTATAGATAGATAATCTTCAACCTCTTCAAAGAGCTGTAGAAAATGGCCTTTAATCTAACTCAGAGTTTTGTGGTAGTGAGACACAATTGCTCCTGGCAACACCGCTCTATTCCCGAGAGAATGTTGAGCAACAAAGACAGTCCACCTGGAGCCTTTCTTTTTGGCAGAACTGGCCTTGGGGCAAAGAAATGCCCATACCTCAACCACTGACAGAGATACAGAGCGTGCATCAATGGATAAAACAGGACTGTCATATCCTGCCAAGACAGGGTAAGATAGTTTTGAAAAGTTGCCTGCCTTTGAAAATGGTATGTCAGTTATGTTAGGCCTTAGCCAAAGTTGGTTGCTTCAACGCTGCAAACGTGACTTTGGGTGATTGCCCAGGTAGCTAGTTGTCTCTGTGATTTGTTGCATGTTTTGGAAGTTGTTTTACTGAACTTCCTAATTACCCAGGTAACATTATTTCCCTTCTCAGATCTTCGATGGGGTTGAAGACTATATAAATGTAGTTACTTTTCTCTCATGACTTGGCCAAGTTATTTATTATACAAGACCTAAGCTAGTTAGAATAGGATATTTGTACTATTGTATATAATTTCGTAGTAGGTTTAGAACTCTCTTACTTAAACAGAAGGGGGAGGTGTTGTGAGAGGTCCTTCCGCTCCTCCAACCAATAGCTGCTGAGATACCAGCCTATTGGGGCGTGGTCTCTCCCCCTTTAAAAAGTGACTATTTCCCTCCATTCGCTCTCTTCACTTCCTGCTCCTCCGGCGACTAGACACCCTTCCTGGTTGTTCAGAGGGCTGTTGTCTGGGATGGTGATCTGTAAGTTTTTTCCCCTTTAAATAAATACCACCCTATTAATCATAATTATAAACTGGTGTGGCATTGTTCGTGACTTACGCCTTCACATAATGATCTTCATTATATATTTATAAAGTATATTTTCAAATGAATGTTAAAGTTTCTAATAAGATTATGAGTCAACTATGTAATGAGATAATGATTTAAATCACTTACCTTGCCATCTTTCCTTGGTTATGGTTATACCTTTGCTAGGTTCATGCTTCTGTTCTCAAATGTATGTAAAACATTTATGGGCTGGTCTGTCAGAGTAAATCAGGGCTAGTTAAGAACAATAGTAGTATGTAATAATTTAATCTCTCAAATGATGTTACACTTGACTTCCCCAATAAGCTTCCTAGTGCCAATAAGAAGTAATGTAATGTCAATAATGGACATGTGCTAAGATTGTCATCATTCATTGGACTCTTTGCAAGAATTAGTATGGTATTTGTAAGAGAAATTAAAATGAAAACTTGTGAACCATTGTGAAGGTTGGAACTGTAGTAGTACTAAAGTTTATGCTAAACTGAGTGAAATATTTTGGAACACTGAAAAATTAAATGAAAGAGGGCTGAGAAAGTATATTTATACCAACTATTCCATTGGTTTTGTCAATATTTCAGAGTTACAAAACCTTTGGAACAAACCACCCAATTATGCCATCTATAAAGTACTTACTGTATCAAGAATTGAGGAATGAGATGAAAGCAAATAGGGATTTGGAATTCCTCCATCTATTTTAAATACATCATTTAGATAATGCTCATTTCATCATGCTAAACTCTATTCTCTTACAGAGGAAGCTGAGTCTAACTCTGATACCATTTGACATTAACCTTGTATTACCCAGTGTCTAATCCAATCATCTCTTCTTATCACTAAAGGATAGAGTGGAACAGAACAAAGGCAATCAGAGAGACAATTTCTCTTGTAAGTGGAAGACAAATAACTAATAGAATTTAAAAATAAGTATTTAAAATATTGGAAGACACACATGTCAAAATACATAGGTCCCAGATTTTGGAACCAACTTACAAGTAGTTGGATTACTTAAGCCGTGAAGAGACATTATTGTAATTAAATGTTTTATAGGTTTTAGGGACACATGTGGACAGTCTTAGAATTGCTTGACAAGCTTTAGAAACAGCAATGACCTTTGGTGAATGAAATTTAAAATTGAGAACAGTAGCAGATAAACAAATTCAGAAAGCTATATAGATTAAATAGCGCCCCATTTAGCAGAAAGCAGTTTGGAGAGAAAAAACTGTGCCCATGTTCCCAAAATATTGTTTATAAATGTCTTTTACATTTAAAGGGGGAAATGATATAGGTATGAATAATTTGCATTGGTATGGATTTAAGGTCAATTTTGTTATATGTATATGTATTTCTGATATTGATTAAGGTATTGTGTTTGTGCAGTTCATTTTTAAAAATGTAATGTATAATTAGGAAATATAGGTTGTTAATGCATAATAGTCAAGCTTGTAGTCATGTTAGTTAGATTTTCTAGATATACAGAGATATATTTCAGTTAGATAGGCATTCTTCATATCTTTCAAAGACTACAGAATATGGCATTTAATGGTTTAATAACTTAGGGCTTTTCATGACAATGAGACATGTCTGCTCCTGGCAGCTCCAGCTACTTCAAGAGGAAGATGGGCATTGAAGAGGCTCCTTATGGAGTTTGATAGCCATTTGGGCAAGAAACTGCTCTTGCCTGGACTGTTGCATAAACTGGACACAGAGAACCTGCAGAAAGAGGACTGCTGAACTTGCCAAAAGGTGAGATTGTCTTTCGGGGTTCCTGACCTATGAGAGAGTCTACGAGACATTCTGCAGGACAAAGCAGAAAGTGACTGAACTCTCTTTGGAATTTCCTGCTTCATGACTATGGGCCTGAAGGCCAAAGAAGGATGCCCCAACGGTACAGAGGAACTTTGGGTGATTGTCCAGGCAGCGAGATGTCTCTGTCATTTCTAGAGTTTGGATTTCTTATTTGCTTAGGTAGTATTATATCCTTCTGAAGTCTTTGATGGAGTTGAAGAATGGATAGTTATAGTTTTCCTTAGTTATGATAAAAGATAAAGCAGATATAAATATTGTAATATTCTTGCTTGATAACTGTTTTGTTATATGTAATCTTACTATGTCAAAGTTAAAGTCTTTCTTTTTTGTTTAAACAGAAAAGGGGAAAATGATGTGGGAGTCTTCTGTTCTGTGTTGATTTCATTGGTTAAATAAAGAAACTGCCTTGGCCCTTTAATAGAACAGAAAATTAGGTAGGCAGAGTAAACAGAACAGAATGCTGGGAGAAAGAAGTGGAGTCTAGGAGTCGCCATGATTCTCCCACTCCAGAGAGACGCAGGTTAAGATCGAGAAGAGGCTAGATATAATGGGCCAAGCAGTGTTTAAAAGAATACAGTTTCTGTGTAATTATTTCGGGTACAAAGCTAGCGGTGCGGGCAGCCGGGTGGCAGAACGTAGCCAGCCACCCCTATTACAACACATTATTGTAATTAAATGTTTCATAGGTTTTAGGGACACATGTGGACAGTCTTAGAATTGCTTGGCAAGCTATAGAAACAGCAATGACCTTTGGTGAATGAAATTTAAAATTGAGAACAGGACCAGGTAAATAAATTCAGAAAGCTGTATAGATTAAATCTCATATTTGCTGCTAGAGAACTATGAAAATGAATAATTTTCAATAAAAATAAAATTGTAGATATACCCCTAATTACATAATAACAAAATTTTAAGGAATGCATAGATGTGTATGAGATTCTCAGTTGGGCTTTTTGTCATGTTCATATTTGTCATTAAGACATGAGGCCACAGAGCTTGGGTTTAAATAACAGAGTATGGATTCTGGAGATATATATATATATATATATATATATATATATATATATATATATATATTGGTTTTTTGAGACAGGGTTTCTCCGTGGTTTTGGAGCCTGTCCTGGAACTAGCTCTTGTAGACCAGGTTGGTCTCAAACTCACAAAGATCCACCTGCCTCTGCCTCCCAAGTGCTGGGATTAAAGGTGTGTGCCACCACCGCCCGGGTATGGATTCTGGAGTTAAAGAAGGAGGGATGGCAACTCTTGCAGTCAAAGGTAATCCCATTAACTGGTGTAATAAATGCCAAGACTAATTGTTCATATAATTGTTTTTGCCCACAAAATATATGGTAATTACTAATAAATCATGATACTCTTAATGTTGAGACAGATGGAAACCTTATTAGAGTACTAATAAATTTTATAAGCAGAAAATAGTTGAAAACTCCTTAGCAGATGGCTAACTAACACCTGTAATTCAAACTGATAGCTGTAACCAGTTTTTATATCAAAGCCAGAATCTCTTATCACCAAAAAAGGAATTCAACCAGATTTGCAAGGTAGCTATTAACCAGCAGAATGGGTCTAATTTTTCCCATGACAAACCTAGATGCTTTGTGTTTGATGGAACTGATAACATTAAATAAGAAACTGGAAAATAAAGCTTGGCATGGAAAATTTCAAAAGCTCACATTATTTATTATCCTAATATTTTTAAGTGAGCCCAAAGATATAAAACACAGAAATTGATGAGTAGTAAATGGTCACTCTCACTTCACTCAAATGTATTTACTGACTTAAATCTTGACAAGAAGTCAAGTTAAACTATTTATAATCTGTACTATGACCATAACTAACACACACACACACACACACACACACACACACACACACACAAATGCAAAGTTAGATAATTAAACAGTGTAAAAGAGAAATAGAGCCATAAGGGGAGAAGCAGAGTGAAAAGTTGCTTAAGACTAAGGATGCTGTATCCTGATCACTAATTATAAAGTACTCAACCAAATGACATGACTTTATCCTCTTAACATGTTTCAGAAACTGACCTTTATATGTAGCATATCAGAGCCTTGGCTGATGACTGTTAGACTCAGAAATGCTAACGTGTTCACTGGTAGAATGGGAAAATTTAGCCATGGAAGCATGGTTCATGGTTTAGTGAATTGTATCATTCATAATTTTATTGGAAATTCATGAGATTCATTTCTCATTGTTCCTCATCAAAGGGATCAATTTACTACTGATCCCTCTTTTAAAAGGCATATTATATCACATAGTAAATTCTATCATATGGATTGGGTTTATAGTGTCTGGAAGAAGCATTGACTCTCCCTTTGTAGGATAACTCTAAAACCCTTTTCTATAAATATATGTATGTGTACATGGGGATGCAAATACATATATGTGTAAATGTAAATATATTTATATAAAAAGAGAAAATTTTAAGACAGGAAGAGAGAGTTCTCAGTTTTAATCTCATTCTAAAATTCCTGGAGGTAGGAGCCCCATTTTTAGATTGAGGTTGAGGTGAGAGCCAATAACTCTGCTTCAATTTTGGATCTTCAGGTTGAACCCAAATTTCTTTCCCTGAGTTTTTATTAATCATGTATCAGTGTATATTTCCAAGTATTTAGGTCCTTTATATAGTACTAGTTTCCTATATGGTTTTTCAAAGGTGTTTATTATTAATTATCCCTCTCGAAATTTCCTCCTCACTTTGTCCTTCTTATATCCAAATATAATTGACACTTTCCTTTTCCTTAGATCTTCCTTTCCCACTTTTTTCCTCCTGTGCATTTTAGTTAGAAAATTCTCCTTTTCATGGTTACTTGATAATTTCTGGACATCTGTGGGTACTCCCAGTTAAATACATCTAAAGGTTATAATCATGCTTTGACATATGAGAAACAGTGAAGTGCTTTTTGTTCTGGGTCTGTGTTATATCACTCAGAATGTTAATTTCCAGATCCATTCAATTCCTTAAGATTTTTATTATGTTAAATACAACAAATTGATATTTTTTCCATAAGAATATCCAGGTATGTTCAAATATACAAATATTTTCCTACTTGCCAATGATTAAAGTGTGCATACTTTTAAACAAAAATCACAAAGATACTGATGTCTCATTTTCCTCATGTAAAAAATAATTTTCCTAGATTTAGAATATACAGATATTATGAATGAATTTTACTTTATATAAGTAAAAACAATTTGCTCATACAGAAAATGCTGAAAGCATGACACTGTGGAGAAATTGGCCCTCTAATTTGCCTTTCCTCTTTGAAGACTGTGTCTGTGAAATCAAAATGAACTCAGAACTCATTTAATATCGAGTTGGTTTTCAATAATATGCCTTTAATTTTTTACATTTCAACACCAATTGCTCTCCCTCCTCTCCTCCCAGACCCTCTCCCTTCTGTTCTAGATCCATCCAGTCCTTCTTCATTCCATTCTGAAGTAGGCAGGCCTCTGATGTATATTGACAAAATACGATATACCATGTTGCAGTAAGACAAAAAAATCTTCTCTTGCATTAACAGTAGGCAAGACAATCCAGTATGAGGAAGAGGGTCCCAAATGCCTGCAGAAGATTCCGAGATCACCTCTGTTCCCCATGTTAAGAGATTCAAAAGAAGACCAAGCTACACTGCTGTCACATATATGAATAGGGCCTAGGTCAGTCCCATGAAGACCTCTGGTTGTTGGTTCAAAATTCTCTTAAATAATTTACTTCACATGATTGCCAGTTAGTTCATATAATGCCTTTATATTAAATGCCCTAATTAATAAACCTGAATAATTTATCTTTCTAGCCATTCAGTCACCCCAGCTACATCAATGTCAGATCGTCACAATAATCAAACTAGAAAAATCAGATTTGTCCTGTTAAATATACTTTATAGTTAAGAAGTCTGTATTTCATGCCATAAAGCAAATCTTTATATTTGAGAATTTATGGCTTTTAATATGTTCGCAATAGTACTTACCTGTGCTTATTTTTTTTCTCATAAACTACTGAGAGTAAACTTTCATGACCTATTTCTAAATTTCTTTGTTCTAAAACTTGTAAGATCTAGTGTGTAAAGAGAAAACAACTAAATGAAGAAAATCTAAGAATAATGCAAGCACTCACAATACAAGCCTTAATCCTATATATTACTTTCTCAATATTTTTATTATTGAACTTCAGCACATTCTGGTTTACAACATCTACCCAAACAAAGACTAATATGCCTTACTGTCTTCAATTTAACAATTCTATAAATCAGACAGGTGAGATCTCAACTCGTATTGCCTTCTAGAATTTCCCCTACAGGAATTTTATTATGAAGGGAAGCTTTTATCTTAGAATGGACCTTTTTTACCATATAAACCAAATAAAAATTAAAGACTTATGTGGAAAACATCTCTGAATTAATTATAAAAGTAAAATTGAGACTCATCAAGTAGCAGGTATAGACCGAAAAGAGATTATAGTGCCTTTTATTGCCGATTAAACTAAAAAAAAATATGGGAAGGCAATGAACCTTTGCAAAGATCTTGTGCTCATTTTTTAAGGAAAACTTAATAGCAATTATCCCAAAAGTGATAGAATTACCCTTATAAAAAGAAGTACTTAGATCCTTCCCTGCATTGTACAGGATACACCAATAACTTGAGCAAATATATAGAATGGAGCCCATACATTCTATACTGATGCAAATAAATCAGAAAAGGCAGGATATAAATCAGAATAAAAGTAAGGTGGAACAAAGTCCTTTAATTATTTAAAAAATTCAGAATTATATGCTATTCTTATGGTACTAAGGTATTTTAAAGAATCTCTTAATATAGTTACTGATTCACAATATGGAGAAAAGAGTTGCCTTGCATGTTGAAACTTCTGACTTTATACCAGAGGATACAGAATTGACTTCATTATCCATACAGGTTCAAGATATAATCAGGAATAGGCTCTGTCCCATATACACAACACACATCTGATCCCATACGGGTCTGCCAAGTCCTCTAGGACAAAGTAATGCAGAAATCGATCGATTACTGATTGGAAGTGTTGAAGACCAGACCTCAGAATTCCTTGAGAAACATCATGTTAATAGCAAAGTTTTAAGGAGTTTTCTATTACATGGCAACAAGCTAAGGAGATTATAAAGAGATGTTCTACTTGCTCTTTCTATAACCAAACATCACTACCTGCAGGGAGTAACCCAAAGGGTACTCAAAGGAATGAAATCGGGCAGAGGGAAGTGTCTCCCTTTGCAGAATTTGGAAAATTAAAATATGTACACCACACCATTAGACAATTATTCAGGTTTTCAATGGGCAACTGCTTTGAACCCATAGCAGAGCTGGGCAGAAAGAGCTAATCAGGAAAAACTAAAGTGAATACTAGGAGAAAGAAGGTGAATTTAGAGAGAAGTCATGTAGCCCTGCTGGAGATAGATGCAAGAACGTTAGCTGGTAAACCACGGCCATGTGGCTGTGTATAGATTAATAGAAATAAGTTAAATTAATATGTAAGAGTTATCTAATAATAATCTAGAGCTAATGGATTAAGCAATGATTTAATTAATACAGTTTTTATGTGATTATTTTGGGGCTATGCAGCCAGGAACCAACAAGCAGCTCTCTTCTCCAACAAGCCTAGGCATTCCTTATGTCCAGCAGGATGAGTTTGAAGTTCTTTGCTGCTTTTGGCTCACCTTTGAAGACCACCTTCTATATGTAACACTAGTAGCACAAACACTGAGAGGAAGCAAAATCTTAGAGAAAAAAAATACAGTTTGAAGTGACAAGTTAGTCATGTTGGTTACCAGTTATAAGTGTAATTCTCATGTCTATTATCTTGTTTCATTCTCTTAGGGTTGAATACAATGCTAATTTGGTTGAATGGCCTTTTCCAATCATAATGGAAGAAGTCATAGTGCATTATATAGGAATAGGTTAAACAACCCAAAAGACGGATGTGGTATTCCCCTCTGTATGCTGTGAAAAGCACTGGTTAATAAAGCAGCTGTTTGGGTCCTCTGATAGGGTAGATTAGGGCTAGGGAAGGAAAGCTAAACTGAATGCTTGGAGAAAGTAGACAGAGTAAGAGAGATGCCATGAAACCACCAGAGGAGAAACATGCAAGTTGTCAGCTAGAAACTTGTCAGTAGACCATGAGCCTCATGTTAAAATATACAATAATAGAAATGGGTTAATTTAATATGTAAGAACTTGTTAGAAATACACTAGAGTCATTGGCCAAGAAGTGTTAAAAATAATATAGTTTCTGTGTAATTATTTCAGGCCTGAGCTGCCAGGTGTTGGGAAATAAATAAGCAGCATCCTATTACATAGAATAATATTTTCTTTATTTGAATGAGAATAATTAAGAAGTCAGGAAAAAGGGTTGTTGTCCTTTTCCAGTATAGTCAAGAAATATTTTTCTTAACATGAATGACATAGGCAAGAGTTTAAGTCTCAGTTTGGATTCTTAAAAGCCAAAAATAATTCAGACTGAGTATTATAGAGAGTTAGTTAAAAATGTTTTCCTATGTATCTGATTATAGCAGTATGAGCTACTATGTATTTCATTAGTATCCACTTCCCTATCAGCAATCCTCAAAGAAAATATTCCATGTAAAATACAGTCATAAAACTGATACACTATTGGAGATAAAATGAGGCCAGGGAAGATTTTCTTGCATATACCTTATTTAGATCCTTAATAAACATCATGTTGAAGCTCATCTTCTAGTTTGAATTGAGGTTAGGTCTTTGAAATTGTATATATTTTTCATGTTATTAATATATTTTCAAGTTATTAGAAACCTCCAAAGGACAAAAATGTGAGTGTTGATGTTTAATTTTTGTGTGGTCTTATTAAATCACATATTATCTTTCTGACATAAAACTTACATTGAATAAGAGAAGCAATTACACACACACACACACACACACACACACACACACACACACATATATATATATATATATATATATATATATATATATATATATATGGAGATTCCTATATCTTGGCTTATGTTCTTGGTATTAGTGGAAATAGGCATTGTTCAATACAGAAATAAATATGTTAACATAATAATGGCACAAGTAATTGTAGGAAGAATTATCTACAACCAAATGCTGAGAGAGACTAAAGAATACTCTAAGTATGAATTGTAGTTAATAGTAATAAAGAAACCTACTGTTTGCACAATACAGGTATTGTGGAATATCTTATAACATATAGACTTAACAATATTTGCCTATACCATTTGTTTACTATGAATTACAGTGTATATGATTTATACACTTTGGGGAAAAACTTTCATATACGATATGTTTGAGGTAAGGACTAGAGGATTTATCTTTGCTACACAAAAAAATCTGCAAATAAGACATTTACATCATTCTATCTAAAGATATAAATTTTTTTTCAGAAACAGAGAAAGTCATGAAACATTCTATGTACAAAGAGTTCTAACTATTCCCATCAGAACAGCTTTTAATTTTGCAAAAGTTACAGATCCTGTTAGCAAACTCATGCTACAGCACAGTCAACATTGTACTCAAGTAATGGGATTGGCATGGAAGGACAAAGCTTTAACATAAATTAGAATGACTTAATCAAAGGAATATAGAGATAACAGAGCACAAATTTATTCATATGTATGCCCAAATCTTCTATAGTCCCTGCCCATATAATCCAAACAAGTGAGACACTGCCACCAAAACTAATCTTATCATTTTATATTCCCAAGAGAACAAATGCTAAGAATTCTATGAGGAAGAAATACACACACACACACAAACACACACATGCCATACACACATACACACGATACATACCACACATAGCACATACAAATGGATTTAGTTCTTATGCTCAAAAAAATATATATATCATTTACATTTTTATATGTATATATATATATAAAGGTAAATGATTACATTATGATTATGAACATATAAAAACAAAGCTTTATTGTGTTTATGAATATGATCATTTTAATAGACCATAGTTATATAATGATAGTGATGCATTTGGTAAATTTACACTGGAAAAATTGGGCAATGTTTATGACAAAGGTGTAACTAAAGCATTAAAATCCATAATTATATACTTGAGCTGAGGAAAAAGATTTTTGTCACTGTCCCATGTTCCATAAGTTTTTGACATTCGATATGATTGACAGGTAAAGTAAGTCTTCAATGATGAAAAATAATTTTCTAATAATTCTCTGTGTATTTAAACATCTGAAAAAAAATGATTTAAGAAGAGAGAAAAAATGTTACCCTTCAATATCACACAAAGAGTGATCGCCTTTTCTTGTGAGTGTAGAGGTAGATACAAGTTGAGCCGATTAATGAGAGAATGGCCAGAGTTCTGCTACTTATCTATGAATGATCCTATTCTTTCAGTGGCCTCTTAAACGTTAATCTGAGTATATGTCCTGTAGCAGATTATGTATCAAAGATTCACAGAAAGATATCAAAGAAACAAACTGACAAACAGAAAAATAAAAAACAACAACAAAAAGAAATTAAATGTAAAGTCAAATTTGATAAAAACTTAAGCTTTACCAATGCCTCTGCATTCCTTTCAATGTGATGTTACCTAATTTAGAATTTGTCAAATTGCCTAGGATGCCAGAAAGTTTAACCGCCAGTCGTACCAGTGGGTGAATATACTTCATTTTAATGTGGTTGTTAAAATAATAATAAAGGTATTAAAAATAAAATGATAAATGGAAAACTATTTACTTTTGTAAATAAATCGATAACTTGGAGCTTAAAGTGATAACAGAGAGACTTTAGTTGGTACAAAGAAAGGTTAAACACTCCAGAAATCTTGTATGATTAAAAATAACCATCTGGAAATAGGGTCAATTGACCTAAGTCTGTAACACCCACAACATGGAAGACTGACATAAGTTGCTCAAATTACTGAAGCTCTTCCTGAAAGGAAACATTAAAGAGAGGGATGTAAATTTAGGTTGCCTTGACATTCTCACAACAAAATCCAATCTCCAGAATCACACTCAGAAACAGACACATAAACACACACAAACACACACACACACACACACACACCCTACACATTATTTCCCAAAGACCTGAGACTTATACATGCTTAGTAAGGAATTTTTTTAACTTTTAATGATGAAAACAAAAATATAACTAAAAGCGAAGCTTCTGGAAAAATCGTTTGTTCTTCCTTGTCTTGTATCATTCCTCAAACTCGACCTTGGCTTTCTGCCATACCTTGCATTTCAATCTTGACTACGTCCAATATCCAAGAGGATAACTATATGTTTTTTTGGGGGGGTGGGGAGGAATGGGGGAAAGGGGAGATGGGGAGAGAAAAGTGAGAAGAGGAGGATAGGGAGAACTTAGGGGAATGGGATGGTTGGGATAATGGAAGGAAGGATGGATATGGGAGCAGGGAAGTATATATCTTAATTAAGGGAGCCATTTTAGGATTGGCGAGAGCCTTGACTCTAGAGGGGTTCCCAGGGGTTCAGAGAAATGTACCCAACTAGGTCGTTGGGCAGCTGAGGAGAGAGAGCCTGAAATGGCCCGATCCTATAGCCATACTAACGAATATCTTGCATATCACCATAGAACCTTCATCTGGCGATGGGTGGAGATAGAGACAGAGACCAACATTGGAGCAATCGACTGAGCTCCCAAGATCCAAATGAGGAACAGAAGGAGAGAGAACATGAGCAAGGAAGTCAAGACCACGAGGGGGGCACCCACACACTAAGACGGTGGGGCTGATAGAAGATCACCAAGGTCAGCTGGACTGAGACTGAAAATGCATGGGATAAAACCGGACTCACTGAATATGGCGGACAATGAGGGCTGCTGAGAAGCCAAAGGACAATGGCACTGGGTTTTGATCCTACTGCATGTTCTGGCTTTGTGGGAGCCTAGCCGGTTTGGATGCTTACCTTCCTAGACCTGGATGGAGGGAGGAGGACCTCAGACTATCCACAGGGCAGGGAACCCTGACTGCTCTTTGAACTGGAGAGGGAGGGGGAAGGGAGTGGGGGGAGGGGGAGGGAAAAGGGAAGTGGGGAGGAGGCAGAAATTTTTAATTAAAAAAAATTAATAAAAAAATTTGGGAGCATGGTGGTGGGGAGAGAAGGGATGGTGGAAAGGGGGACGGGGGGAAGGGAGGGGGAGGAGAATTTGAGGGAATGTAAGTGTGTATTCTTTTTTAATAATTGATTTCATGAAATGATTTGCATATGTTACTGACCTTTTGTAATACCAATGATAAAATACTGTATATGTTATAAAAATCTTTATATGCTTTATTTTCCCTTCCTCAAATGATATTATTTAGAAATGTGTGTTGTAAGCAGTTTTGATAGTTTAGCATGGAAAGGTAACTATAATTACTTTCTCCTTTTTTTTCCCTCACTTCTTCAATTTCTTCCTCTCAGTACCTTCTTTTTATTTAGTTTTCTTTCACATATGTATGAACCTGAAAATAACGTACTATTTTTCCTTTCAGCACATCTGCATGTATTTTATCAGAATATGATAGCTAGCATATCCATAAAATGCTATTACAAACCTCAGTATCTACTCTGGTGATACAGTCTACCACCAGTACTCTCTAGGATCAATTTAAAATTTTCCATAGATCTTGATTTTTGTTTGTTGTCCCATGAAACATAATTTAATTTCAGGAAACAAAATTGACAATATAGGTAATACAGAAAATGATAAATTTCCTAGTTTGATTTTTCAATGATAAAACCACAGATCTAAAACATTCTTACAACATAAATTGATGTCTGACCTCTTGGTCCTGTTTTACTCTCCTTCTTCAATCATGTTCACTTGGTTTAATCTTTTGCCTTCATCTTTTCTACCAGGATCTCCTGATTTAGAAGCTTACTCATTTTGGTTGTTTGACCTTGGCCAATGAACTAACATTGTTCATACCTTTCTCACAGTTATCTTTCCAGTCATGTCCATTTCATTTGCTTTATTTAATATTCACTTCAACTCCTGTCCTCTTTGACTTTTAAATTTCCTTTTAAATTGCTCAATCCTTATATTGATTTCAAGTTTAAAGTAAGCAACACAGTTATTCATGGGCTTAGTTTAAAACAATACCAGTCATTTTAAATATAAATGTCTCTTTCCACATGCTTTATAGCCAGCACATTCTGAAAGGACTTTAATTACATTAAAAATTACATTGTGTAAGTTTTATATATACACACCTACTGTTAGCATGACTCAACAAAATAGCTAGACTATATTTGATATACATTCTTAATCCCTTTATTATTATAAAATTAATATATATGAAATATGAAAGCTTATGAACTATATCTAATTTGCCTTGGTTATATAAACAGAATGATGGATCTAATGGATTGTTTTTCCTTAGTGTACTGATACTTGACATTTTGTCTGCATTTTGCTGAATTCTTTAAAACCACAGCTCATATGCAAACAAACAAGTAATTACACATAAGTCACTGTATCTTTTGTTTAAAATTAGGTTCCTTAACTATTTTTATCATCCATCAATGACAGAAGGAGACATGAAAACAGAGATTGCAAAACCTGCTTTCTCCTGAGGCATTACTTTCCCAATCAGAGTTTGTTTTTCAGTTCAGTGAAGTGTTTTACTTTTTCAATGGTTCACTTCACTGCTGTCTTAAAGGACACAATGTATAAAAGCAGGAGAGAATGTTATGTTTTCTTCTCATCAAAGATTGAAGGAAAGAAACAGCCAAACTTTTAGTTTCTAAATGTTAATACACCCTCTATACTTTAAAACTTAATATGAAACTCATTTTGTAGTAGCCATTTTAAAATGTTTGCTTCATAATCACAGTAGTGTTACAAATATGAATCAGTTAGCAACAGCATACTACATAATAAAGAGATAAACATCTTCTGAAAATCTGAAGACTGACCTGTTTATAAATCAGAGAACCAAGCATGCATATAAATGAAAAATGATGAACAGGCTTTCTTTGGCATATGCTTCATTGAATTAAAAGTCCCATAGCTTGAATTTCGAACCATCTTACTAACAAAGTGCTTTGAAGACATCTTTTTTATAGGTGCAATAAGGCTGTGATGATATTATTACTGTATGTTGTTATGTAATGTGGCCTATACTATTGTTGCTATAATGTGGTGTCATGGAGACACTAGCAATCAGAGTTAACCCTTATATGATAGTCTAGAGATGGAGTCATGTAGCTTGATGTGAAAAATATCAAGTATTAAAAGTATCATAGGAAGTTACAAAAGGAGGACAGTGGATTTTCTCCCAAACACATAAGATATCAACACATAAGACTCATATTAATAAGCTACAGAATCATAAAGATGACAATTTTAATAATTTCATCTCACAAGTTCAAATTGTTTTGTTTTTTAACCTTGAGTTAAATAGAATAAGGATTAAAATTTTTATTCTGCACCATATGTAAAAGTTGTTTTCCATGTATATTAAGACAATAAGAAATAAAAATATTATTTATTGAAGATATCACAGCCAAATTAGTGTGTATATCATTTAATTATTATACTTTTAATAAAGATGAAACTTTATTTTAATATTCAGTTAATTGAATAAAGATAGCAGTGGTAATAAGTGACAAACATGAAATATAAATAAGAGCTAGAAGCTGGGCTGTGGTAACATATACCTTTAATCCCAGCACTCAGGAAGCAGAGGCAGCCATGTCATTATGCATTTGAGGCTAGACTAGTCTACAAGAGCTAGTTCATCAAAGTTACCCAGATAAGTCCTATCACAAATCCCCCTCCAAAAAAAAAAAAAGAAGAAGAAAAGAAAAGAAATAGAGAGAAATCTCAGTAGTTAAGAAGTTTCTGTTCCAGGATCTGGTTTCAGTCCCATATCATAACTCATGATTACCTGTAATCCCACTTCCGGGGTATCTGATACCTTTTCCTTGCCTCAACAAACAGTACACATATATTGTACTTACTTGCAGATAACACAAGCAAATATAGCTTTATATATCTTATATGTAAATAAATAATCTTCTGAACAAAAATGCATCATATTTTTTTTCATATTTTTTTAGATTGAAAACTCTTGCCAAACTAAGTCTATCTTACTTTTTTCTTTCAAAGAATAAATGACAGATATCAATTTCAATGGCACTCATAGTATCAGGGTAAAGATAAACTATTTTGTTTCTCTTCAGACAGGACATAGAAATGGACAATTCAGCTTTTAATCTTGGATGAGGAGGTATGAGAAGGGTTGTAAACTTTACAGAGGATTTTTGGACAATTAGTGGTTATTGGGGAGGAAATATCTTCTTTCTCAATTGTGTTGGCACTGATAAGTTCCTCTTGTTACAGTGAATAACCTTCCATATTTGATGAGTCAGGAAATGCTGACTTAATGCAGGACATCAAACAGAACATGATGAATTGAAAGTTGGAGGTGTCATTCATTGTTGAGAAGAATGGCTTGAGAAGCAAAAAGAGGATGTTATAAGCAAAAAGAATGGGGATGAAAATGATTAAGAGGTGAAACCATTAAAAACAGTAAAAAGATCTAAAACAATCTTACAAAACAGATTATTTCTTGGTAATTATTAATGAGTTCTTAATGTATTACCCAGTTCAATTGAGCTTGCAACACTCTAAATGCCAGTGTAGGAATTTTTAAAAATATTGTAGTAAAAAAAAAGAGAGAAAACTCTCATTGCAATAAGTAACTTAAATTGAGTGCATACACAGTCATTAATGATGTAATTTTAGCAGCTGTATAAATTACAAGTACTTTCTTTCATATGATTTATAAATGTGCTTCACTGATTTATGAGAATAACATTTGGTTACAGTCAGCAGAATACTGAATTTTTTTTAAATCTAAAGATGTCTAAAAAGCTAAGTCAATTTGGCAAATAAATGCACTATAGTGCCATGTGAATACTGTTAGAGATTAAATCATTGAAGAATATCCTGAAAGAAAGGAAGAGAAAATAATAGTCACCAGAGGAAGTTCATCCAGAAACTGCTGGGAATCGATAGAGTGATCTACATTGGAGTATTAGGCTGATCTCAGGAATCCTACTAAGCGGAGGGACAGGGAGAAAGGACTGTTGGATCAGGAATGGTAAACCACATCACAAGGAAACCCACAGAATCAAATAACTTGGGACCCTAGGGGCACACAGAGACTGAAACAACAAAAGGGAAGCCTATATGGGACTGATGTAGGCCCTCTGTATCTATACGACAATTGTATAACTTTGTCTTTTTGTGAGGCTCCTAACAGTGGGATCAGGGCCTATCTCTGACTCTTTTGCTGGCTTCTGGGACCCTATTTCTTACAGTGGATTGCTTTGCCCAGCCTTAATATAACGGGGGTTGTCTTACTGTGACTTGATATGCGATGCTTTGTTGATATATGTGTCCTTTTCTGAATAGACATGGCAGAGGAGTGAATGTGGGAGAAAGGACTTGGGGAAAGGGGATGTGAGGGAGAGGACTGGGAAGAGAGAAGGAGAGAAAACTATAATTGGATTATTAAATAAAATATAAATAGATAAATATAAAAAAAGAGGGGGCAAAAGTTTGGAAGAGCTAGTAGACAGGCTGTGAAAAACCAGTGAAACAAGGCTTTTTAAATACAGCTGATGATGCATATAAAAATCCACAGAGACTAGTAACAGGTCCATGGACAGCACAGAAATCCAAGCTTCAACATGGATAAGGTCCCAAAGAGGAGGTGTAGAGATAGTGGGGAGAAGAAACAACAGAGGGCACAGCAGCTCTCTCCTTCCTTTTTCTCCTTCCCTCCCTCCTTTCTTGTTCTTGTTCATTTGTATTTTAATAAATAAGCTTGGCTTAAGATCAGCGAGTAAAACAGACACCATGTTAAGCCTTAGCGACCAGGAACTGGTGACACACACCTTAAATTCCAGTAGCCTCTTTAGTTTGCCATAGAAACTGGATGGTAGTGGTACACACATTTATTCCCAGTCCTAGTAAAAATATAGGATGGGAAGAGACAGCTCTCAGACAGAATCTCAGTCTGAAGGTTCCTGGAGGCAGGAAAGCCATTTTGGACTGAAGTAGAGGTAAGAGCCAGTGGCTTGATGTTTTGCTTTTCCCATCTTCAGGTTGAACCCCAATATCATTGCATTTTCAGTGCCTTTTTTGTGGTGCATGATGACCAAGGTGGGGAACACCCAGGTGCTGTCTGGAGGAAATATGCCACTCTCAGCAAACTCAAGCATAGCACCACCTGAGTTGCTGACTCTGGAATACTTCCCCTCAGGTCCTTGATGGTTACATAATAGGTGATGGCATTGTTCTCAAACATCCATCATCATCCTCAAATGCTGAAACCATGCCAGAAAAAAAAAATCTGAGAAATTCATGGGTGCGGTTGCTTTGGACAATGTAGAAGTGGGGTGGTATGGAGAGCACTTGGACCTGAGCTCCTCTGTACTAACCAGTGACAGTGGTTTTAAAGGCTCCCCAGTTTTCAGGATGTGAGTACTCCCATCTCCCTAAGATCTCAGGTGCCATGGTAATTCCACAGTGCAGCCGAAATGTAAACCTCTAAGGGGATGGGTAAAAAAATCTTGTTTTTAAGTATCATCTTGGATACATGTATACAAGATCATATTTGGATATATATATATATATATATATATATATATATATATATTCCAAGCAAATGTTAAAATAATATAAACATTTTAATGTAGTATAACAAATATATTTTATATTAAAAATATAAAAACTACATATACTTATATATTAGTTTATCCATATTCCATATATTTGGCTTAATGTATTGTTTTATTGACCTTAACAGGTTTTTTATTTTTTCCTACATTGATTATTTAGAATAAATTTTCTCAATTTTGACATATTTAATATAGCTTTCTTATTTCAATATTTATAATTTAAATTGTAAAAGTTGTATTTGTAAGATTTAAATTCATTGAAACTGGCTGGACTGGTGAAAAAAATTAATGAACAAGTAAACAAATATTCAACTTTAAGACTGAATATACTAAATTTTAGAGTTTTATTTCAAAAAGAATGCTATATTTCTTACATATGTCTACTGTATATTTTTGCTTGCTGTTCTTATAGATCTCTCCATTACAATATCTGTTTCCAAGTCATGAATAAGAAGTTGCATATATGTAATGTTTGGGAAAATGACTGCCTACTCACCAGAATTCTCTAGACGAACTGTCTTTCCTTAATATTATCAGCCTGTGTGTGTCACTGGATATATGTGTGATATTTTTGTTCTAGTTCAATGTTCCAGGGACTCAATGTATCCATCTTCTCAGGTACAACATTACTGTTGCCTCATCCCTCTGCCTATAGTTGCAAGATCACTTATAAAAAGATCCTTATCTCATAAAGTTTTGATAAGTGACTATGTATAAATTCTGTATGTGACTGCCTATGGCATGTTTGATCCTAAAATACATGTTTAGTCTGAGTTAAGTTTACACACAACATGTCATCTAAATATCAGTCAGGCACTAGGAATAGTTCTACATATATGAACTAATAAAAGCCCATTTATGTAAGTATATATAGAAATAATGAATAACATTTTTTCTATTTTTCTCTTTTTTGTACTTATTGATCCAGAATTTATAATTCTCATCCCAATTTAATGTTTTGACTTCAAAGGACTATTGGTCATCAGAGAAAATAGTATGTGTCTAATTAATATAATTACAGTATATTTTAATAAACTTAAACCTCTGTTTTCTTTTGTGTATTTCTTGTAAATGTATAGACCACACCTCTTCTAATTCACTTTTACTAATAAGTTAACAAAGTAGTAGTATGTTTCATACCTATCTTCATGCCAAGAGTGGTTTCAATGTGCATATATACAGAAAATTTGAGATATATTTGAAGAATAGACTATGATTGGCCATTTCAAAAAATAATCACATCCCATAGGATATGGAAAATCAGAAGTCATCAGCTCATAATCTTAAATTACATAAAACTAATATAGGTATCTATTATCTATTAATCTCACTGTTTCTTATTGAATGACCAAAAGAAGACATCCAGAAATAGAAAAAAGCTACCAAGTACATGATGAAGTCTTCATAATAATTCTTCTATAAGAAATGAGGAATGGAAAGTATGTTAATATGGGAAACCAAGAATATTATTTTCATCACTTTCAATCATATCTTAAAATTATGTGCAAATGGAGACTATTTTTAAACATTGCCACTGGCCATTTTAAAAACTGTGAGATGACCCAGATGCTGCATAGCCCAGAGACTTGTGTTAGAAACAAATACGACTGGACATAAAAAAGACAATGAAGTGACTCCTAATGGTATTCTTCTATGCTCATTGATTGGTGCCTAGCACAGTTGTTTTCAAAGAAGCTTTACCTAGTGACTAATGAAAACCAATGGGGAATAGTGTACAAGATGGAAAGGAAAGATTTTTAGGAGCCAAAGAAGTCAAGGATACCACAAGAAATTTCACAGAATCAACTGAACTGGGCTCACAGGGGATCACAGAGATCAGTGTGCCTACATAGAACTTACTCACAGTTGTTCATTTGGTCTTCTTCTGGGACTCAAGACAGTGACAGCAGTGTCTGTCCCTGACTCTTTTGCCTGCTTTTCGGACACTTTCATTCTACCAGTTTATCTCTTGTCCAGCCTTAACAGAAGAGGAGATGCCCAGTTTTACTGTAACGTCATATGTCATGGCTGGTTGATATCCCTAGGAGGACTGCTATTTTCTGAAGCAGGAGGGATGGGGAGGAGAAGAGAGGAGGAAGGAAAGACTGGACCTAGAGGAGGGAAGAGAAACTTTGGTTGTGTTGTTTTAAAAAAAAAGGTTGACCAGTACAAACAATTTTAGAAGCACATTGTGTTGGAAAAGTAAAATGTAATTAGTTGAAATGAGGCTCTTCACTCAGAACCCCCAAACCCTAATCTCCAACATCTGAATTTGTTCTAATTTGAGAACAGCATTTTATGGATAACAAATGTCCCTAAATGCAATGGAAGGCTTAGCATGCTTTTGACATGCATCTGATTTTAAGTCACAAGAAATCATGAGAGAGAGAAGTGAATATTCTCTCTTACAAACTACAGATGGTACAAAACAAAATAAATTCCAGTTTTCTAGGCACCTGCATTTTAGATTTGTGATACTGTTTTCATTGCACAAAATTGCAATATTGTTATTAAAACCACTCAGTTTCTACCGATTGTTTATGGTTGTTTCAATAAACAAACAGAGCAATAAATATCTATGGCTTAACTAATAAATTGACTTAATAATGAGTGATATAGCTCTATAATAAACATATTTATTTCATTGAATTTATATGACAATTCAGTATAAATATAGGGTACCTTGATGCTTTACACACACACACATATATAGCATAAAATTACTTTTACTTTCCAACATTCCAGTCATTTAGATTTATTTCAGTACATGACAGTCCAATGCATTAGCCTTTGAGTCATTTCAAATTAGGCATAATAAATGTGAAAACAAATATAAATATAAAATGATATCACTTGCCATTGGCAAAAAGATAATAAAATGGGGTGAAACACAGAAAAAGTAATATGAAAAGTTGCTGCCCTGAGGCTGGAAGTTCTGTCTAATATGTCATTTGAAATCATTCAAAAACAGGTTTATAACTTCTGGAGAATACTTTATTAAGTTGTCATAATATGAATGTTATTCAGCAATTTATACTTTATTATATAATAGTAACAGTATTTTCAGCGACTGTGTGCAAATAAATCTTTTCTATAAAAATTTTGGTAATCTAAGTAATAGATGTATCTTATTTTTTATAGATATTTATGAATATTTATTTTAGAAAACACCAACTTTAGGACAAAAGCCAAACTTTTTTATAGAGAACATATTATCTTTAAAATGAGACCTTTCTTAATTGCACATTAGAATAGTTATTTTCTATACCACAAATAAACTAATGCATTTATGTTAATTGAAACATTATTTCTACATGCATATATATCCATATTTATATATGTGTGTCTTTAGCAATAATAATAAAGGAAGACAAGGCTAACAACTTGAAAGTGTGGGTGCATGGGAGGAGTTAGAAAGTTCTTTGGAAGGACTGAAAGGATAAAAGTGAGGGTGGAAAGTGGTGTGTTTCTATTTCAATTAAAAATATATTTAAAAATACATCCAGAAAACATACTTATGCTAAGGAATTTTTTTTTTATTTTCTATCAGTAATTGCTTATTTCTATCACCAATTGCTTGCTTATTTTGGTAACTGGCATCTTTAGAAATGCAGAGTCCACTTCAACTCCCAATAGTCACTTTCTGTTGTTTCCTAATAAGGCTCCTTGGGAAACTTAAGTTGTCTGCATCATTCTCAGTTACCATCTGTGCTTGCTAATCATGGAAAGAGAAATTTTAATAGAAAAATTGCCTCCACTAGATTGACCAATGTGTATGTCTATGGGTGTATTTTCCTGATGAATAAGTAAAATAAACTGGTTCAACCCCCATTATCAGTGTCATTTCTGGGCTTGAGATATATAAAAAAGGTAGCTGAACCTGAGCCACATAGCATCCTAATAAGCAGCATTGTTCAGTCACTTCACTGTCAAGTTCCTGCTGGCTACCCTGAGTGATTAACTGTTACCTGTATAATAAAATGACCCCTTTCTTCCCTGGTGGGCCATTTACAAAAACAATGGCAAGGAAACTAGAATAGAAAATTGTACAAGGAGATTAGTATTGTTGCTGCCAAGACTCTGATGATATTGTTTTAGAAAAGTATATGGGGAACATTTAGAATTGTGGGTTGGAAAAACCGTTGAGTTCTCAAAGTTTGTCAGTTTTGTGGAAGACAAGAGATAAAAGTGTTGGGAGAAATGTGGAGATTGGAATCTTGGATTTAGAGGTTTCAGAAGGAAGCAATGATTCTCCAGGTCAATTCATGCAAGATTTTTGATTAAGAACTTATGGAAGTAAAAACCTTTGTTTATAAGGACAATGGAAGCTCATTAGGCATGGCTGAAAATCAGTTATGATTAATGATAAATGAGCATTGTTTAGGTGAGATCTCCTGGGAAGTACTTCCTTATAGTTAATGCAGAAGCTCAGGACAAGGGAGCAAAGACTGAAATCAAGTTGGCTTCTAAAATTAGCCATGTGTTTTTCTTTCATAGGAACAAGGTTCAATTTACAGAACACATATGATAACTTATAACAATCTACAACAGCAGTTCCAAAATATAAGTCCTTAATCACCTTGCTTGGCCGAGGGTGTATACATGAGGCAGATACACATATACAGCAAACAATCATACAAGTAAAATGAATTCAAAAATTCTAAAATTTATGGACTTCTTGAAAATTATTCTACTGGCATAAAAGAAATAAAAAGAAACTATAAAAGATATAAAAATATGCTATGACATTTTTGCAGGTTTTCTAGATGTTTAATTTTACTTTTCAATAGTGTAACAAGGACAATATTGCTTATTTTGGTAACTGGCATAACTATTCATTAAATTCAAAAATTAACATAACTAATTTTATTATGAATCAAAGTACATGTACACTGGTGCCTAAATCTTTCTAAATAATTTTGCTGTGTTTCATGTGATATACACATTTAATGAGAAGCTCTTCTTGAATACTTCATTAGCACTTTTTAAACTTATTACATTATTTTACTAAAAGTCTGTGATTCCAGGCCCCACTGCCTTGTCTATTTCTCTGAGAGGGTATGTGGGTACTTGCATTTCATTCTGTCAGCATGATAAATTAAATAAGTAGCCTAAGAAGGTGATTACTTCTGCTGCCTTTTCTAGAGCAATCTGTGGTTGCTTGTGTGATTTGGAAATAATTGTTTGATTTATTTACTTCTTTAAGTAGCTTATGCAAAATGATATGCATCCGGCCATAACATCTTTCTTAATTCATTCATGTGAAAATGTAAAAGATAGCATAATTAAATAATTTCTCCAAGTAAGTCAGTGCATAACTCTAATCATAATGTGCCATTTGTCATTTTAGTGCAAAGGAAATTATCAGTTAAAGAAAATGACAAGGTTTATTATTACTGTGTTAATGACTGTATCTGAACTGATATTTTTGTTTAAATTTTAGCATGGATCTTGTAGAACCTTGTGAGGAAGGTTTCTGTAATTACATTTTCAGAGGTTGTCCATGCAAAGAATGCTAAATGAAGCATGTGTTTCTATGTTTGTTTTAAGCTGATTAATGAACAGAGTGAAGTTTATGATAAATACAAATCATGGTTTGCTCAGAAACTGAGTAGTTAGTTCAACATGTAGATCCTATCGTCTCTATGGTAAGTGTTTCAGAAAATAGTCAAAGTGACTACCACATGCTCACCCATGTTCACATTATTTTTTGTATTATATATTGACATTTGCATTTTGGAGATGATAAAAATAAGAATAGTATTGCTTTTATGTATTTATATGTATAGAAGACAAGTTGATGGGGTTTTCTGTAAATTATATCTTTTTGTTTCAAACAAAAACAAACTAAAGATTGAATGATTGTGCCTAATTGGGCAGTGTCCTCCTTGAGGTCCTATGATTAGCAAAAATTGATTGACGGGAGCACCACAGCTCATCTTGCCTTCTCACTTGATTGCAGCCACAGCCTTTGCAGCCACTTCTCAGTGACCTTCACCATACTGGACTTGTCTCAAGCCATGAGACAGAGGAGCCCCTCCTTAAGTTGTTTGTTTTAGATGATCCTGTCACTACAGTGATAAAAATAAGTAGCATAAGAACCGGAGAGCTGGGTGTAACATTTTCTTTTTAGATTATCTCATTTTAAAAGACTGAAAAAAATAGTTAATAATATTAATTTACCAAAGAACAAAGAAGTAGTTACGGGTAACTTTTAGTGTAAATATAAATTGGTATAAATGCATTGAGTTTCATTTGGGGTAAAATACATTTCAACATGTAAAGTGTTCATTTATTTAAGATCTTTGTTAATTTACTTATTTCTTTTCCAAAAATTATTTCAAATGAACAATAGTTTTGGACTGGAGAAATGGTCTAGTGCTTAAGAGTGCTTTACTACCTTTTGTACTTGGAAATTTCCTGTCCTGACTGCCTGCTCCCAAATACCTGACAGCCACTTCCCAAATAATTGATTTGGAAGCTTAACATTGCCTGTAAGTGGAAGGTTGATAGCTCAGGCTTGTTACTAGCTAACTCTTATACTTAAATTGACCCATACGTCTATCTATACTTTTCTATGTGACTTGGTACCTTTATTAGCATGGCATGTTTATCTCCTGTTTCCCCAGGGTCTGACTATCAACAACTGACTCCATGCTTCTTTGTCCCATCATTCTTAGTTTGGTCACCCAGCCAAACTATTTCCTGCCTGGCTTCTGGCCAAACACCATTTTATTAAAATGAGTGACAAATCTATACAGTGTAAAAAAGGATTATTTCAGAGCGATTCTTCTTGAGACTCAGTACCAACACTGAGAAGTTCATAATCTCTAACTCCAGTGCCAGGGTGCCAGACATCATCTACCTTCCTTTACAACTGCATGAGTGCAAACACACAATCACACGCAGATGCATACACACAAATTTAATTAAAATAAACCTTAAATTGCAAATAGGCGTTAATAGAAATTATTCTTTGACAGAATTAATAGAGTCAACAAAGAAGAAATTGAAGCTGTTTCAAAATTAAATATCCCTTTAAATGGACAGAATTGCAAGTTTGAAAATGAATCTCTTACATGTGTCAATCACCATAGCTTATCAAAGCTTAGCTAAATAGATCACCTAAGAACACGGGCTCTATAATAATACTAGTATCCTGAAAATTGTTATGTAGCATGGCTCTGGGTATGAAAATGATCAAAATTCACTATTAGAATTGTAGTTGATACAGATTATATGTTACATTTACACCCTGTAAATTAGAAGTAAATATAAATCTATCGTAAATCATGGAGCATTTGTATTTTACAACTATCTAAAGAAAATTTTTCCTTCATCTGTATAGGAATCTCCAACATCATCATAATAACTACAGTCAAATTATCACCAATTAAAAATGCTAACATAAGAAAAATATCATTTACTTTTTGCAAAACATATGTTATGTTATAAAGTGATGATGTTAGTAAGACCATACTTCTTTACAGGGTTCCCAAAATCTGTTTCCTTGTTATTTCTAGATTGTAGAAGTGACTGTAGTTATAATAGAATTACTTCATCCATTGCCAAATCCAACAATATTATAGTAACTCAATGTTTTGTCCTCTAGCCACATCTCTAGAAAGTTATTCTCCTTGAGAACTCACAAGAAATATATTCAAATGAATGTGAATATTCGGAATGAAATGGTTCTATTCAAGTGATCTTGAAAATTTTTACCAATACAACTTTCTTTAATTTAATCACATCTAAAGAATTTACTTTTTATAAAAGTTATATAGCCACATAATTTAGAAAAGGAATAAAAGATTTTTAAAGTTGAGTAGTATTGAATATCTACTATTAAATAACCTGTTATTTTGTGGTTTACAAAATATGCTTTACACTGCATTTTTTATAAGAACTAATTAACCCTGATCTAGAAGTAGTTTCAGGAAAAGACATTGAGTTATTGTGGAAAGTATTTATGTACAAACACATTTATAAATTACTTTTTAAATGTCAGCCTCTGTATCCAGCATTGATTTTTGTTGGATAGTGTGAAAAGTAGCACTCTTTTTTATTATAATTAGAGAGTGAAGAAGGAAGCTGAAAAGAAGCCCCACACTAGCTCAGAACTGAGTATAATAGAGGGTTAGTTATTTAGGGGTAGACTCACAGATCACAATCCTCTGCTAGAACAGGGAACAGCACCCGAAGCCTGAAGCCAGAAAAGAGGTCCGACTTGTGCTTTATATGGACATATATAATATAAGAGGCCACGCCCAAGTGAGAGGGTAACTTAAAGTCTACTGGTGGTAGGAATTCATACAGCAAAGGAGCTCTGTACTGTGTCTGAAATAAAAAGAAAAAAAGACTATGGCTTTTTGGATTTGCTTTTTCAATTCATTGCCCACTTTTCATTTGAAACAATTATATATTATACGAGTATAATGTCTCCAAGATAATCTTAAAATATTTCTGTATATAGATGACCCTTGGGTACAGACAGTAGTAGATATTCATGTATATTTCTTTGTATTATTTCTCCATCTTCTTTGTGTCTATAAGGGTACAGAGACTTGTCAATTAACACTAATAGGAAAAAGGCATCATCATTTTCCTTAGGCTTAAGAGATACATTATCCCACCAAGTTCTATAGCCTGACAGTGTCTGGCAATCATATTTACGAAGTTATACAATCTTATGAGAAAAGACCTTCCTAGAAAATCCCTGAAGTTTACAGGTTGTTTAGCACCATTATTTTAGGTTTCCAGAACCTGCAGTGGAATGTTGTAAGGTGAATGGATACCAGATACCTTGATTAACTTCTTTTTTCATAAAAACCAATATGCTGAACCCTATCTCTATGAGTATTAGATACTGCTACTGTCTTCCTAACAAATAAGGGTGTGAGCATTATACAGATGTTATTTTAAAGGTGGTGTAGAAAATTCTCAAGTATTGAGTACTGTATGCATAAGTATAAGTTAGGGCATGGGGGAGGGGCTTAGAATATAGTCAGAGTACATACAAGACAAATTTTATGTTTTTGAGCAGTATCCCAGATCCTTGATTTTTTTCTTTATCTGACAAGAATCATAGGATATGAATAGATGAGGAGTTGAGGTATTATGTAGCGGCATAAATGAAGGCAGACAGAAATTATAATAATATATTTAGCTTTAATTAGGGAAAGACTCACAGAACCCGTGGTTCCAATGGAGAACAGGAAAGCAGAAGGGGCGAGGGAGAGCACTCCAGCAATATTTATTAGTAAAAAATATCCTCAGGCGACCCTGCCCTACAAGCAAGGTGATTGGCTGGGGCTACCCCTACAGTATTATTTCTCTTTTTTGTGAACTACAGTATGCCTAGATACTATAATATTTACAACACTTAGCCAAATTCTACTTGTTGAATTAGCATTGAAATTAAGTTGTTTTATGGTATTTGTGTTTATTTGTATTTCAACTGAGGAAATTATAATTGGAGACTGCTTGTTCATTTCCCAACTTCCCAAACCCAAATAATTGCACAGAAATGATATTAATTAGAACACTGCATGGACAATAGCTCAAACATATTCCTAGCTATCTTGTATGTCTTAAATTGGTCCATTTCTATGAATCTGTATATTGCCTAGAGGTTGTGATTTACTGAAAAGTTTTTGGTGTCTCTCTTCAACAGCTATAAGGCATCTCTTTGATTCTGCCTAGTCTCTTTCTCTCTCTCTCTCTCTCTCTCTCTCTCTCTCTCTCTCTCTCTCTCT
>JABTXL010005929.1:15574704-15609257 GCA_025134845.1 Neodon shergylaensis | reverse complement strand
TCTCTCTCTCTCTCTCTCTCTCTCTCTCTCTCTCTCTCTCTCTCTCTCTCGATTTCCTGCTTGGCTTTACTTTGTTAAGCTATTGGTCAAAACAACTTTCTTCATCAACCAAAATAGCAACACACATACAGAAGGACATCCCACATCAGAAAATTTTTGCAGATCACTTAGAATATCATTGGGTGTATGTGCTTGTGTATGTGCGGGTGCAGTTGTACATGTATGCATGGAGGGAGGACAAACATTCTTGTGGAAAGTGTAATTATTGAGTATTCTTATTTTGGTTTTTCCTTGACAGGGTTTCTCTGTGGCTTTGGAGCCTGTCCTGGAACTAGCTCTGTAGACCAGGCTGGTCTCGAACTCACAGAGATCCGCCTGCCTCCCTCCATGCCTTTTTGGAGAGTGTATTTTATTGAATCTGAAAGTCACTATTTGAGCAAGACTAGCTTCCTGTTCAGCATCCTGGAAAACATCTGTTTCCACCCACATAGGCCAGAGTTACAGACCCAAATCAAAATGCTCCAATTTTAGTTTGGTACCAGGAATCCAAAAAAAAAAATCAGATTTATTATTTGAATGCAGGTACTTTGCCAATTAACTCAATTAAAACAAAAGAGATTTAGAGGGAAAATGTTTAAATTAGAAAGAAACTTAAAAGCCATGAGGTGGTGGCTGACACCTTTAATCTCAACATTCAGAAGGCAAAATCAGGCAAATTTCTACGGTTTCAAGGCCAGTCTGGTCTACAGTCTACTAGCTCCAGGAAAGTCTCCAAAACAACAGAAAAATGCTGTCTTAAAAAAACAAAACAAGCCTGCCCTGTGAAATTCCTTCTGGACGGGTGAGTGTGTGTGATCCAGGGGCGGTCTGTCCCAGGGGTGAGCACAACCCCTCCTCCCACTGCTCCTTCTGCAGGGCCTTCTTTCTTACTCACGACTCAGCCCCCCAGCACCCTCCCCCAAACCCTGCCCTGCTGTAAGCTCCTACACTAAGGCTTGGGCCACCAGGAGGCCAGGTTTAGGTGCTGAGAAGTTCCATCTGGACGGCCTGCCTGCAGCAAGCAAGTCAGGCCCTTTGTTTACGAGCTACCCAAGCAGCATGGAGAACCAATCCGGGCACCAGGAGAGTCATCACTGGGGCACTAGGAGAGCCATCACTGGGGAGCGACATCACTGGGAAGGTACAACAGTGGGCAAGGAGACCTGATCCTGTAAAAGAAGATCCATAGAGGAGCATTCGGAGGAAGAGATGGGCAGGCGCCAATGCAAGAATTCACCCAGCAATCTGAAGAACAACATGAAACCACCAGAACCCAGCGACCTCACAACAGGAGCACAGGAACACCTTAACCAAGAAGAAGCAGAAAAATTTGACTTTATGAAAGTGATTGACGCCCTTAAACAGCATGTAAAAAATGCCCTGGTAGAAATGGATGAGAAGTATAACAGAAAGTTTGAAGAATTGAATAAATCAGTGAATGATACCCTAGGAAACCAAGGAAAAACAATCAAACAGATAATGGAAACAGTTCAAGACTTGAAAACTGAAATGGAGGCAAAGAAGAAAATACAATCAGAGGGCCGGCTGGACATGGAAAATATAGGTAAACGAATAGAGTCTACAGAAACAAGCATAACCAGCAGAATACAAGAGATAGAAGAAAGACTCTCAGATGCTGAAGATAACATAGAGAAAATAAACGCACTGATCAAAGAAAACAGCAAGTCCAACAAGTTCTCATCGCAAAACATTCAGGAAATATGGGACACAATAAAAAGACCAAACCTAAGAATAATTGGAGTAGAAGAAGGAGAAGAAGTGCAACTCAATGGTCCAGAAAATATATTTAATAAAATTATAGAAGAAAACTTTCCCAACCTAAAGAAGGAGGTACCTATGAGGGTCCAAGAAGCATACAGAACACCAAATAGGCTGGATCAAAGAAAAAAAAAAAAAACATCTCCTCGCCATATAATAATCAAAACACAAAGCATTCAGAATAAAGAAAGAATATTAAGAGCCGCAAAGGAAAAAGGCCAACTTACTTATAAAGGCAAACCTATCAGACTTACACCGGACTTCTCTATGGAAACCATGAAAGCCAGAAGGTCCTGGATAGATGTACTACAAAAACTAAGAGACCACGGATGCAAGCCCAGACTACTATACCCAGCCAAGCTTTCGTTCACTATAAATGGAGAAAACAAAATTTTCCAGGATAAAAACAAATTTAAACAATACGTAGCCACAAATCCAGCTCTACAGAAAGTAATAGAAGGAAAATCATTAACCAAGGAGTCCAACAATGACCACAATAACTCAGACATCTAGAGACCCTTCACCAGCGCAATTCAAATAAGGGAAACACACAAACTCTACTACTAAAAAAGTGACCGGAGTTAACAACCACTGGTCATTAATATCAGTTAATGTCAATGGACTCAACTCACCTATAAAAAGGCACAGACTAAGAGAGTGGATACGAAAACAGGATCCAACATTCTGCTGTCTACAAGAAACACATATCAAACACAAAGACAGGCACCTACTCAGAGTAAAGGGCTGGGAAAAGGCTTATCAAGCAAATTGACCTAAGAAACAAGCAGGTGTGGCCATACTAATCTCTAACAAAGTTGACTTCAAACTTATATCAATCAGAAAAGATGGAGAGGGACATTTTATACTCATAACTGGAACAATTCAACAGGATGAAGTCTCAATCCTAAATATCTATGCCCCTAATTTAAAAGCACCCACATATGTAAAAGAAACATTACTAAAACTCAAAGAAGCCATCAAACCACACACACTAATAGTAGGAGACTTCAACACTCCTCTCTCATCAATGGACAGGTCAATCAGACAGAAACCTAACAGAGAAATTAGAGAATTAAAGGAGGTAATGAATCAATTGGACTTAACAGACATCTATAGAATATTCCACCCAAATAGGAAAGAATATACCTTCTTCTCTGCAGCTCATGGAACCTTCTCGAAAATTGACCACATACTCGGTAACAAAGCAAACTTCCACAGATACAAAAAAATATTGGTAACCACATGTGTCTTATCAGATCACCATGGATTAAAGTTAGAGTTCAACAACAATGCTACCCTCAGAAAGCCTACAAACTCATGGAAACTGAACAGTCAACTATTGAACCACACCTGGATCAAGGAAGAAATAAAGAGAGAAATTAAAGTCTTCCCTGAATTCAATGAAAATAAAGAAACAACATACTCAAACTTATGGGACACTATGAAAGCAGTCCTGAGAGGAAAGTTCATAGCACTAAGTGCCCACTTAAGGAAAACAGAGAAAGCACACATTGGAGACTTAACAGCCCACCTGAAAGCTCTAGAAAAAAAAGAAGCAGACTCACCTAGGAGGAGTAGAAGACTGGAAATAATCAAACTAAGGGCTGAAATCAACAAAATAGAAACACAGAAAACAATCCAAAGAATCAATGAAACAAAAAGCTGGTTCCTGGAGAAAATCAACAGGATTGATAAACCCCTATCCAAACTAATTAAACGGCAGAGAGAGAATATACTAATTAATAAGATCAGAAATGAAAAGGGGGACATAACCACAGACATAGAGGAAATTCAGAGAATCATTAGATCCTACTACAAAAGCCTGTATGCCACAAAACTGGAAAATGTAAAAGAAATGGACACTTTTTTAGATAAATACCATTTACCAAAGTTAAACCAGGACCAGGTGAACAATCTAAATAGACCTGTTAGTCGCGAAGAATTAGAATCTGTTATCAGAAACCTCCCTACCAAAAAGAGCCCAGGACCAGATGGCTTCAATGCGGAATTCTACCAGAACTTCCAAGAAGACCTAATACCTATACTCCTTAATGTATTTCACAATATAGAAGCAGAAGAGTCATTACCAAATTCCTTTTATGTAGCTACAGTTACTCTGATACCAAAACCACACAAAGACTCTACCAGGAAAGAGAATTACAGGCCAATCTCACTCATGAACATTGACGCAAAAATCCTCAACAAAATACTGGCAAACCGAATCCAAGAACACATTAAAAAAATTATCCACTATGATCAAGTAGGCTTTATCCCAGAGATGCAGGGCTGGTTCAACATACGAAAATCTATCAATGTAATTCATCATATAAATAAACTGAAAGAAAAAAACCATATGATCTTTTCATTAGATGCTGAAAAAGCATTTGACAAAATTCAACATCCCTTTATGATAAAAGTCTTGGAGAGATTAGGGATACAAGGGTCATACCTAAATATAATAAAAGCTATATACAGCAAGCCGACAGCTAACATCAAATTAAATGGAGAGAAACTCAAAGCCATCCCACTAAACTCAGGAACACGACAAGGCTGCCCACTCTCGCCATATCTCTTCAATATAGTGCTTGAAGTTCTAGCAATAGCAATAAGACAACATAAGGGGATCAAGGGGATTCGAATTGGAAAAGAAGAAGTTAAACTTTCGTTATTTGCAGATGATATGATAGTGTACATAAGCGACCCCCAAAACTCCACCAAAGAACTCCTACAGCTGATAAACACCTTTAGTAATGTGGCAGGATACAAGATCAACTCCAAAAAATCATTCGCCGTCTTATATACGAAGGATATGGAAGCAGAGAGGGAAATCAGAGAAACTTCACCTTTCATGATAGCCACAAACAGCATAAACTATCTTGGGGTAACTCTAACCAAGGAAGTGAAAGACGTATTTGACAAGAACTTTAAGGCATTGAAGAACGAAATTGAAGAGAATACCAGAAAATGGAAGGACGTCCCTTGCTCTTGGATTGGGAGGATCAACATAGTAAAAATGGCAATTCTACCAAAGGCAATTTATAGATTCAATGCAATCCCCATCAAGATCCCAGCAAAATTCTTCACAGATCTGGAAAGGACAATAATCAACTTTATATGGAAAAACAAAAAACCCAGGGTAGCTAAAACAATCTTATACAATAAAGGATCTTCTGGAGGCATTACCATCCCTGACTTCAAACTCTATTACAGAGCTACAGTAATGAAAACAGTGTGGTACTGGCATAAAAACAGAGAAGTCGATCAATGGAATCGCATAGAAGACCCAAATTTTAACCCACAAACCTATGATCACCTCATTTTCGATAAAGGAGCTAAAAGTATACAATGGAGGAAAGAAAGCATCTTCAACAAATGATGCTGGCACAACTGGATATCAACCTGTAGAAGATTGAAAATAGACCCATATCTATCACCTTGCACAAAACTCAAGTCCAAATGGATCAAAGACCTCAATATTAGTCAGAACACACTGAACCTGATAGAAGAGAAAGTGGGAACCACCCTACAACAAATGGGCACAGGAGATCACTTTCTATGTATAACCCCAGCAGCACAGACATTAAGGGCAGCATTGAATAAATGGGACCTACTAAAACTGAGAAGCTTCTGTAAAGCAAAAGACACTGTCACTAAGACAAAAAGACAACCTACTGACTGGGAGAAGATCTTCACCAACCCTGCAACAGACAAAGGCCTGATCTCCAAAATTTATAGAGAACTCAAGAAACTAGACTTCAAAATGCTAATTAACCCAATTAAAAAATGGGGCACTGAACTGAACAGAGAATTCTCAACAGAAGAAGTTCAAATGGCCAAAAGACACTTAAGGTCATGCTCAACCTCCTTAGTGATTAGGGAGATGCAAATCAAAACAACTTTGAGATATCATCTTACACCTGTCAGAATGGCTATAATCAAAAACACCAATGATATCCTTTGCTGGAGAGGCTGTGGAGGAAGGGGTACCCTCATACATTGCTGGTGGGAATGCAATCCTGTGCAACCACTTTGGAAATCAGTGTTTCGGTTTCTCAGGAAATTCGGGATCAACCTACCCCTGGACTCAGCAATACCACTCCTGGGAATATACCCAAGAGATGGCCTATCACATGACAAAAGCATCTGTTCAACTATGTTCATAGCGGCATTGTTTGTGATAGCCAGAACCTGGAAACAACCTAGATGCCCTTCAATGGAAGAATGGATGAAGAAAGTGTGGAATATATACACATTAGAGTACTATGCTGCGGTAAAAAACAATGACTTCTCAAATTTTCCATGCAAATGGATGGAAATAGAAAACACTATCCTGAGTGAGGTACCCCAGACCCAAAAAGATGAACATGGGATGTACCCACTCATAATTGGTTTCTAGCCATAAATAATGGTCACGGACTATATAATTGGTGAACCTAAGGAAGCTAAATTAGAAGGTGAACCCAAGGAAAAACATATAATTATTCTCTTGACTAAGGGAAGTAGACAAAATTGCCTGGGAGAAATTTTGGGATCTTGGGGGGGGGGGACGGGAGTATCGGGGGAAGGGGAGAGAAAAGTGAGAAGGGGACGATGAGGGAAACTTGGTGAAACAGGAGGATTGGGATAAAGGAAGGTTGGATAGGGGAGCACGGAAGCACAATTTTTAGTTAAGGGAGTCACCTTAGGGTTGGCAAGAGACTTGAACCTAGAGTGGCTCCCAGGAGCCCAAGGCGAGGTCCCCAGTTAGTTCCTTGGGCAGCTGAGGATAGGGAACCTGAAATGACTCTATCCTATAGCCATACTGATGATTATCTTGCATATCACCATAGAACCTTCATCAGGTGATGGATGGAGATAGTCACAGAGACCCACACAGGAGCACCGGACTGAGCCCCCAAGTTCCCAATGAGGAGCGGAAGGAGGGAGAACATGAGCAAGGAAGTCAGGACACGAGGGGTGCACCCACCCACGGAGACAGTGTGGCTGATCTATTGGGAGCTCACCAAGGCCAGCTGGACTGTGACGGAAGAAGCATGGGATAAAACCGGACTCTCTGAACATGGCGAACAATGGGGGCTGATGAGAAGCCAAGGACAATGGCCCTGGGTTTTGTTCCTACTTCAAGTTTGGGTTTTGTGGGAGCCTAGACAGTATGGATGTTCACCTTCCTAGACATGGACGGAGGGGGGAGGACCTTGGACTTTCCACAGGGAAGGGAACCCTGACTACTCTTTGGACTGGAGAGGGAGGGTGAGAGGAGTGGGGGAAGGGGGAGAAGGGTGGGAGGAGGGGGAGGGAAATGGGAGGCTGGGGGGAGGTGGAAACTTTTTTCTTTTTCTCAATAAAAAAAAAAAAATAAAAGCAGACCCTACATCAAAAAAAAAAAAAAACAAATAAACAAACAGAAAGGGAAAAAGATGTTTAAAATGATCATGACCATCTTGGCTTCCTTGGCTGCTATGACTTGATCACTATTTCACAGATACTACTGTGAATTATGTCTATCACAGCTACTTAATGCCAGAGAGTGAGAACTACTATACAATTTAAAATGATATTACAAATTTATTCTCAAGAAACATTATGCAAAGAAAATAAGAAACAAGTAATAAGTACTCTTTCTGAGTCACTTTATTTTTCCTAATTTTTGTCATGCTCACTTCTCTGTAGGGTTCAATAATGTTCATTTCCTTACCAACCAAACTTTTATTGATTCAGTTCAGCTTCATGAATTTGCACTGAAGTATTACTCACCCTAAAAGAATGTTAATCAAGCAATTCTATGACATCTCTATAACCTTGCAGGAAAAGGCACGCCAGAGTAAAGGTGAGTGAATTACAGTCTATTTGATGCTTGATTTACTCTACGGCTGTCTCAAACAGTGAGATACAGCAGCCAGCAACTTAAGCATCAGTGATTTTCAGAGATGAGGAATTATTTCGTGAATGGTATAAGCCCATTGGAAGAACATAGGAAAGTAGTTATTTAAAATATAGATTTTTTTAATCTGTGCAATAGTTTGTATTTTCTTCTCACAAGTATAAGTTAGAAACTTATCTAATCACACGTATTTGATCTGTTTTTGCTAGTTCAGTTACTGTCTTAGGAAGAATTATTCAATCAATACTGTTATACATAAATAAAAATAAAAATTTTATTAAATAAAATTCTTGGGTTTAAATAATAAAATTTATAAAATGCAAAGGAAACTACTTACTGTACAAAAGTTTAAATGCCTCTATCTCCATCCATCGCTAGATGAAGGTTCTATGGTGATATGCAAGATATTCATCAGTATGGCTATAGGATAGGGTCATTTCAGGTTCCCTATCCTCAGCTTCCCAAGGAACTAACTGGGGACATTGCCCTGGGCACCTGGGAGCCACTCTAGGTTCATGTCTCTTACCAATCCTAAGGTGGCTCCCTTAACTAAGATTTGTGCTTCCGTGCTCCCCTATCCAAACTTGTTTTATCCCCAATCATCCCGTTTCCCCAAGTTCCCCCCATCCTTCCCTTCTCACTTTTCTCTCCCCATCTCCCCTTACCCCCATCCCACCCCACCTCCAAGATCCCATTTTTTTGCCCAGCAATCTTGTCTATTTCCCATAGCAGAGATAATAACTATTGAGACAGAGACCCACACTGGAGCAGCGGACTAAACTCCCAAAGTCCCAATGAGGAGCAGAAGGAGGGAGAACATGAGCATGGAAGTCAGGACCATGAGAGGTGCACCCATCCACCGAGACAGTGGGGCTGATCTATTGGGAGCTCACCAAGGCCAGCTGGACTGTGACTGAAAAAGCATGGGATAAAACCGGACTCTCTGAACATGGCGGACAATGAGGGCTGATGAGAAGCCAAGAACAATGGCATGGGTTTTGTTCCTACTTCATGTTCTGGCTTGTGGGAGCCTAGCCAGTTTGGATGTTCACCTTCCTAGACCTGGATGGAGGGGAGAAGACCCTGGACTTTCCACAGGGCAGGGAACCCTGACTGCTCTTCAGACTGGAGAGGGAGGGGGAGAGGAGTGGGGGGAGGGGGAGAGGGGCGGGAGGAGGGGGAGGGAAATGGGAGGCTGGGAGGAAGCAGGAATTCTTTTTTCAATAAAAAAATAAAATAAAAAATAAATAATAAATAAATAAATAAATAAAAACAAAAAAAAAGTTTAAATGCACAAAAGTATTGTAAAAGTTAGGAGTTAAAAAATGAGATAGGGAGATCAATTTCTGTACCTGCTACTTCAAATAATCACACATGCTTTCCTAAAACCTATTTCAATTTTTACAGTTTTCTAAAAACAAGGGGAGGACAATATGCTTTTGAAAGAATATAAATATCAGGTTATTAGAATAGTTTGGTCTGGAGAGATGTCTCAGTGCTTAAAAACACACAGCCAGCTTTGGGCTTAAGCCCAGTTATTCACATTTGGTGGCTCACAACTACCTTTAACACAAGCTTCCAGGGATGCAAAACATCTGACATTCACAGGTATTATAGGGATGGCTGCTTGTTTGTTTCCCAGCAGCCTGATAGCTCATTTCCAAAATAACCACACAGAAACTGTATTAATTAAATCTCTGTCCATTAGCTCTAACTTCTTATTGGATAACTCTTACATCTTAATTTAACCCATTTCTTTTAATCTGTGTATCACCATGTGGCTGCGGTTTACTAGCTAAAATTCTGGCATCTGTCTCTGGAGGTGCTACATGGCTTCTCCCTAACTCTGTCTTCCTTCTCTCGGCATTCAGGTTAGTGTTCTCTGCCAACATAAGTTCTGCCCTATCAACAGGCCAAGGCAGTTTCTTAATTAGGCAATGGTATTCACAGCATACAGAAAAGAATCCCGCATCACACAGGCACCTGAACACACATGCACATACACACATAAATGCATACACATATCACAATCTTAAATTAATTCTTAAAAAGATGAGTTATTGTTTCTCAGTTTTCTTCATCTAAAGTGTAGAAAAATAAATATTTCAGATGTAATTTAAGAAAAAAATGCTTCTATATTATGTCTAAAGTATATTGCTGCTACATGAATAGTGTTATTGAAATAACCAACCTCCAAATCAAGATGTATGAGTATTTTACTTAGTAACCTCAGAAAACAATTTAATATTTTTTGAGAGGAAATTTACCCTAACATTCATAAATATATGAATAACATAATAACATATGTTAATATTAACATAATATATGTTAATTACATTAACATAATAATTTAGTAAATATGTCTGATGCATCTTTATTCAGCAAAGAATTATGGTGGGTCATCTCCCTTAAAAATTAAATGGAATGAAATAATACAACAATACATAGAACAATAAGACAATGAAATTGAAGTGATTTTATCATGCAAGAAAATAATTTCCTGAATAACATAATCTCAAATCAGAAAAATTCTGTTTCTCAGAATAATGAATTCAGAATTGAAAACTCATTATCATATAAACTCTAAATCCATAATTGTTTTAAAAATTATAATAATACGAAATTATATAAATATGTTATTCACTTTTCTACTATGTGATAAAGCCTTGTGATTAACGGCAACTTATATAGTAATAAGAATAAGCTATTTCGCCGGGCGATGGTGGCGCACGCCTTTAATCCCAGCACTCGGGAGGCAGAGGCAGGCGGATCTCTCTGAGTTCGAGACCAGCCTGGTCTACAAGAGCTAGTTCCAGGACAGGCTCCAAAACCACAGAGAAACCCTGTCTTGAAAAAAAAAAAAAAAACAAAAAAAAAAAAAAAAGAATAAGCTATTTGACTTTGTAGTACCAAAGGTTAAGAGTTGATAAGCATCATGGGAAAGCAGCAGACTGTGAGCTGAAATAGGAAACTGGAAGCTCCCATCTTAAATATCAAGCAGAATGAAGAGAAAAACTTTACTGACTTTTTGGTCAAAAGTATCACCTCATCTCCCTGGCACCCCTTTATACAAAAAGTCTGGAATGTTTATCTGGAGGCTTCACCCCAGCTCCTGTCATAAGTTTCCTCCCCAGGGGGTTGGTTGCCTCAGTCCAAACTCCTCCTCTGAGAAAGCTCACCAAATGGTGACTCTTCTTCAGGGAGAATCAAGAAAGCATGCCAAATGGTAACCCTTCCCCAGGGAAGGTCTAGACCAGTCCCACAGGCTATTTTAACTGCCCCTTAGAGAATGAACACAGGATCTCCTGGTTCTTTGTGGTCTCCCCTTTTCCCTCTTCCCCTCTCCATGATTTCCTGAGGTCACCCTGGAGTATTGTCATCCATTATCATCCATTAAATATGGGTGTCTTTTAGCTTGGTTTGATTTTTTCTAATTGGGATTATTTGCGTCGGAAGAGAGGTTCGTTGACCAGAAAATACTTAACACCTATGTGAGTATTTAAACTCTGAAAATTTTTTTACAGTGATGTATCACCTCCAGCAAGACTACCTTTGTAAATCTGTTGAAAAAACTTCACCAACTGGGAGCCAATATTCAATATACCAGTCTAAGGGAACATTTTATTAAACCACCAGAGTAACACACAATACAAAATTTTCAGTGTATATGGCACATATAAAAGTTAGGCATGTTTAAAACTAAGTAAATTAATAATAGAAGAAAATTATATAAGTATTTATACAATTTAACATAACATATATGCTATGATTACTGAAACACATTGTTTATTAAATATTTGATATCTTTAAACTGAATAATAACATTATGTATCTTTCTAACACTTCTTATAATATGGATCTGAACTCTTTCAATAATTTCACAGTACTACTTTATCCACATTATCAAAAAATTTTGAATGTATTAATTGTTGTATACAAGTATAGTGTGCCAAAGAAAACATTTATCCAAAGTTTTCAAGAAAAATTTCAAATGTCCTTTATTATTAAACGTATCTTATGCTGGTCTATTTTTCTTCTAACTAATAAAAATTTTCTCCTGTAGGTAAATGCATTATAATCCTAAAAATTTCAAGCTTCTCTGGCTCTCTTCAGAAAACCCTGAATAAAAATTCCCCAAAGTATCATTTGAGAAAAATGATGTGCCTACAAGTGCCACAAAGGTGGCAACTGATTGAGCTGTGGCATATCAATACCGTCCAGGATCCAAAGACATTTATTTGAATTCTATTCATATAGGTGTTGGGGATGGGCAGGTTTTATTAATTTAAACATGTACGCATACAAACCTGAAAGATTACTCTCTTACTGATTTCCTGAGTTTGAGCATGAACACCATTTATTATTCAGGTTTACGTATTGCTATTTTGCAATTATTTCTGATGTGATGATTGCATTACATCACAAATATCTCATGAAATAAATTAACTCATTTGTTCTCTAGAATTTCATTGAGAGAGAGAGAGAGAGAGAGAGAGAGAGAGAGAGAGAGAGAGAGAAGCAAATCTTTAACGAAAACAAAACAAAAATCTTCAGAGGTGGCCACACAGCCTTAGGAATTGAGTTCAATGCCTAGAACCTACAGAAATGATGTAAGAAAAACACGGCTTTGTGTGAATGACAGTGCTGAAGAGATGAAAATAGCCAGTTGGAGGGGATTCAGCAAAGCTGAAAAGAAAAATATATCACAATAAAAGATCCTATCACACAAAAAAGAATAACTTTCAAAGGTTACAGGATTAATTTCTGACTTCAATAAAGAGGTACATGCACACACACACACACACACACACACACAGACATCATTTCTCTGTTTAAAAAAATCTTAATGGGGAAACATATAAATATGTGAATTAAATAAAAATAACCTTTATTCAAAATGAACTTAATATTTATTTAAAGATAAAAATAAAATAGTCTAATGTAATAAGGACATAATAATATTTTGTAGCATGAAAATGACTGTGTGTCCAAAAGTAGAATAATTAGAATATTAGTGTCTTTTACATGTTTTCAAAAACATTTATAAGTTGTTTACTTAAAGAAAACTGATCTTTCTATGCTTGTCTTGTATTAAAGCAACCAGTATTAAAGTCTCATGAAAATTCATCAACACAAAGGAATTATAAAGAGAAAGATAATTAAATGCTATTCTAACTTTTTAATAAATGAAATTATGATCCATAAACTGCATGGATGGGTAGAACAGAAAGAGGAAGAAAACCACAAATTGAGAGCATTTTTTCAAATTCATTTACTCTGCTTTCTTATATTTGGGAAATAAATTAATAATAAAATTAATGTATAATTATAAAATCATACCATTTAACATATTTCAAAATATCTACAAATTATAAAATTTTTTAATAACGTATATGTTTCATTGTGTTGATAATAATAAAAACTCGTATTCTTATTTATTTTGTTTTTTTTTACATTAGGAATCACTAATTTTATGTAAAACAACGATGGGAAAACATATATTTGCACTCTAGTCTGTTTATTTTGCAATTTACAATGAGATCTGAAAGAAAATTATATTCTTCTCAGGGAGCAAAAGCGTAACAAGTTTGTTATAATTTGTCATGACTTCAAAAAGTTTCCATTTATATGGAATGTTTTTACTGTGCTCTATGAGAAGGTGACATGCTTTGTTATATTTTCAATCGTCATCATTGTTCTTGGTGTTCTTACTATTTCATTTCATTGTCAGAAAGGAAATGCTGCTGAACAGATTTCATGTCATTCTCTAGTTGTTTGCTACTCCAATTTTTAATTATTGTTACCCTGATAAATCTTAGAACAAAAACAGAAATGGAATCTGATTTCATATTTTAATCACAGTAGAATATGCCTGTGCAGTATAAGAAATATGAACAAAATTAATGTTCTAGTTTTCTGTTCATGTATCATGATCTGCTTTTGTTATTCTTGTAAATGCTTCTCACAGTTCCAAAGCATTCTTTTTAAGGACAATGGTTATTTTTAAACCTTATTCTATAAATATTGTACAGTGAAGATAAAATTCTGTATTATAGTATCTTAAACATTTAAGAAATCAGTAGATTTTTGAAGATCACTATTATGCTCAAAAATGGGTTCATTTAAATTTCATTCAGAACAGGGACTGCCCTTCTTTTACAAACTCACAAATTTTCTAAGTGTTAATAGATTTCTTATCACTTATGACAGAAATTTATTTTCTTCTATTATATCCACAATTTCAATTTTAAAGAAAACCATGAAATGGCCTATACAATTTTAAATAAAAAAAAAAACTTGAATCCATTTCTTGGTGTCTTCACAACTGATTTTTTATACCCTAGTTTGGTATGGAAAGACTAAGTCATTCTTGTTCTGCAAAACCAAACAATATTCTAAAAAAGATTTATACTGTAAAAATATAATACTTGGTATATCATTTTTATTGATTTATAAAATCCCAACATATTACTAATATTGGAAATAATTATATAAAATACCTCCAAAACTTATGAGAAAACTGAAGGGATCATTATATAAGCATCTATCTAAATAACATATATGCTAAACTGGGCAGATATTGAAGAAATGTAGTAAATATTCACTCTGATTATTTGTGATTGAAACACTCAGAATTGCATATGTTTATATTTAAAAGTTCTTTGTGTAGGTTTGGTCAACAAATTTGAAAATAATGAGACAGTAAAATAAAATTATGAAAGCCAATTTAAAAATTGTCTGAAACAAATTCACTAAAATTGTTTGATTTTTTTGTTAAAGTACAAATACTCTGTAAAGAAATTTGCATTTAAGGAAAAATTTATTGTCAATTTTAAATATAACTTTAATTAGCATAACATAGGATTTCTACTAATTAAAAGTGAAGAAATTTATGCTCCATTTGTCACATTAGCAGAGACAATCTTGCTGCCTAAGCTTGATTACTTCTGACAATGTTATTAGAGACATTCTAAACATGCTGAATTTTTTTGCATATGTTGTTTCTCTGTCTTCATCTAGAAATGAGAAAATTTAATGATCACTGAAAAAACTATATTTAATTAATAATGTATAATGGAAGACAAAATAACCAGATGGTTTATTATGCATATTTTTAGTAAGATCTTCAATTTACTGAGTACATTTCCCAACATTTATATTATCTTTACACAATTAAAATCTGTTGCTATTTCTATAAAACACACTAATCATGAAATGTGCTATTATTCTACAGATGTAATGTGGAGATATTATTTTTTATATCTGTTTCCAATTCCCCTTTCTTTAGTGTTTAGTTTAGAATCTGATATATATATATATATATATATATATATATATATATATATATATATTGCATTTCTGAATATAAGATGTCACAATTTATCTCTCCATATATTTTATAATTTTATGATGCATTATTTAATAAAGACAGGAAATAAAAAAATAAAGGAGATAATCATTATTGTAGTTTATGTGGCTAAATGTATTATGATGTGTTATATTGCTGAGCATTTTGATGTGCTATTTTTGTTACATACTATTGGATATAGTTAAGAAAAACAGTAGATGAAAGATTTACAGATTATGAGATTTAATGAATATTGAGACATCTGGATAATGATACTTCATACCTGTTGCTATATATCTAAAGTCCATCTCCACTGCCATAAGTAATTGGTGACTCATGTGAACCCTTAGACTCACAGAGTTTTCACATTTGGCTGCAGTATAAGTGACAGGATGTAAGGCAGTATGTTAAGCTTTTTAGAGGGTCTATAACACATGTACTCTAAGCAGAAGACATCATCCTTATAAAAATCTACAAAGCCATCTATGTGTTACTGTCTCCTAAGTTTGCAACTCAGATATAAGGTAAATTGTACAGTTTTTATTAAGAACTGCACATCACACAGAGTCCCATATCTTCTCTTCTAATAAAATAACTTTCAAAGATTCATCTATGCATATCTTCAATTGCAAAACTTACTAAATTTGTATAGTTTAAAATCTGGTCTTTGTGTAAAAGAACACATTGTCCTATATTTAAATATAGAGTTACTTTACCATCATTGTCGTTACTTATTAAGTTAATAGACAGTATCCCTCAGTATTTTTGAAGAAAAAATAATGTAAATAAAGTGAGCTGAAGAGATCTGGACCACAGAAGCAAATATGCTAACTCCAGATCTTCACCTCTCCCACCTCTCATCCATATCCAAGCCCCCAATCTCACCCCCATCTCTGTTGCAATCACATGTGGCAGCCTGGCCCTCCTCTTTGTCCCTATCTTTCTCAGATCTTCCTTCCCAACCCATCCTTTCCAGTCATTGTGTTATTCTGGTCTTTTTTCCAATAGACATTCTCTGGGACCATACCAATCAAGGCAGAAGGAAAAGCAAAGTCACCAGAAAAGCAGGGATTGAGTTAAGAATCTTCACTCTCCCTCCTCTTTTCCATATCCAGTCCTGTACTTCCATCTGCACCTCTTTAGTAGATTACCTATTGTGGCCATTCCTGCCTCTCTTGCCCTTTCCTGAGGGAATTAAACAGATCCCAATGAAGCATCCTTCTTTCTTAATTTGTGTTGACACCCTTATCCTCTCCATCTAGCATACCTCTATTCCTGTCAGCTCCTAATACCTGATACAGATGGGAAACGTGAGAGGGGGGCCTCACAGGCCCCCATGGCAAACATGGTTCAGTCATTTCCAGTTTCTGCAGAGAACGTGCCTCGTCAGGACAATTAGGAAGCCCCATGCCTACTGTTACAAACAATAATGATCAGAAAGATGAGTTACGTGTGTTTTGGCAAACTTCTATAAATGATCAAAGACCTAAGCTGAGAGTGTGTGTAAATGGCATTTTTATTACTGGCCTGCTGGACACAGGTGCTGATGTAAGTATCATTACCCCAGAATCTTGGCATCCGTATTGGCCTCTTCAGAATGTAAATGTTCAGCTCCTGGGAATTGGAACCCTATAACGAGTAAGGCAGAGCATGAGATGGGTTTAATGTATAGGGCCAGAGGGACAAATAGGAAAATTAAGGCCATATGTAGCCAATATTGCAATGAATTTATGGGGCCGTGACCTATTACAACAATGGAATACCGAAATTAACATTCCTGCTACTTCTAGAGCCTATATTTCTGAGAATAATATTAAAAGATATTACAAATGGAGAAAACCGGCCATTCGGGCTGTACAAGAACAAGCAATTGATGTCCCTTCAGAGATACCAACAGCCTTGCCTCTAAAATGGTTGACTGAGAAACCAATATGGACAAAGCAATGGCCTTTAGCTGAGGGAAAGTTACAGGCTGTAGAACAGCTGGTACAAGAACAATTAGATGCTGGACATATAGAAGAATCTACCAGCCCTTGGAATTCTTCTGTATTTGTGGTTAAGAAAAAATCAGGTAAATGGAGAATGGTGACAGATCTCAGGGCCATCAACTAGGTTATTCAACCTATGGGCCCTCTGCAATCTGGAATTGCTTTGCCCTTTTTATTACCAAAAGGATGGCCTCTCATAGTTATTGATTTAAAGGATTGTTTTTTCACTATACCTTTACAAAAAGAAGAGAGAGAAAAGTTTGCCTTCACAGTGCCTACTTATAACAATTCTCAACCTTCAAGGAGTTACCACTGGGCTGTCCTCCCCCAGGGTATGTTAAATAGCCCCTCCCTGTGCCAATATTTTGTGAACCAACCATTGCAAATAATACGCAAGAAATTTCCCAATTCTATAGTATACCATTACATGGGCGACATTTTGTTATCCGATTCAAACATGGATACTTTGAACAGACTGTTTGAAGAAATAAAGATACTTTTACCTAAATGGGGATTGCAAATCGCTCCTGAAAAGATTCAGAGGGGAGATTCTGTTAATTATTTAGGTTATAAAATAGGTTTGCAAAAAATTCAGACACAAAAGGCACAAATTAGGAGAGATCGCCTACGGACTCTTAATGACTTTCAAAGACTGTTAGGAGACATTTCCAGTCTACAACCAGCTATTGGATAACACTTGATCTAATAAATCATTTGAACAAAACCTTGGATGGTGATAAAGATTTAAACAGTCCCAGAGAATTAACAGATGAAGCAGAAAAGGAACTGACAATGATTGAGAAAAAATTATAACAGGCACATGAGGTCAGGGTGAATCCAGAGCTCGATTGTATTCTCGTCATACTACCATCAAAAATTTCTCCTACAGGAATTTTAATGCAGAGAGATGATATTATCTTGGAATGGATCTTTTTACCACATTAACCAAGTAAGAAACTGAAAACTTATGTGGAAAAAGTCTCTGAGTTAATTATAAAAGGTAAGCTGAGACTTTGTCAACTAGCAGGCATAGACCCAGCAGAAATTATAGTGCCTTTCACTGCTGATGAACTAAAGAAATTATGGGAAGATAATGAACCATGGCAAAGTGCTTGTGCTAATATTTTGGGAGACATTAATAACAACTATCCAAAAAGCAAGAGGCTTAACTTCATAAAGAGAACTTCTTGGATCCTTCCTCGAATCGTCCGTGATGCTCCAATAACTGGAGCCCATAAATTCTATACTGATGCCAATAAATCAGGCAAGGCAGGTTACAAATCAGAAGACCTGGGTAAGGTGGAACAAAGTCCTTATGATTCTGTCCAGAAGGCGGAATTATATGCCATTCTTATGGTGATAAGGGATTTTAAAGAACCTGTTAATATAGTTACTGATTCACAATACTCAGAAAGAGTTATTTTACATATTGAAACTGCTGAATTTATACTTGATGATACAGAACTAACCTCATTTTTTCTCCAGGTTCAAGATTTGATCAGGAACAGGCTTTGCCCTATGTACATAACACACATCGGATCACATATGGGTCTGCCAGGTCCTCTAGCACAAGGTAATGCAGAAATTGATCAATTATTGATTGGTAGTGTGCTACAAGCTTCTGAATTTCATAAAAAGGATCATGTTAATAGCAAAGGTTTGAAGAAAGAGTTTTCTATTACATGGCAACAAGCTAAGGAGATTGTAAAGAAATGCCTTATTTGCTTTTTCTATAACCAAACACCACTGCCTGCAGGGGCTAATCCAAAGGGCACCCACAGGAATGGAATCTGGCAGATGGATGTGTTCCACTTTACAGAATTTGGCAAATTAAAATATGTTCATCACACCATTGACACTTACTCAGGCTTTCAGTGGGCAACTGCTTTAAGTTCAGAAAAAGCTGATTCAGTAATCACTCATTTATTAGAAGTCATGGCTATCATGGGTATACCTACACAAATAAAAACGGATAATGGTCCTGCTTATGTCTCTAGGAAAATGAAACGGTTTTTTGATTATTACAATATCAAGCATGTTACAGGTATACCATACAATCCTACATGTCAAGCAGTCATAGAAAGATCAAATATGTTGAGCAAACAGAAAGGGGTGGAGAACACCCCCAGAACTAGGTTACATAATGCTTTGTTAACCTTGAATTTTCTCAATGCAAATGAGAAGGGAACAACGGCTGCAGAAAGACATTGGATAATGGAAAAGTCTACTGAACTAAATCAACCAGTTTATTTCAAGGATGTGCTGACCTCACAATGGAAGCCAGGAGATGTGCTGCGTTGGAGAAGGGGTTTTGCTCTTATCTCCACAGGTGAGGAAAAATTGTGGATACCGTCAAAATTAATAAAGGTTTGGTTTGAGGAAGAGAAGCCACATGGAAAAGATAAATAACAATTCATTCACAAGGATGGCGAGCATACTGATGGTAAGAAATACAGATAGGTTGGGGGCAGGGTTCTTTTCTTATCTCCACAGGAAAATACTCATCTTCAAAGATATTAAGGGACCCTGAATATTTAATTACTGATGGATGGACACATTTTGTAAGTATTAATTTATATATATATATATATATATATATATATATATATCTTATTAAACATTTATTTATAAATATGTAGAGCTGGTTTTGGAGTTGGACTATGGTTCAGTCCCTCTTCAATCCCAAGCCTGTTGATAAGAGATATTTCAGAGTTTCTGTCTCAGGTCAGGAGCCATGAAATGGGACAGAATAAGAATAATTATGTACTTGATAAACTTTCTTTGTTTTTCCTCATATCTGTGTCTTTCTTTATATGTCAGTATATGTCCTTGTTGTTAATGTTTAAATTTCCCATTACAAACAACAACTTTCCCTACAGTAATCTTTAAAGTTTCCAGGAAGAAGATGGGGCCCCATAACAACAACTCCACCTGATTGATATGACGTCATGATACTGATAGTGCTACTACAAGACCTGCTTTGGGTACCAGCTGCACAAGACAGTTTCAACTTGGTTAGCTGAAATGGTTCACATCTTATACAACATTTTGGCCAGACCTGCACAAAATACTCAGAGACTATTTGCAATTTTAAAAACATTGATTTGGGAATTTTACCGTCATTTGCTTTCACAGGAGCCTCTACGAAGAACGTTGCCCCCATGTCAGCTAGAAGCAATTTTAGAGGACGATGTCCCCTCTCCCAACAGAGTTTGCCCTCAGGGTTAGGGACATCTTTTAGTGGTTGGTTTAGGGTTGAAGGGATGGAGAGATATTTTATGGAATTAGGGGTATTTTCAAAAAAAAAAAAGAGGGATTAACTGGTTTGATGGGATGATTGGTATTTGTGAATTACTGTTTTTAGAAAATTGTATTGGTACTGTTTCCTGTATATTGATATATTGAATATTGAATGTGAGTGTTCCTACCTCTATTTTTGTATAAGAATATGCTTATAACTTTATCTATATTGTATTGATACATCTACCATATTACAATGTACATTTCTACCTCTGATACTATTTATATAATAACATTGTTTAATTTTGATATGTAATGACATTGTTTACAGTTGAAGATCATTGTCTTCATATAATTCACAGTTGTTTATTCTTTTAGTCTTCAAGATAGATAGTATAATCTTCAGCCTCTTCAAAGAGCTGTAGAAAATGGCCTTTAATCTAACCTAGAATTCTGTGCCAATGAGACACAATTACTCCTGGCAATGCCACTCTACTCCCGAGAGAACGTTGAGCACCAAAGACACTCCACTGGGAGCTTGTCTTCCTGGCAGAACTGGCCTTTGGGTTAAGAAAAGCCCATACCTCAACTTCTGACAATGCAACAGGACTGTCTTATCCTGCCAAGACAGGGTAGGATAGTTCTAAGAAAGTTCCTTGCCTTTAATAATGGTATGTCAGTTATGTTAGGCCTTAGCCAAAGTTGGTTGACTCAACATTGCAAACGAGACTTTGGGTGATTGCCCAGGCATTCAGTTGTCTCTGTCAATTGTTGCACATTTTGGATATATCTCGTTTTTTAAGTAATATTTATTCCCTTCTCAGATCTTTGACGGAGTTGAAGATTATATAATTGTAGTTACTCTCTACATTATTTAAACTCCTTGAGATAGAATGTTTAGCAAAACTTTTGTTCTCAATATTGTTTGTTATATTTATTATTTATTATTATTGTATATAGTTGTATTTGGTTTAGTTCTGTTTTATTTAGACAAAAAGGGGAGATGTAGGGATAAGTCCTGCCCCTTAGGGGGCGTGTTCACCTCGGGCTAATGTTTACCTATAAATCTGGCGAGCGTGCTCCCAGCAGTTGCTTCTGCTTTCCTGGTCTCCGCGGTACGGTAGTTCTGTAAGTCTATTTCCCCATTAAAGTTGTATATATTTTTACAATATATCTGCATTCATTTACGCCGTTACAGGAATACAAGACAGAATCTTCAACAAATTGTTCAGGCTAATCTGAATGTTTGCATATAAGAATCCAATAAGACATACTTTTAACCCTACAGGAAACAAAAGAAAGTGAACGCTGTCTTTCACTTGGGCAGAACATCAGTGCTGATTCTGCTGATGCAAGCACAGGTAAGCCAACCCTGAGAAAAATGAGTTACAAGACCTAACACCATCCCTCATCTGTCATATGGTGGGATGGGATGGGGTCAGATACCCTTGCAGTGTCCCTGACTATCAGCGCATAAGGCAGAAGGGAGAGATGGCCTCAAGTTAGAAAGAGTATGAGAATTGTTCCTACCCTGCTAGCTGCAATCCTTTGGAGAAAAGGCCCTGCACCTCACCTGGACAATACCATACAACCAACCATGTTGGCATAGTTGTGGGGGGACCCAATCCTGAAATGGTGAGCATGTAAGAGTTGTCTCCACTACTCATTTATCTTGTGTCAGCATGGGAATGGGAGAGTTGCCCTCTACCCCCTGCCATAATTTCTGAGGTAGGTGTAGAAACTGGCCCTAAGGTAACAAGTTTGTGAGACCATCCCTGCGCTCTACCAACTACAACACTCAGGAGACCTGGCCCTATACCTCACCTGGGTAACATGATAGAGCCAATCCTGTACGTGGATGTGTGGAAAAGTCAGCCCCGAATTAGTTAGCGTGGGAAACCTAGTATCTCTCATCTGCCATGTGGAAGCATGGACTAGGGCAAGATGCCCTTTCCTTACCTCTCAAACATCAATTCCTTAGGCAGGTGGGAGAGCTGGACTTATATTCATAAGAGAGGGAGAGCTGTCACCCTCTAGCTGCAACACTCAGGAGATCAAGCACCGAATCTCATCTGGGCACCATAATAGAGCCCCAGCCAACCCTCTATTATGAGATGAAAGAGCTATCATCATTTCTCATCTTCCTATAGCAGCATGGGTAGGGAGAAATATGCCGTCCTCCCCCTCCCATTACCCTTGAGTCAGATGGCAAAGCTGGCCCTGTGGACATTAGAGCAGGAAAGCTGTTTCTGACCCTCAGCATCAGCCACGTTCAGGAGAGCAGGCCTTGGGGTAACACAAATAGAGTCAGTCCTTTAGGCAAGATGTGGGTGAGGGGAGCTGCCTCCACTATTCGTCTGTCATGTAGCGGTGTGAGTAGGGGATAGACGACCCCCTTACCTCTTGTCCCTTACTACCTGCCATGACGAGAATTGACCCTCCCCCTTATCTGCTTCAGCACTCAGAAATGAGGCCCTGCTCCTCACATAGAGAATACAATTTTTTTTCTGGCTGGGTATTTGGAAGTAAAAGTGACCCAGGCAAGAGCTTATGAGCAAAGGAAATCTGTCTCCACTACTCATCTAACGTGGGACAGCATCAACACTGGAGACAGGTGGAGGAGGTAATCATGGGGTCATAAGAGCAGGAGAGCTATCTCTGACCCTCAACAGTTGCAGCTCAAGGGAAATTGACCCTTGTAGCTCATCAGGACAGTAGAGCTGTCCCTGATGATGTAAGTGTGGGAGAGGTGGAGAAGGCCCCACTCCTTGCTCAATACTGCAAAATGTGAATTAGCCAGGGCAACGCTGGATAGCTTACCCTGGAGCTCACCCTGCAGCATCCAAGGTCCAGAATCAGGGTTATGGCTTGGCATTCCCCATCTGTGACCTTTTGGACCTCGTGAAGTGACAAATCCTGCAGATCCAAAGCTCCAGAATCTCCACAACACATTTCAACAACAGATTATCTAAGAAGAAGCCCAATGAAGGCCCAGTGTCAATGATGTAACTAGAAACTAGAGGCCTCAAACCAAATTGCAATGAACACTTTTAAATAAAGAAACACAAAAGGATTTACTACACTACTCTGTCACACTACAGCTTCCATAATGAGATTTTTAATATTTTGTTCCCTTTCCTTTTTAAGTTTTTTTTTTTTATTGGTGGGTGGGATTGCATGGTCAGAAGGCAGATGCCAAGAGGCAGTGAAATGAATGGGATTGAGATACATGATGTGGTAGGACATATAGGATAAATAAAAAGAGAAAAATATATCAGTTGCATATAATACTGTGTCTGGAACTTTAGCACTTTTGAGGCTATCTCAGGCGATGGTTCTGAGTTTGAGGCTAGGTTGAGTGTCCAAGTAAGACACACTCAAAATAAAACTGAACTTGGGAGAAGGTTAAGGCAAAATATACTTCCCATTCAATTATGGGGAACTAAATTCTGCCTTAGAAATCATAATAAATACTACTGTGTTTCAGATTTATACCACTGTGTTCCGTGAGTTCATGATTATTTTCAGTGAAACAATAGAAGCAAATAAAAATACCACATAAATTTACAAAGTGATACTGTTTATAGATTAGTTTTTAGTACATAGCACCAATTCCTAAATATGAGTCCTCATTTTCAACTTAAAACATACATGATTTTTAAACACTATTTTCAAAAAAAAATATGTATATCTTCTATGTTCCAAGGTACACAGAATTACCTTGGCCAACACTGTTTGGGTAAAGAAGACAGAACAAACAAAATTTTCAAGAATTATTTCACGTCTATCAGGAACATTTTTGAAAAAAAGTGGCATACAGTTTCATGAATGGAAAAATATTGATATTATTTCTTTTTAAATTATTATTAAATGGTATGCTCCATATCTTAGTTTATCATTAGGCTTGTTCTGCTTCACAATCTTTGGTATTTTGAAAGGAAATGATTAAAGAGGTTATTAGTATATCTAACAAGAAGAGGTCTCACAGTCTTTAAACATTACTCGCTCATCTGTGCCAGGATGTTCAACATCATTGTGCTTCCACAATAACAATTTACTACTGCATTGGAGAGGAAGTCATCAATATAGGCAAGGAGTGCTTGCAAGAGCCACCAGAAGGGGTGCAGCATTTACTGCGACACCTTTGTGAAATCAATGAGGCCTCTGCCTGATGCAGCCTCTTGTCTCAGTTTCCAAAGTCAGTAAATGCCATGAACTGCAATTATCAAACTTAAAAATGTTCTGATATGCTCCTTGCATTGTGCAAAATATTATTTGATTTAAACAAAAAAAGCAACAAAAATAAATCCTTTGAAACAGTGTTTGTCACCACTGCAGAATATTGAACCCATATAGGTTCTTAAGCCGGTAATATCATATACAAATATCATAGGTATTTAAGCAAGAATGGAATGAGAAGGTTAGAATAATTTTCTCTAAAGCAAAACTTCTTCATTGCCCTCTATTCTTTTAATAATTCAATTTCAGTTTAAAATATCAAATGTATAACCATATTGCTCACTTGGATCAGTACCTAACTGTGTAGAAATAAATGACAGAATTAGAATTTATTTAATAATGCATATTAAATAATACATGTTTCAAAATATAAACTGATAACAATGAGGGTGTCTCATGAATTTTGACGGGAAACCGAGATATGGGAGTCATGGGAATAAAGGGAGGGAAGGGGAATGGATTTAACTATAATTTAGCTAAATTAACAAAAACTAACACATGTTCAACTCCTGAAAAACCTAAACAACAGTTGCAAGCTTTGCAGAATCTTTTTGGTTTCTTTGTTCAAATTGAGAGTTCAATCTCAAGACTTTCTGAATTTCAATAATATTATCTGTTCTCTGGTAATGCCTCTCAAGTTATATCACAGATACTTTTGTTTTTTTTTTAGATGTGGCTATTAAGGAGTATAATTTTTACTCATCTCATATATATACATATCTATATATGTATATGTGGATTAATAGGTTTATTTTCTATCTTAAATTCTGAAAATTTTAAAGGGGCCATATTTTACATGGTTTGGTTAGAGTTACTGTTAAGATGTGACACTGTTGGGGAAAGAAAAATCCAAAAAAAGATTGTAAATATAGATAGTTCTGTGGTATAGAGTGCTGGTGCGAATTTTGTCTATTATTATCCTGATTTAATTCACTTTAACTCTATCACTGTAGTAGAACACAGATAATGTGGAGATGCAAATGAATGCTAATAATTGGTGATATATTTGCCTGGATTTGTATACAAGCTTGAGACTAGGGAAATTGTCAGAATTGTGGCAGATAACAACCTTTCTTCTCCAATTTATTTATGATCAGTGGGCAGTCAAAATTAGGTCAGGCACAGAAGACATGTTAACTGAGCAGACTGGGACCCTGTTTAAGGAAATAGCCAATTTCAGAGACGTGCAGATCACAAGAGAGTTAGAACTTAGAATTAGTAACCCTTGATTTCATTTTCTTTTTCACTCACCCTAGTTAAGAAACATAATTTCCATTACAGACATCAAAACTGTGCTGTTGTCAAGATTCAGCTGGAAGAATTTAGGAACAATTTATTTTCTTATGTTGATATCTTGCTTAAGAGAGAAGGTTTCTTAAAAGGGGTTGAAGTGAAGTGGAGAAGCCACAGCAAAATTCTCTTTAGCTGCTCGTATAATTTATGAAGATAAAATCTGACTGGTAATCTGTGAGTTTCAATTTTGTTAAGCATTAATTAATTCATAGCTATCATTAAAACTTTTTTCTACATAACTAATAGTAAATTTAACTGATTTGGTTCATTAGTTTTATACTTTAGACTAACCATATTTCCCATATTGGTTTTAGCACACCTAGTTAACGATTACCTAGTAAAAGTTGCAAAGGTTCTTCACAAATTCATTGAAGACTGAAGTGTTAAGACTTAATAGAAAGATGTAGCATCTGTTTTGTCTGATATTTTCTGAATTACTTGGTCAAATATTTTATGGCACTTGGGATTTTGTAAGCTGAATAACATGACTCAATTAGTAAGATGCTAAACTCTAAATGCAGTTTTATGTAAATAAGGGAAAACTTGGTGATGAATCCTTTTTTCAGATGAATTATTAAAATTAATTTAGAAATGTCAGTTATTTTACTTCCAACTTCAAATTAACATGCTTCATTTTTTATTTTATTTTATTTTAAATTGAGAAAAGGAAAAAAAAAGTTTCCGCCTCCTTCCAGCCTCCCATTTCCCTCCCCCTCCTCCCACCCTTCTCCCCCTCCCCCCACTCCTCTCCCCTTCTCTCTCCAGTCCAAAGAGCAGTCAGGGTTCCCTGCCCTGTGGAAAGTCCAAGGTCCTCCCCCCCTCCGTCCATGTCTAGGAAGGTGAACATCCAAAGTGGCTAGGCTCCCTTACGACTGATTTATTTGTCATCTAACAAGTACTTAAATAACAGGCTACAGACTTGTTGGGACCATTTGGAGTCCTGGCCTTCAGCTGCTCTTCCTTGCCAGAGCTTTCTGATTCGAGTTACTAAAAGCTGGGCTTTGCTGGGCGGTGGTGGCGCACGCCTTTAATCCTAGCACTCGGGAGGCAGAGGCAGGCGGAACTCTTGGAGTTCAAGGCCAGCCTGGTCTACAAGAGCTAGTTCCGGGACAGGCACCAAAGCTACAGAGAAATCCTGTCTCGAAAAACAAACAAACAAAACAAAACAAAAAGGCTGTGTCTTGCCTTGAGGATCAGAGGATAAGGTTTTCACCTGTTGGCCCACTTGACTGTTGGGTATATAAGCCTCCATGGTGCTATTAAATAAAGAGCTTCTTACCAGTGATTTGAGGTCCATGGCTCTGTCTGTCTGTCTGTCTCTGTGTGTGTTTGTGTATTTCAACCTCCAGTCCCTTGCCCGAAGCTCGCGAAAAGTATTGTAGCGCATAGAGCGCAGATGGGGGCGCTGTGTGCAGCACACATAGCAGAAATAAGAAACTAAGGAATAGAACAATATATCTTAAAATATTAATGCAATGAAGAATTATATATGCAATGTTCTCATATTTTCAGATAAAATTGATCTGAAAACAATTTTTGAACTCTCATAGGGTTTTTAAAAATCATTTATTTTATGTGATTATAATTAAATAACTTCCCCTTTCTTTCTCTCCCTCCAAGCCTTCCAACTCCTCTTTCAAATTTATGATCTCTTTTTCATTTAATGTATTTATTATTATGACATCTGTGTGTGTGTGTGTGTGTGTTTGTATGACTGTGTGTGTTCCAGTGTATATTCATATAACCTTCTCAGGCTGTATCAAGTTACTTATAGATATATTTTGCCCGGGCTGGCCTTTTTGTACTGACTAAACAATTGTTATGCTCTTTTCTCAACATTCCTTAGGAGTCTGAAGTTAGCATGCTGTGAACATGTATTCCTTTTCCTCCTCTTCTCCCAGACATATCCCCATTCCTACCCCTCCCCATCTTTGGGCATGTTTGTACTGAGGTTTTTTTCCCCTCTCTTTCTTTTTTCTTTCTTTCTTTTTTTAAATTGATTTTATTGAGCTCCACATTTTTCTCTGTTCTCCTCCCTGCCTCTGCCCTTCCCCTTAAACCCTCTCCCAAGGTACCCATGCTCCCAATTTACTCAAGAGATCTTATCTTTTTCTACTTCCCATGTAGATTAGAGCAGTGTTTTTGTTTTTAACCTTTCAAGTTTGATTGGTGCTGTCCATATACAAGAATTCATGGCCTGAATGGAATTATGAGTGATCTATAAAGGGCAATATTCTTTTTTTGTTTTGTTTTTAACACATCCTGACTTCAGTTTCCTCTTCTTCCACTTCCCCTGCCTCCTCCCAACCTCCCCTCTGCCCCAGATCTACTTATCCTTCTTTTCCTTCAGAAAATAATAGGCCTCCCAGGAATATCAAGGGAACACAGCAAAACAAAATAAAATAAGACTTGACTCAAGCTCTCATATCAAGGCTATGCAAGGCAACACAGTAGAAGGAAAAGCATCCCTCCCAGGAGTAGAAAAAGAGTTGGAAACACCCCCATGCCCATTGTTATGAGTCCTACAAAACACCAAGCTTAGAACCATAATAGATATGCAGAGGACCTAGCACAGATATAAGAAGACAGGAATGGAAACAGGAAGGATTAGGTCTGGGAGAAGGAATGGCTCAAGAGAGTATGAGGCAAGACAGCTGGAACTGGAGGGCATTTGGGTGAGTGACAAGGATAATATTCTTAAAGAACTAACATTCCTCTTGGCTGCAATCAGTTTCAAATATCACTTTGCTAGGCGTAGGTGGTTGAGAAGAGAACTCAGATATTCTACAGGAACACTATACCTTCTTAATCAGTGAGCTCTCTTTACACCTGCGCCCCCTTTCCCCCATATTTTAAATAGGCTTCAAAGACCACTTCATGCAACATCGCTAGCAGACTTTTGAAGATTTACTCTGTTTTGATAGCTGCAAAATATATCTGATGATGAGTTTCCCTCTTTCACTTAAGAATAAACAAATCAAACCAAATCATTCACTGACTGACTGGATATGGAATCACTTTAAATATACACCAATGCTCCTGCATGGAAAAAAGATCAGTTCTTCCTTCATGTCTCTGTTTTGATTACTCACAATTTAGGGTCTGAATTAAACTGAAGATTTCCTTCCGCTGACAATGAATACTTGGAGTAATTTACCAGTCATTATGGCAAACACACTGAAATTTTAAAATAGTCAATCCACATAAATGATTTCTTGACTGATTATTGATTCAGCTATGTTACTAACTTACACATTTTGGGTGTACAAATAAGTTCAAAGACATAACTACCTGTTTTATTCATTTACTTTTCATTCATCCAAAATTTACTTCCATTTAATTTAGGGAGCATTTTGCCTATGGAATTTGAAATTTATGTTTCGTTTCATTAGAAAAGTAGTTGAACTGTAGTACATAAAATAAACATTCTGTGTAATGAGAAACTAATGTCTTAAGTTATAGACATTTAAGATAAGATTGTTTAATAGCAAAGTAATGGTTTGCATCCAAGTTTGCAATATATATTCCATGAGGTTTCAAAGAACTGTGGTGAGGAGAGTCTTAATAATCTTTTCTATTTCTCAGATATTGAGACAGCTATTTTCCATAATCTAATGATGCTGATCTTTATCTTTCATTATTATAAAAATGGTGTCAGGAATCAATTCTTGTGACTTCAACAATCTCAACAAATATCTGCTGAACTAATTTTATTTTAGTCAATTATATTTGGGCAATGAGGAATAAAAGAGAGATGAGAAAGATTATGCCGTTTATGTTAGGGATGAACACTGAATCCATTTCATTAAAAACAGGTGATTTAAATGCTAAAATAGAAAGCTATTCTTTAGGGTAGATTATACTGTACTTAAAGAATGAGTAAGGGAGAGAGGTTTACTTAAGAAATGCAGGCATGTATAAATTTCTTACATACTTATATAATGTGACATTTTCTTCATAAAATGTGTTTATATGTATATATAGTAATCAAAAAGAGACCATAGGTTTGAAAGGGGGCATGGGAAGCAATAAGTAAGAACAGGAAAAAAGGATATGCTATAGTAGATATAATAATGATATAATAATATTCCAATTATACATATATATGTTTGTATAAAATTTAGTCAGACATTTAGAAAATGGAACAAAATTGGAGGCAGGTAATATAAATTTAAGAATTTTCTTTTTGCTTTGAACCCAGAAACCCAATATAAATCTGATTTAGTGATCAGAATTTGACAAGAGCACAATGTTTCCAGTTTTATTTCTTGTGAAGTTTTGTGCAATATTCCATATTTATCTCTCAAATTGTGTGAAAATGATTATTATCAATCACTGGAATTAATTACTCTTCTATTACCTCTTTTATACCCACATGTAAACATTAACTAAAATGGCTAGCAACAAGATGGAGTAGTTTTTGAATTTATTCAAAATAAAATTTGACTAATTTCAATGATTTTGAAGAACATATTAAACATACCCAATTCTATTTATTTAGTATTTATTTAGTAAATAAATTCAATTAATCTTTATATTAATAATATCTGCTGTTTATAATGAATGACATTAAATTATTTCAAAGTGTAATATTTTTGCTCTAGGACTTTTTTTTTTAACTAAACACAAATATCTTACCATAAGCATTTGAGTAAATGTATACCTGAGAACTTCCTTTCTATCTGTTTATCTGCTATAATTTTTCTTTTGATTCTCCACTTATTTGGTCATAATGAGTTTAAGATGCATATTTAACTGTTGTATTTTAGCACCTGCTCACTAGATTTCTATCTTTCATGGATATTATGATTTTATATGGATTCTTCATGACCTGTCACTACTGATATTGTCAATATTTATTTAGAAACTCACTGAGCAAGCAACATGTTTAAATGAAGACAGAATAATAAGTAAATTTAAGTTTTAGGAGAAAATACATAAAGTAACAAAGTTTAATATAAAGATATGTATTGCAGTTGTACTAAAATTCACATTCTTTAATAAACATAAGTAGCTTTAAATTGTTTTAAATTATATAATATTGCAATTGCTCTTTAAAAGTGTAATTATGTATTTGACATATAATTCAAAATATCAACTAACAGTAAATGTAAAGCAAATTAAGAAAGTGGATTTAAAACTATACTCCTTATTATGTATCTGTCATTTGGTGACAATGGGTGGTGTAGAGATGCTCTCCAGCCTCCAGTCCATCAATTCCTGAGAAAGGTAGAACAAGCCTTGATATTATAAACTTTTTAATCTTAAACCAATTTTATTTCCATAAGAACTGTTTCACTGAGCAACAGGCTTCTGTTCATATTGAACTATTGAAAATATATAAAATAGTCAATGAAGTAAAAGTAAATTTATGACAAAACATAAATTAATGAAAGTAACAATTTAGACACAAAAGACTACACCTTGTGGAACAGGGATACCAACATCATATGTAGCTACTGAAATTCTCAATAAAATATTTTGGTGTACTCGTAAATAAAAATAAGCAATACTAGTTTACCACTTGATATTGTATCACCAGATATGTAGTGTTTGTCTGTGCCAAGACAATTCTCCCTCTCTTTGAAATCTTGATTTTCTTGGGACTCTTCATCTAGGGGTAGGGCCTTACCCTAGTTAATCTTTTATTGTTGTGAAATGACGCCATGACATAGTCAACATAGAGATGGAAGAGTTTATTTGGGATTACATTTCAGAAGGGAAGCCTATCACCATAGGGTGAAAATCATGTAAATGCGGGCAGGTATGGTGCTGGAGGAGAATCTGAGAGCCTGTATCTCATCCACAAGAATAAGGCAAAATACTAAAGCTAATTGCGAATTACATGGAATTTTGTAGCCTGAAATTCCAATCCTCAGTGACAATAATATTTGCTTTAACAAGGCTATACCACCTATACTTTACATAGTTTCATCATCTGGGGACCATTCAAACATATGGGCCTATGTGGGCCTTCTCATCAAACCACCATATGCTTTTTGACACTTCTCCCTCAATGTTGCTTTGTTAACTGCTATTGTTGTCATTCGAGTCTTGATTAGTCAATCATATTGGTGAGCTTTTATGGGCACAAAACCCTACCTAAATAGACAATGCAGAGGCACAGTAGATATTCTGGTTGCTGAGTGTTAGGATAAAGTATTACAAAGATACCTTGAGATTATACTGATGTGGCAAAGTTGAAGATATATCTTCTCTTCTATGTTTTATGATCTCACTACCTATGGATAGTTGGGTAGGTTTAAAGTACTAAGTATGAATTTCCACCTGTTGATTCAGTTTCTTAACTCTAGATGGATTTTGGTTACCACTTATATGTAAGCGTCACTATGGAATCTTTATTTACCTTTTTTTGCTTTTCATTGATGTGGTTCATAAGTGTCACAGATGCCTATGACTAGTCATGAATAATTTTGATCCAACAAAATATCAATCAAAAAGAGTATTGAGAGTATTTAATATAGTTTAATATGTTGACTTCTCTCTGAATATTGGGTTAGACAAACTTATGAAGTACTTTTATTTATAATCATATAGTTAATGTTAATTGCTATAAAACAATGATGACACACTTGACATATTGGGAAACACACTTCTTTATTGTAGTTAAAAATGATTGTCCTATCTATTTCATTGCAGTTAGAATATTTTGATAGTCATGATAGAAATGGATTTTCAAATAAACTTGAGAGAGGGTATTATCAGTTGCTATAAAAATGAAAATTAGATATTAAAAGAGACTTTGTGTCAATGAAATATTTCTTCTTTCTAATACCTGTGTTTACCCAAAATTTATTACAAATTCACATAAATGGAAGTTTTATGTGCTTTAGAGTTATTTAAATGTGATTAAACAAGAAAAGCTAAAACAAGTAGTATTTATTTGGAAATTAGAAGTTACCAAATAAATTACTTAGATAATAGAGCATAACTTAAAAATTTTCAAAGATGCAATAAATAAACTATGTTAAATATAAAAATATATGTTTTTTTTGCTCATCATTATATAAAACATAATTTTTTCTTCTATCCCTTTTAAAATTATGCTCAGAACAAAACTTAGTATATTTACATATTCCTTTTTAATAAACTATCATTAGCCACACACAATTATCTAAATTCTGGAATGATTTTTGAACCACCTGTAACAGAATTTATTATAATACACATATATATGCATATATATGTACAAATCCAGATTATAGAATATTCTCTACAAAATTTACTTATTTCATATTCATTTTCTTTTACATGTGAAATTTTAATATATTTATCTCCTTGAATTGTATATAATTAACCTTAGTAGCTTTACAATTATTGTTTTGTGGAATTTTTTTTTTTGGTATTTTCACAATTGTTTGTTAAGATTAGGTCTATCTGATGATGACATTGAAATTTAAAGAAATATTCCTTCCATTGTCTCCTATACACTGTAACTTGCTATGGGGTTCTTCATTCCATTTTGTTCCTATCCAAAATTAAATGTGTAGAATTTGATAATATCAGAAGATACATACGGGTGGAGATGTAGTTCAATGATAGCTGGCTGTTCTAGTATGCAGAAAGTTCTTAGTTTGAACCTGAGAAAGGGAGAGAAGAGGAACAGGGTTGGCCGGAGAAAGATAGTAGAAGGACAGAGAGAGGGAGAGATATTATCACATTCCAAGTAATATTCATGTTGAATATTTTCTCACACTATACTTTATAATTCTTTTCATTCTGATGTCAAAGTTTTCCCTCCTACTTCATCTGTGACACATCATCAGCCATATTGGGCATTTTGTTCTCTCAATTGACTGCAATCATTTGCATCACAAACAAATGATTTTAAAAATATTATCCTAAGGTGGCTCCCTTAACTAAGAATTGTGCTTCCGTGCTCCCCTATCCAACCGTCCTTTATCCCAATCATCCTGTTTCCCCAAGATTCCCTCATCCTCCCCTTCTCACTTTTCTCTCCCCATCCCCCGATAATCCCATCCCACCCCACCCCCAAGATCCCAAATTTTCTACCCGGCAATTTTGTCTACTTCCCATAGCCAAGAGGATAATTATATGTTTTTCCTTGAGTTCGCCTTCTTATTTAGCTTCTTTAGGTTCACCAATTATATACTCCGTGACCATTATTTATGGCTAGAAACCAATTATGAGTGAGTACATCCCATGTTCATCTTTTTGGGCCTGGGTTACCTCACTCAGGATAGTGTTTTCTATTTCCATCCATTTGCATGCAAAATTCGAGAAGACATTGTTTTTTACCGCAGCGTAGTACTCTAATGTGTATATATTCCACACTTTCTTCATCCATTCTTCCATTGAAGGGCATCTAGGTTGTTTCCAGGTTCTGGCTATTACAAATAATACTGCTATGAACATAGTTGAACAAATGCTTTTGTCATGTGATAGGGCATCTCTTGGGTATATTCCCAAGAGTGGTATTGCTGGGTCCAGGGTCTTGAACCTAGAGTGGCTCCCAGGTGCCCAGGGCGATGTCCCCAGTTAGTTCCTTGGGCAGCTGAGGATAGGGAACCTGAAATGACCCTATCCTATAGCAATGCTGACGAATATCTTGCATATCACCATAGAACCTTCATCTGGGGATGGATGGAGATAGTCACAGAGACCCACACTGGAGCACCGGACTGAGCTCCCAAGTTCCCATTGAGGAGCGGAAGGAAGGAGAACATGAGCAAGGAAGTCAGGACCACGAGGGGTGCACCCAACC
>JABTXL010005929.1:15547924-15574694 GCA_025134845.1 Neodon shergylaensis | reverse complement strand
GGAAGTCAGGACCACGAGGGGTGCACCCAACCACTGAGACAGTGTGGCTGATCTATTGGGAGCTCACCAAGGCCAGATGGAATGAGACGGAAGAAGCATGGGATAAAACCGGACTCTCTGATCATGGCGAACAATGGGGGCTGATGAGAAGCCAAGGACAATGGCCCTGGGTTTTGATCCTACTTCAAGTTCTGGCTTTGTGGGAGCCTAGCCAGTTTGGATGTTCACCTTCCTAGACATGGACGGAGGGAGGAGCACCTTGGACTTTCCACAGGCAAAGAACCCTGACTGCTCCTTGGACTGGAGAGGGAAGGGGAGACGAGTGGGGGAAGGGGGAGAAGGGTGGAAGGAGGGGGAGGGAAATGGGAGGCGGGGAGGAGGGGGAAACGTTTTTTTTTTCTCTCAATAAAAAAAAAAAAAGAAAGAGTCACATGTTCTGATTTCAGGACATTTGTAGTTACATTTTACTTTTATTAATATATAGAACTTTCCTGAGGTTCAAAAGTTAAAATAGCCATACTGGTCAGCCTTATAGACCAGGAAGCAATAACACATATCTTTAATCCCAGTAGCCATGATAATTTACTACAGGAACCAGACAGTAGTGGTGCACGCCTTTAATTCCAGAATTAGGATTGTAAAATGGGAGAAGATAGCTCTTGGGCTCAGTCTCATTCTGAGATTCCTAGAAGCAGGATCACCATTTTGAACTGAGGTCAAGGAAAGAGTCAGTGACTGACTGTTCTGCTTTTCAGATTTTCAGGTTGAACCCCAATATCTTTCCCTGAGTTTTTATGAACCATGCTTTAGACATTATCTTTAATTAGCCCTTATCATTGATCATATTGAAATAATTCAAGTATATGCCTTTGAACTGATTTCATCATGGCCTTATTCACTGTGACCTGAAGTTTGTGCATGTTCCCCCCCCCCCCGGTACTCACAATGTCTATTGTAGAACAAGGTTCATCAGCAGTTGTTCTTTAACAAAAAAAAATTGTCCCATCATTTAATACACTATTCATAGTGTAGTAAATGCAACTTGAGTGAAATGAAAGTCTTGAGTGAAAATAATTAGGGAAGAAGGGTTAATTTCTTACTCTTATAGTACACCATTTTGGAAACACTAGGTACTCTCTTTCTCCTCATTATGGGTGCACAGGACTATTAGAATGTCATTACCTGGGAGTTTTTGTCTGTTTTGATTGTTCTCAATATGGCAGAGGAAAAATCCCTCATTCTTTTATGATAGAAAGTAACATTTTTCTTCTTATTAAGTATATTAACACATTTTTTAGTCACCAAATCTGAAAATACTAAAGAGTAAAGTGTAAGAAATAAGATAAGAAAGTAGAAAGAAAAGAACATTTCATGCCAGAGTAGATTTAGATCATTAGAATGTTAAGTTTACCTGATTAATGGCTAAAATCACAAATGTCATCAGAAGTACATAAAATGATATTGTCACACTTGCAAATAAATCTTCCTAATAAAAAATGAAAGGTAAACAGAAATGACATGCGTTGAACCAGAATAAAATGATTCTATGGAGATTAGTTCTATGTTTTATATTTGTATTGGGCAAATATATGTTTTTATATTATATGTTGCTAACGACAAAGAGAAGAAAGAATGTGGAACAATAAATTATGAATAATTTCTCCTTTTCAAACCCAAGAATTTCAGTATTCTTTTCCTTATCTTATAAAGTACGCTTAATTTTCTTCTTGTCTAACACCAAGACATAAATGACATGAATTTACTTTTATCACATGACTGCCTCCTTTGTAATTAAAATTAATGTCATCATGATCATGTTCAAAGTAATTTATTGTTATTATCAAGACATACTTCATTACACAAAAGTGACAATCAGAGTTTTTTTCTTGTGTGGGCCAATTAGTTATTACTCAACTCCCTTTAAGAAAATAATGTAATTATTTTAAGCCAGATATGGTGATGAATAACTGATATTACCACTTAGCAGGCAAGAGGACTGAAATTCATGGGTGAGCCTGAGTTAAATAAGTAGACTCTGTCTCCCAGGCACAAAGGCCAGGTGAATAACTCACAGACCAAGCACTTGTCTAAAACACATGAAGCCCCACTTCACAAAAATGAGATTTACATCTTATTATCAAAGGTAAGGGTAAATATGAACATGCCTAATCTTAAGAAAATAAACACTAAATATTCAATGTTTTAATTTGTCTAATCTTTCTCAAAGATTTAATACAGGGTGGATAGACAAAGGACAGACTTCAGACTGAGTTTATTTTAATACATGTCCTAATTATAATACTGATGCCAATCAACCCTCATTTGAATCGAATTTAGTTAATCCAGATTGCTGTGGTAATTAAGTCCCTTGTTAATACTTACTAAGCATACAGAAGTGTCTCTTTGGAGGATCAACAGTGTATAATTGGGGTCATTAAAAATCACCATTAAAACTAAAATATGAGGGGATGAACATGCCCAGATAATTTCAACTGAATACAAATAGCTTACATTGCATACTTAATTTGATCATTACCTAATTTCAAGAAATTATGAATGAATTTGATGTGCACTATGTCATTCACTTATAGACTAAAGATGATGATACTAGTCTTCCACAGTGAAACTCATTGAAGGTGTAATGTCTTTCAAAATGGGCGTCATATGTCCCTCAACTGAAGAATGGGTAAAGAAAATCTGGCATATTTGCACACTAGACTACTACTCAGTGGTTAAAAAAAAACAATGACATCTTGAATAATTTGATTGGGGAAAAATTTCTTTTTGTTGGTTGTAGTTAGAGAAGTGGAAATCACAAATCAGTGTCTTGACTAGTTGACAATGAGTGATTCTAGTCCTATTGTAAAAAAATATGATGGGTAGAATAAATTCATAAAAATAGAATATTAATGTACTTTCTATGAGTATGCTTATTTGATCTTTCTGGTCACTATCATAGCAATTGTTATCTGACATGGCCCTGAACTAAAATTATGCCACATATCATGCAGATGAGATTATAATGGCATCAGAGGTATCCAGCCTGCCAGCCTGCCAGCCATCTTAGATGGCTAGCTCACTGAAGTAAGACTTTTCACTTTCTGGTATCCTGTCTCTTAAATAAGAAATATGAAAGCACTCTGCATGAAATTTTTGTATCCTTGGTTATTCTTTTTTGGAAATTCCATCATATACTCAGTACAAGTGTGTCTCTGAGTTGTTTTCGTATCCCTTCAAGTTGCTAATCAAGATCAGCAAAACAGTAGCTGAAGGATGAGTGCAATAAGAGATAATGTCAATTGTTTGGTAGATAAAATAACAGCTATTATTTCCACCATAAAAAAAAGATGCTTCTGGCATTGATAATCAATCTAAACAGTAAAAATTCTATTATGTGACCATAGTTATTTTAATGAGTGATATTAGTGTGGTACAGTTACTATTACTCAGCATGGCTTCTTTCAAGTTCCTAATATAACATCTTACTTTTATACTTTCCTTTAAACCACTTACTATTAAAAATAGAAGTTGTCTTTTCTGTAACTATGTCCTTATAATTTCTCCATGCTATTATGGTCAAGAATTGGGAGAGAGAGACCTGTATTGTAAAAAGAGATACAAATAAAATAGGAAAACAAAGTATTGAACAAAGTGCTTTTTCACACTTTGATGATTTATACAAATACACATAGAATAATATGGGGAAACCCTTACAATTAGATAGTGTTGTCAGGTTGAAAAACATACTTTTGTATGACATATTTGCACTTTAAATAGCAATCATCAAGTCTTTATCAATGTCAATGTAATGATGCCTAACAATATTCTGCTGTACACATAGATCAATGCCTGTTCTAGTTGTCATCAGAGAAGCTTTATCCAGAAATGGATGGCTGCAGAACCACAGCCACAGATTAGATAGAGCTCAGGTAATCCTTATGAAGATGGAGGAGAAAGGATTGTAAGAGCCATTGGTGTCAAGAAAATTCACAGAATCAAATAAACTAGACTCATACTAAACCGACAACCATGGAATATGCATGGGACTGAGTAAAGCAGTTTTGTAGTTTGGCCCTCTTTTTTTTATTATTTATTTTATTTTTTTTATTAAAGATTTCTGTCTCTTCCCCACCTCCGCCTCCCCTTTCACTCCCCCTCCCCCAATCAAGTCCCCCTCCCTCTTAAGCCCAAAGAGCAGTCAGGGTTCCCTGCCCTGTGGGAAGTCCAAGGACCACCCACCTCCATCCAGGTCTAGTAAGGTGATCATCCAAACTGCCTAGGTTCCCACAAAGCCCCTCTTGTCTTATTCCTAACTCTAATGGTATAAGGGGCTGTCACCTACTCTTTTACCAACTCTTGGTACCCTACTCCTCAGACTGGATCTCCTTGCCATGCTGTCATACTGTGGGGAAAGAGAGGGGAGTGCTTAATCTTACTGCAACTTGATATGCAATGTTTTGTTGATACAATGAGAGACCTGCTTCTCCAAAACAGAAATGGAGGAGGAGTGGACTGTAGGATAGGAACAGAGGGAACTGATAGGGTACTTGGAGGGGAGGAGGGAGGGGAATCTGTGCCCAGGATGTAAAATAAGTAAATAATTTACTTAAAATTGCAAATATTTATATACTAAGAAACAAGTAGTTTCCAAAAAAAATTTGAACTCATATTTAAGCATTAATAACAATCATGCCATGCTATAACACTTGCTTAAATGAATAAAAAATCTGAAACCTGGTTGCTATTAAATTAATTTTGCTCTTATTAGTTTGTCTAGATTTTAACGGATTTTCTACAGCAATGGTTCTTAGCCTGTGGGTTGTTGAATACCCTTTCACAGGTGTCACATACCCGATATCCTGCATAGTAGATACTATATAACACTTTATAACAATGACAAAATTAGAGTTATGAAGTTTCAATAAAATGTTGTATCATTGGTGGTTACCATAATCTGTGAAACTATATTAAAGTGGTGAAGTATTAGAAATATTGAGAATCACTTACACTAGAGGGTAGTGTTATACATTTGTCTCCTAGTATAATAATATGAAAATTGATGAAAATTTTAAGTGGGTATAATAAAAAGTCATTGAGTTATACTAGGAATTCTTGATCAAATTAAACACTATTTTCCTGAGAAGATTATCTGGATAGAAAATGTAAAATTAAAATACAGCTCTGAATTGCTCTCTGGATTTTTTGTTCTTACTCTGTGATCTTTTCATGAAACCAGAACTTCTTCCATGATATGACTAAAACAAGCATTTTCCTATCATCCTGAATTTGGGATAATTCCAATACCATATTCTTACAAATTCAATGACTTATTTAATTAAACACACCATTGCCATTTATTTTATATGTAGTCATTTTGGTCATTATATTTTACCACTGGAACTTAGTATAAAATAATTTACCATGATGTTTGGAACATTAATAAGAATATTGATGGTGTAGTTTCAAATTTCAATACATAGATGTATTACAGTATAAACAACACAAATGATATAATGATACTGGAAGAAAATATAAATTATAAAAAGCTAAATATGCACGTTTAATAATTGATTTGAAAAACAACACTTAAAATATTTAATATATCATAGTAATTCATTATTTCCTGATTCATTCAATATTTTCTGAAGAAAAAGAAAAGGTGAGTGATCACAGATGAGAAATATTTTGAGTACATTCCATTATTATCATTATTTTTATTGTAACAATAATAGCCCTGATAATAACTTAATGTCTGATTCCTAGTGAGTTCTTTTAGTTTACTTTTGTTGCAGTAACAGAAGGTCTGAGATTATGTACTTCATAAGCAATAGAAATTAATTTCTCCCAATTCTTGGTCTAAGACTAAGCTACTGCTAGCCTTTTTGCATTCAGGGCCATCAATAGAAATTCTATAGCTGACTCTATGCATCTGGGTAGTCAAATAAAACTGATAATCAAAACACCTCCCTGAAATCAACATTCATGTTTCTAAAACTTAACACAGCAAAATTTAAACAATGTTAGACATATTACTTCTATACTATGACATTTATAAACATTTCTTATGCCTTCAGAAAGAAAATAACTTTAGGAAAATTTTCAGTCTTGTTGACCAATTTTGTGAAAACCTCACATAAATAATATAATTCATCATATGAATATAAGAAGCAACTAAAATAGTACTATTGATAAGAAAATATTAATTGTTGTAGAAATCAGGTAACCACAGATTGATGTACTAGAAATATTGAATTCATAATTAATATATGCTATTTTTACTTTCAATATAGAATTGAAATTTACAACAAGATATATGTGTGTGTAGCAGTCAGGGGTTAGGAGCGGCGGCTGGGCTGCTTCCCCGGCACCCGGCTGCCCACATTACTAGCTTATGCCCCGAAATAATTACACAGAAACGGTATTCATTTAAACACTGCCTGGCCCGTTATCTGTAGCCTCTTATTGGCTAGCTCTTACATATCGATCTAACCCATTTCTAGTATCCCTGTAACACCACGAGGTGCGCTTACCAGGGAGGATCTTAACCTGCGTCTGGCTGGAGTGGGAGCATCATGGCGACTCTCTGACTCAGCTCCTTTCTCCCCCAATCCTGTTCTGTTTACTCCACCCATCTAAGGGTTGGCCTATCAAATGGGCCTAGGCAGTTTCTTTATTAGTTAACCAATGAAAGCAATAGATAAGATACAAGACCCACCTCCATCATTTCCCCTTTTTCTGTTTAAACAAAAAAGAAAGGCTTTAACTTTAACAGTAAAATTACATATAACAAAACAGTTATCAAGTAAGAATTACAGTTACAATATTTATATCTATTTTATCTCTTATCATAACTAAGGAAAACTATAACTATTTATTCTTCAACTCCATCAAAGACTCCAGAAGGATATAATAATACCTAAGTAAACAGGAAGTCCAAAATCTAGAAATGACAGAGACATCTCGCTGCCTGGACAGTCACCCAAAGTTCCTCTGTACCGTTGAGGCATCTATCTTCAGCCTTCAGGCCCATAGTTTCCAGCAGACATTTTCATCAAGCAGGAAATTCCAAAGACAGTTCAGTCATTGTCTGTTGTGTCCTGCAGAATGTCTTGTAGACTCTTTCATGAATCAGGAACCCCGAAAGACCATCTCATCTTTTGGCAAGTTCAGCAGTCCTCTTTCTGCAGGTTCTTTGTGTCCAGTTTATGCATCAGTCCAGGCAAGAGCAGTTTCTTGCTCAAATGGCTATCAAACTCCATAAGGATCCTCTTCGATGCCCATCTTCCTCTCGAAGTAGATTGGTGCTGCCAGGAGCAGACGTGTCTCATAGTCATAAAAAGCCCTAAGTTATTAAAACATTTAAATGCCATATTCTGCAGTCTTTGAAAGATATGAAGAATGCCTATCTAACTAAAATATATCTCTATATATCTAGAAAATCTAACTAACATGACTACAAGCTTGACTATTATTGATGATTATCCATTAACAACCTATATTTCCTAATTATACATTACATTTAAAATGAACTACACAATCATAATACCTTAGTCAAGAACAGAAATACATATACATATAGCAAAATTGACCTTAAAATCCATACCAATGCAAATTATTGATATCTATATCATATCCCCCTTTAAATGTAAAAGCATATTTATAAACAATATTTGGGAACATGGGCGCAGTTTTTTCTCTCCCAAACTGCTTCCTGCTGAATGGGGGTGTCGTTAATTAGGTCTTTCATGGTATAACCTGTGTGCTAGATTCATCTCAGTTGACAGTTGAGCAAAGCAATTTTCTGAAGATGTTTACAGCAACTCTTCAGGAGGGCGAGGTCTATCATACCATATTGGAATAGAAGAAATCCACAGGGTCTGGTCCTCTGTGAAAACAAAAGAAGACCCTTTCCAAAGCATCATATCCTTAGACCCAAATTTTGAAGTCATACCCTCATGATATCCGTTCTGGTTCCACTTGGCAGCCCATATAATGAAATGTCTCTCTGTATTTAGCTCCTTCACAGTCAAAAATTTTAAAGAAAACACAATAATACAAAGAATCCAGACTCTCTGTGAATTTTCCATTTTTACGTGGCTTATTTTTCTTTATTTCTTTTAATCTCTAACTATCTGTATTCTGTCTCTATAAAGACTTTACCCTTTTTTTTATGGGCATTAACTTTATTCTATTTTTTTTTCTCTCTCTCTCAAGCCTATGTACATTCATCCAACATTGTGACCCATTTAGTGGTCTGTCTGAATCTGTTTTATTGTGAATCTGTAATTTTTTTACTATCCAGGAGCATTTCTTAAAATGTTAAGCAGTTCTTAAAAACTTAAGTTGCACCATGTACAAGTAATACGGTACCGCCTATATCCTGCCCAGTCTAAACTTTAACTGCGCTGTTATCACAGTAATTACGGTAGGTCCTGCTTGAGACCTGCTCAGTTCAGCAAGGTGGAGCTGAGCCGCTCCTGCCTCAGAGCCATATGGTGCCCCTGAGCCATACACAGTTCCAGGCACAGAGCATAGAATCTCTTTTCATCCAAGTTACAGCAAAATCTGACACACAGAACAATGCGCAGTTTGAAAACACGTCTCTGTAACGCAGCAGGAATCCGCCATGCTCTTCCGCCCGCCTAAGCCTGATTCTGCCCAGGGGCAGGTGGCGCTGAGCCATCTATATGGTCTCAGAGCATTCTCCTTCCGATCCCAAGCGGGAACATAAACATCCAGTCCCATAAAAGCCTTGAAATGCTTTAAAGCCAGAGTTTGCCCAACAAACAGCAAAAATATGTGTTAAACTCTCTCTCCCTTATTTTTAAGCCTTTTCAGGTTTTTAAGTGGATTTAGCCCCACATTGGGCGCCACTCTGTAGCAGTCAGGGGTTAGGAGCGGCGGCTGGGCTGCTTCCCCGGCACCCGGCTGCCCACATTACTAGCTTATGCCCCGAAATAATTACACAGAAACGGTATTCATTTAAACACTGCCTGGCCCATTATCTGTAGCCTCTTATTGGCTAGCTCTTACATATCGATCTAACCCATTTCTAGTATCCCTGTAACACCACGAGGTGCGCTTACCAGGGAGGATCTTAACCTGCGTCTGGCTGGAGTGGGAGCATCATGGCGACTCTCTGACTCAGCTCCTTTCTCCCCCAATCCTGTTCTGTTTACTCCACCCATCTAAGGGTTGGCCTATCAAATGGGCCTAGGCAGTTTCTTTATTAGTTAACCAATGAAAGCAACAGATAAGATACAAGACCCACCTCCATCATGTGTGTATGTGAATAATATGGTTCTTAGAAAAAATATCAAGAAAATATGAATTCATATTCCAAATTAAATGGCTTCTTTATGTTTAAAAAAACTACATCAAATGTACATAGAGAAATATCTATATATCTGGCTAAAGATTAATCTGTTTTTTGAACTGCATGCCAAAATCATATATTTGTAGGAGATGGTGACTAACATAGCGATCTCCAATTATCCATGGTGCAGAGAACAATAGGCTGCAGAATACTCAGCCTATTTGAACTAGAAGGTAATCGTACATTGAACCCCACATTCACTGTGATACTTGGCATGTAACCTGCCAAACCCAATCCAGATGATACCCTAAACCTCATAATATCCCAACATGGAATTTGGGTACTTAATCCTATCCATGGAGCTGTTGGCAAGTGTTAGCTGCTGGGATACAGAAAGACAGTATTCTCTAAGCACATACACCCTAATAACTCTACTATGCCCTAGTGGAAGACCATGTATCCAGAAATATCTCAGCAGCATGAATTAGACTTAATGAGAAAATAAAAAGACATGAAGTTGGTTGGAAGTAGGCTAGGAAAAATAAGGAAGAAAGATGCTGCGTATGATCAAGTTGCATGAAACTTCCAAAGAACTAATATACATTTTAAAGAGAAACATCTAGTATATTTTATTACTTATAGTAATTGTCAAAGTTAGGATATTAATATCCATGTGTACATAAATATGAACAATAATGAAATTTAAACATTCAAAAATATAATCAAGAAATGGCTTAGAATAATTGTGTTTATACAGAATTTTTAACATGTGCAAAGTATCTGTATTTTTGTTCAATACCCATTGAATAGAGGTTTATTAACTTGCAATTTTATAGAAAAGACAATATCATTCCATTCCTGTTTCTTCTTGATTCTTCTGAAATAAAGAGTCAGACTAAATCTAAAGCTACTTTCAAAATGAACACTTTTGTTCGATTCATGGTACTTTGCCATAGGTAATGTTATAATCATCTTTTCAATGTTTGGAAATCTAACAGGAAAAAAAGAATAAAAATACACTGAAGTGGCCTTCTAACTACCCAACCCCACAAAATCACCTGTACCTAACAAAGACAACTCTTTGTTTCTCTTGTCTCTCTTCTTTGAACTATTCTCACTTTGGAAATATTTTTATGAAAAAATACCACCAAATATTTTTACATATAAGGCTACTTCACAAAGCATGAAGAAAACTTGGCTACTTGAGTGAAGATAAAACAGGAATGTAGCATAAACAATAAATTATGAGGATAAGATTAGAAATAAATAAATGGTTTTCAAAGATGTCCCACTTTCCCAGAGTTTAAGTCACAAATGAATTTCACAATTCACTCTTGGGACATTAATCAACAGTGATGAGATACACAACAATTACTATACTTTAAACTTACTATTATTTGAATTTATTCATGGTGAACACAAAGGCTGTACTAAAGTTAAAAACTGCAGGCAATGTTACTATGTGAAAAACAAGTCATTGTTTTGCATTATTTTCTTATCATTAGCATATAAATTTTAGCATTTATATGAAAATTCAGAAAAGGTCTATAAATGCCAATTTAATCAATAAACATTGAGTATAACAAACTTTTAAAAATTTCTAGAAAATTTTATGAATTTTGCATTATAAAACAGCAACTAATACTTTATAGAAAAGCACATGAATGGTGGTTAAGTTTTTTCCTGATTGCTACTAATTTTCTTTTATTTGAACCACAATTTGAAATTACTGTGGTTCACTTTTTTATATATGGTATATACAAAAGATAAAAGGAAATCATGTAGGTTTTGGGACCAGTACCACTGAGTATGTAAAATTCTTCTGGTACATTACAGTAGCTTAAAACACACCAGATTTGCATAATCATATAAAAACATATTTGAAACTGTAACCTGGATCTTTGATAAAAAAAAGGCAAAGGTTATTTCTTGTTAAAGTCCAATAGGTTTTTACTGATAAAAATTGCTATCACAGCATCAATCATACATCTATGAAATTGCAATATAGACTTAAAATTTTGAACAGTTCTTAGAGAAATAAAAAAGAAGATATTTGGTGTGGGAAGGCCTTCATTTTTGTGTTGCTTTCATTGGTTAATGAATAAAGAACCTGCCTTGGCCTAGTTGATAGGGCAGAAATTAGGTAGGCAGGGAAGACGGAAATGAATGCTGGGAGGAAGAAAGGCAGAGTAGGAAAGACACTATGGGGCTGCCAGAGACAGATGTGCCCAATTTTCCCAGTAAGCCACTGCCGCATGGCAATACAGAGATTAATATAAATGGGTTAAACTGAGATGTAAGTTAGCCAATAAGAAGTTAGAGTTTATAGACCAAGCAGTGTTTTAATGAATACAGTTTCTGTGTGATTATTTCAGGGCTAAGCTAGCCCAGCAGCCAGGACAAACAAGCAGCCTGCTCCTTACAACAGAAATTACTTTCTTTTTACCTATGTGTTTCTTTATTTGAAAATGTGTGATCTATAAATTTACACATATGTGTGCTGCATACCAAACTATAACCTTTAAGAAGTCATGACAAATTTCATCACAACTGCAGTAATAGGAAATTTGATAGTTTAGAAATCATGGTACTAAATAACAAGATGTTAAGTATTTCAGCATGAGTTTTATATCTTTTCTACATTACATTCTTACTGTTGAATTATAACTTGTTTTTTGCATGACAATGTAACCAATAAAATCATTGAAATCCTATCTTCATTTTTTTGCTGTTTTCTATCATAAAAGATGTTACAAGATCATTGGATCACATTTATTTTTGTTAAGAAATGATATATGGATACTGATCTGACATATACTTATATTTGTATTAATGTTCAATCTCTCCTTAATTATAGTAATAACTGTGCTATTGAATTTTTAGGAAAATTGAGTCACACTGAAATGACTTGTTTACTGTAAAATCTTTCTTCTCTTTGTGGATAATGCTTTTGGCTACTCTTACTCCTTGAATTCTTTCCTTTTGGAGTTGAAGTAAAGATCATGCAACAATGCTATTCTCTTGTTAAGGAGGAACATATTTCTTTATCTGCATAAATAAATCCAAGTTGATGAATTTTTATTCTGATTATATTCAGTGAAATATTTGGGTAAGTATGATAGAAACAAGACAGAGAAATTGCCTAGGTGAAAAAAGGCACAAACATCAATGGATATAAGCACCTATAGATCTGTTCTCAGTTTACTGTAGAGTAGATTAACACATGGGAAAGTATTTTGTGCTGTGTTCAGTTTGTTGCTTTAGAAAGTAATGCTATGTTATGAACGTGCAACACATCCTAAGAAACTGAAGTCATTCTGTCAATGATCCCCTGAAACTAACATTCTGATTCATACCTAGATATTTCCATACTATATAAACATACTCTTTAACCATGAAAATTTCTGAGATAGTATTTATTATACATAGCATATGTAACTCTTTGTAATTATCATTCTATGTGTTTTGAGAATATCCTAAACTACACACAAGGACTGTCTGAAATTAAGTTGAAATGGAAGACAATTTATTTCAAGCAGACACTTCAGAGCCAAGAAAATATAGTAGTTATATTTCAATTATATTCTATTTATAAATCATGTGATCTAATATACTCATTATAAAAGCAATTATTTCAGTAGTAGAAACTTGAGTTTTAGCACTAAATAGTAAACTCTTGATTTGTTAAGTAATATAGTCTATTTTGCTGTATCAGTATTTTAATATAAATACGATTAATATCATAAAAATCAAGTAGTGGAACAATGGGGAACAACTTAGTATGTATAGTTGCCTTCTGCTATGCCTGATTACCTTAGTTTGATAACTGAGATTCACATGTTATGGAGAGAGGGTCAATACCTACAATCCATAATCCACCTGCTTACCTCTTCATGAATTCATGTAAGTACAGACATATTCATTAAAAACTAGTAAAATATAAAGTAAAGTATTTTAAGTTATTTCACTGTTTAATCAATAAGTTATTTCAAAGATGATTTATAAATTAATGGTAACCATAGCACACAGAGGGGACTCCCACATCAAAAAAGACAAGGCTATCCACTATTTCCAAATCTATTTGCTATAGTACTTGAAGTTTCAACCAGAGTCATAAGATGGAGATCAAGGGAATGCAAAGTGGAAAAGTAGTAAAAATATTACTATTTGCATATAAATGGTAGTATAATAAATAGCCTTAAAAACTCTAACAGTCAACCCATATATTTGATATACACTTTCAGCATAGTGACCAGTTACTAGATTACTCAAAAATCAATAGTCCTCTTTTTAACAAATGACAACTGGACTTAGAAAAGAATCAGGAATTAGAGAAAATCTTTCACTGTAGCCTCAGATAACATAAAATAACCTGGGGTGTTTTAAAGAAATCAATAAAAGATTTATGTTCTAAAGACTTCAAGTATTTAAAGAAAGTAATTTAAGATGTAAAGATTTAAAATAGTCATGGATCAGTTAGTTACACATACTACAACGAGTTGTCCTACCAAAATTGCAATTCCCATAAATATTCCTACAAAAGTATTTACAGATTTTAAGATGGCAATTCTCATTTTCATATAAGCCTTAGTTAGGGATTTTGTTACTCTGAAAAGACGCCATGAGCAGGGTAAGTCTTCCAAAAGAAACATTTTATTGAAGTAGCAGCATACTGGTCAGAGGTTCAGTTCAGACTGGTGGAGGGCATGGCGATGCACAGAAAGACATGGAGCTGGCTACACCTCTACCAGAAGGCAACAAGAAGGGTTCTCAGACACTAGGTAGTATTTTTGTGATATACTTTAGTTCCCTACTGCCAGGCTATCTTCCCTACAACACTTGTAGTGGGGAAACCTTTCCCCTCATGGATACAACACTTCCATTGGAGAAATCCTTCACTTAAGAGATGTATAAATTGCACTATGTACCTTATATAGGCTGTCAGAACAAGGTCTGGCCCAGATTTAAGGAGGATCTTCTCTCCTAAAATATCTGGAATAAATTGTATTTCCCCAACACAAATGATTCAATTAAGAAAAGAAAACAAACTTTACAGGTGAAACTCTTCTTTGAATTTTACTTAATTTCAGTTGTAGTCAAGTAGACAACTAAAAATTGCTGTCACATAATTTATAATCAATCAATATCTCTACCTTTCCTGTTTTCAATTCTTTTAGTCAAATTACATATGTTTATAAAAAATTTTCACCCCCTTGTTTATGTTAATGACAAAGAAATTCCATTTTTGCTTCTATTTTGAAAGAACTCTCTTAATTTTCTAACCATGATGTTGGTTCATTGCATACATATATGCAGTGAATTGTTGTATGTGATTTCTACATCTTACTGAATTCATGTTTTATTTCTCTCTCTTTCTTTCTCTGTCTGTCTGTCTGTCTGTCTGTCTGTCTCTCTCTCTCTCTCTCTCTCTCTCTCTGTGTGTATGTGTGTGTGTGTGTCTGGGATGTGGGGTTGTGCCGAATCTGTAAAATCCACTCTGTAAAATCATAAAATCATACCACTTTCTATGCAGAATTTTCCTCTAAATTGAACAGTTCTTTCTGGGGAGAGAGGGAAGACTTAGCAAGTAAACAAATGACATATATTTCGAAAATCTAAAACTTACAAGATTCTTAAAGCCCTATCTCTAATTTAGAAGTTGTAAACCACAATTATGGTATAACACTTTCTGATGAGCTGAGCTGGATAGAGAAGTGACTCTCAGATCTCTGGAGCTTTTTGTGTACCTTAAATGAGTGGCAGTAATACATTTTTGTAAGTGTCTACACAGAATAGGGTAGGAATCCCATGAATATAGCTGTCTTTCAATAATCTAAAGTCCTTTAAATTACTTTTATCTATTCTCTTGAAAGTAACTTAAAAAAAAACTCATTGTTTCCCAAGTTGGACTTTGATAGAACTGATTCTGAAGTTTGTCACTGATTTCCAATCTGGGATGAACAGATTTGTTTAACCATCCCCAGGAAAACATCTCACAAAGTAATTATTGATAGACATAATTTTATATTTTTCCTTGTCTGTGTTTGTGATATTATATTGAATATTTTTCACTTGTTTTACATTTTATTGGAAAAGAAGTCTACATTTATAGTGGCATATAATTTCTTTTTTTTTAATTTTTTTAATTTTTTATTGAGAAAAAGAAAAGAAAAAAAAGTTTCCACCTCCTCCCATCCTCCCATTTCCCTCCCCTCCTTCCACCCTTCTCCCCTGCCCCCCACTCTTCTCCCCCTCCCTCTCCAGTCCAAAGAGCAGTCAGGGTTCCCTGCCCAGTGGAAAGTCCAAGGTCCTCCCCCCTCCGTCCATGTCTAGGAAGGTGAACATCCAAACTGGCTAGGCTCCCACAAAGCCAGAACTTGAAGTAGGATCAAAACCCAGGGCCATTGTCCTTGGCTTCTCATCAGCCCCCATTGTTCGCCATGTTCAGAGAGTCCGGTTTTATCCCAAGCTTCTTCCGTCTCAGTCCAGCTGGCCTTGGTGAGCTCCCAATAGATCAGCCACACTGTCTCAGTGGTTGGGTGCACCCCTCGTGGTCCTGACTTCCTTGCTCATGTTCTCCTCCTTCCGCTCCTCATTGGGAACTTGGGAGCTCAGTCCGGTGCTCCAGTGTGGGTCTCTGTGACTATCTCCATCCATCATTTGCATAAATCCAGGCCAACTGAGTTATATAGCTTCAAAATGAGACCCTCTTTCCAATAAAAAAGAGATGTGGAATCAGACATTGGACAGAAAGGAAAAAAATAAACAACAAAAACTATAGCATTATTCTAAAGAAATTGCTTTTATATCATATATAATTATGCTTTTACATCTCAACTACATTTAAATCTATGAAAATAAATAGAAGCAAAATTGTCCTGTAAGAATGACTCTAATGTTGGGAAAGCTCCATTTAAATACAAAGAAACTAGAATACAGCTCTAATAATTACTTTCTACAAAGGATAGTTTTGGGAAAGTTATATATTAAAAGTGCTAGAAATATATATAGATTTGAACTATTGTTTATAATCCTTGATTTCTACATTCATCTTTTTTTATCATGAGCTAAACAAAGGTGTGCTATTTATAATGTATATCTTGTTGGCTAGCTCATCATTAGAGAACTACAGCCCATTTTAATCTCCATGTTTAACTTAAAATCTATTAAATACAGCTGATTATAATTGATGATTAAAAATACTTCAGATTATGTGAAATATAGGTATCAATTCTTTAGATTTGCATAAAATTCTATGTACTATTTAGACCTAAATAGCTAGTTTTCTAGCAGTATGTTTTTATATCTTAGAGTAAAATAAAATGAAATTCCAAAATATTTAATTAACTTCTTAAGGACTAAATATAGTAAATTATTGAAATTCTTGTTGAAAATCTATTCTCATTTATAAAGAAAAATGTTATGCAAGATTGTGGCAGACAACTTTTATATAATGAGTATCTTTTATTAATTTGATTAGAACAGAGAAATAAATGTCTTTTTTACAATGTTCAATATAGTAAGAAAGATTTCATTATATTTTATTTGCTTATTATCTCTGTATTCTTATACAAGTGTCAATATGTGCATCTAGAATTCAGAGGTCATCTTGAAAGACTACTTCATATATTACTTACACTGTGAAGATGCTCCATTTTTAACTTACACTATGAAATCCATTCTTTAAACAAAGCCTCCACAAAAATCTGTTTAATTTATGGCTGTATTTATGTTATAAAATCATTTTAGAATATTGTGGCACTTTAAAATTAATTATATAAACTCTATAAACATTTTTGTCTTTTTTGTACTTGTACTTTAATTTGTATATATGTTTGTGTGTACATGTATGTATATGTCCCTGTGTATACAGAAAAATATGTGCACTTTGGTTTAATTGTCTGAAATTAACCTTTGATAAACTCCTCCATGCGCTATTGACTTAGGTCATCACATTTATGCGGTAAACAGCTTGCTGATGGAACTATCTTCACATTTTAATTTTAAAAATACTTATATACTTAAAAATTTTCCAATGTTAGAGATATTTTGCTTTGGAAAGGTTAATAAGAAAATATGTCACACTGTTTCCTTGGTAATCATTACATAATACAGACAGGCCTTGAGCACCAGAGGATTCTCCTGTCTCCTAATCGTTTTGTATATTAATAGAATTTCATACAAACATAATTCCTTTAAAAATGATTTACAAACTCTTGTTTTAAATACATCTATATTATCTTAAAATGTGGATACCTACAAGCAATAGTCTATATTAAGTAGTGATTTGATTTTCCTAATCTAATTATATCTTGTTTTCTTAATAGGATATCTTCTATCTTAAAATGTGGATACCTACAAGCAATAGTCTATATTAAGTAGTGATTTGATTTTCCTAATCTAATTATATCTTGTTTTCTTAATAGGATATCTTCTATGGTAGGCTGTCAGGCAATGTTCTTGCCTTTTCTGTGTCTCACATGATAAAAATGTTAAAATCTGACATTTAATGGGGAGTGTAAGTTTAGACCAAAATCTGCAATTATCAGGTGAAATAAAAGAGGCCACAATTTGAAGTAGTGAAATTGAAAAGTTAATAGGAACTTTGAACTTTAAATGTTTCTGTATCACAACTCAGTATATACCCAGGCTTTCACTTGACAGCTTATATTCCATTTGGCAGCTAGTAGGAAAGAATGTGTTAAACACTGAAGTAAAATATTTATAATTTTAGGCATGTAAAATCAAAACTCATTTTGCATGCTTCCAATTAAAGCAAATACTTTGCTTATAATCTTGTGTTTCATTTAAATATAAAATACCAACAAAAGTTGTTTCTTAATTTTTATCTTTGTTTGTGCTGTTATCTTTTTTAACTAATTCTTTGAGAGGTTCATACAATGTATTAAAGGACCCACAGTCATTTATAGAACTACTGCTATAAGTTCATGTGTTCACTGCCACATTGTGTATGGAAAACACTGTCTCTTTGTCATTGTCAACTGCCTCACACTGCAAAATAGGATACTGTATGTCAACTCACTCTTTTTATGTAATGCATGACTTGTAAGCTGAATCCAGGGCATTTCATATTGTGTATATTGGATAATATAATTTATCATAAGAGCACATTTACTGGTTGTATTATCAACTTGCAATAACATTGTGTTTCCTTACTAACATCAATCCTATTGATACATTTCAAGTGTTCCTTGTAAACTTGTAAGAACAGCTCAGTAAAAGTTCAGTGACATTTTTTTCCTAAACAACAATGACGTGTAGTTACATAATAGTAACACTGAACTCTTCTTAAAATGGTGATGTTTAAATTCTAGGAATGAAACACTCTTTAGTCTGATATTTATCACTATCACTTACTTTTGTTGGATTTTCTTGTTTTGTGCAGCTGATCCAGTTTAACATTTTATTCTTTTATTATTTACATCATTATTATTTATAACATTTTACATTTAAGGACTTAGAGTTCTAAGCTTCTTTAGTTATGCCAGCTGTTGCAACAGATCAAAGTTTTACTAGGCATATTGTTTCCTTTGGCATTTTTGAGGATATATATTTCTGCAAAAAGGCACTTACTCACCTTTGTAGAACATACACTTTCCATAAGACTAGATAGACAGGGGCACTTTATGTTCTATATTCTATAAATAAATTTTCACTTTTGCAGAAAGGAATCTCTGCACATAGACATAGTAAGCAGTTAAAAAATATATATTTTATTAATTGTTTGTCTGTTCTAGTTAACATTTTAAGCTTCCACAAGGATCAGCATGACACAATTACTCCTAGGATGCAGTTGTGGCACAAATGGCTTTTTGTTAACATACTGGACTCAAGACTCACTAACCACATGGAGAGCCATGCCTGCCACTAAAAAGTTAGCCAATGACTCAGGTCTAGTAAAATCATTAATCTTAGAGAAATGCCTACCTCCAGCATAAATTCTTGCAATTTAAACATCTGTCCCCATAGCTACGGAAAAGCTCAGTCCTCAACTCTTATCAAAAAAACTTCTGCTTTCAGAAGATAAAAAAAGTTACAGAAACCCACAACTAATTTGAGTGTTGGTGCCCACTCCCAAATGGACAATGATACTACACCTAAACCACAGGGAATATTGTGGAAGAGGGGGTGGAAAGATTGTAAGAAACAGAAGATCAGGGGATTCTATGAGACTGTATCTCCTGGTAAAATGAGAAACTAAACCCAATATGTCATCAAATGTGAGCTGAACAAGGATGACACCAATACACATACCTTGTAGACGATACAAATTTACCTTGAGAAGCCCAGGTGGCCTCAACCTTAGAGAAAAAAAAATACAGGAAACTAAGTATTGCTGGGAGCCAAAGAAATATTCTTCTCTATGGAGAGCACACAATTTGGTTATCCAATATCATATTCTGCTTTGAAAACATACATCTGAGTACCATGTTACATATTGAGGATGTTATATTAACAATATACATATATATATGCATGTAATAACAATTAATAATAGAAGAGACCATCAATTTAAAAGTGACACAGATAAATCAAATGACATGATACATTTGGACTATTGAAAAATAGGAATATTGATATAAATAGAATACTCAAAAATATAAGTGGTTGAAAAACTTTTTAAGATTAAAATTTTTAGCTAGGAGAAAAATGAACATTAAGACTACTTTGAGATTTTTATTTTGTTCTAGTAAGAATGACTCATATTAAAAGACAAAATTAAAAATAAATGCCTACATGAATGTAGAGGAAGAGGAATTCTAGTAATTCTTATCACTGTGGGTAAAAGTATGAACTGGAACATCTATGACTGTAATCAGTGTGGAAATTTCTCAAATTAGAAATAGATCTAATTTATTATCCAGTTATAAAACTACAGAGAATATCCACAAATAACTCTATAACCTCCTATTGAGATACTTGCTGTGTCTTGCAGAATTCATTGTTTATTCACAATATCCAGAATATAAAAATGGTTTAGGGTCTATCAAGTGTTGGGTAAATAATAATAATGTGGGGCACAAAGCACAATAAAATATTATTCATCTGTAGATACAATGAAATTATGAAATTTATAGCTGAATGTGTGAAGCTGTAAATAACACAACGAGGATAGACACAGAAAGACAAGTATCACTTTTTCTTTAGTGTAAATATAAATACTAACTCTGGATTTAAGCTGGAGTTCCAACTAGTAATTATCCATGATTGTGGTGTTTTCTACTGTGTTCCATGAGTTTATATATTGTTTTGTGTCTCAATATGCTTTCTCCCATACTGTTTTGTTGCAACACTGTAATATAATTTGATAAAATAATTAAAATTTAGCCTAGGTAGTTATAAATAAAAGAATGGCTACAGATTATGTGACATAAATTAGGAATGCCACACCAGTTAGGTGCAAAGAAGGGCATTATATGATTTATATGAATATAAGAGGGACTGAAGGTCATCATGGTGGTAAAATATGCCAAGCTCAGAAATACAAATATTGCATGCTTTCACTTTGCATAGAAATGTAAAAAGGCACGCAGTATTTGTAGTTTACAGTTAAAATATATGACGGTAGAACTAAGTTCCTTTTCAGTGATTAGGTGGCAATTGGAACAAACAGACTACCCTAACTGTCACCATAGAACATTCATTCAGTAAATGATGGAAGTTGATGCAGAGATCCAGTCACGTACAAGGCAGAGCTCTAAAGCTCCTGTAGTACAGTTTAAGAGAGGGAGGGAAAAAATATATATGAGCAAGGAGGGCCAAGATCATAATAGGGAAACTCACAGAGACAGCTGAATGAAGCTTGTGGAAGCTCACGGACTCTAGACAAACAGCTGGGAAGCCTGCATGGGATCAAGCTAGGCCCTTTGCATATGTGTGACAATTGTGTAGCTTGGTCTGTTTGTGGGAACTCTGGAGGTAGGACCTGGCTCATGAGCTGGCTTTTGGAAGCACATTTCCTACGATGTGATGCCTTTCTCAGCCTTGCTGCAGGCGGCTTGGAAAGGGGGGCAGGAAGCATGGTCTTGCCTCTACTTAGTGCCAGACTTTGTTGAGTTCCAATGAGCAGTGAATGGAGGTGGTGGGTTAAGAGGGGAAGCTTGAAGTTGGGAGTGAGAGCAACTGAGGTTGATATGCAAAATAAATTCTAAACAAACAAAAAAGTGAGTAAAAAGAGTAAATGAGAGTTAGTGTAAATTGTATTCACTTATGAAAATAATGCTGAACCATATTGTTTATATAACTTCTGAATAATTCATAGAGGTCCCCTTGTGAGCATTTATGGAGGAGAGAAGTCAATGTCAGTTGTCTTCTATTGTTATCCATCTTATTTTTGAGATAAGAGCTCTCATATAATCTTGAGTCTACTATTTTGGAAAGACAGGCTAGCCAGCGCTTCTCAAGGCTTAGTCTGCCTTCATCTTCCACAATGTGATTTTACAGGTTTGTCTGGGATTTAAACTCAGAACTTCATGTTTTCACAGCAAGTGATTTACATGTAAACAATTTTCTCAAACTAGTTATATTTCCCTGGAAAGTTAGTTCTTTGGGGAAATCGTTGATCTTCTATCGTACTGGTCACTAGGTTGTGCCTTACCCTCATTGTTACAGCATATATTTAGTTAAGTGCTATAAATCATGAAAATATTGTTTACAATATGAGATATTTAATTATTGAATATCAGAAAATTTATAAAATCAGAATAAATATATAATGAGGTTACTTATAGCCATTTTGAGTGAGAACAATGACAGAACTAAATTAATGAGTTTGGAATAATCAATGAGATTATTCACACTCAAGTTAAGCCTAAGCAAATCGTTTTATTCCTGTGAACCCTTCTGCCTCTCTAACCTCTTAGCCTTCTGAGTTACTATCTGCTTATGTTGTTCAAGTGTCCAGACTAATTGATAAATATCTGTAAGGAAAGGAACCACAATAATCCCTAGGCAATTTTGACCTTATATGTCAAATTATCCATGATGAGAGCACTTCCCTGAAAATGGAAACAATTACCTGATATATAAACTATATTTGCCCCTTTCAGCAAAAACAGTCATTTTATGGAACCTAACTAGCTCTCTATTGATAATACTAATCATGTCAGGTCGCCTCACGGAACTTGTTCTGAGACAAAAATCACCTGAACTATACCCTGATCATCTGATATTCATTAACCAATCCATTATCTTTGTTCCTTATTATATGAATCTCTCTGCAAATGTTGTGTCAGTCTTTAATTGATCTGAAGTCAATGACCTTTCTGGACTCTTCGCAATATGGCTGCTCTTTCTTTCTTTGATTGGAGGATTGATCAGTATGCCTGAGACAAGTTATTGGGAATCCTGGAGCTGATATCTTCCTCTCTAAAACTAAGGAAATTGACTATTTAAGTATGCATTTGGTTGATTGCACACATACATATGCATGTAATTCTTTGTTATCAAGTATGCATCTTCATACAACTATCATGAATCAAAAAACATTGTATCTAATTTTCTATTGTAATTCTGTTTTTCTATATGCACATGACATTATTTGAAATGTTGTAAATTTGCCTTAAATATCAAATATAAGTTAATTCATAAAAGGAAATGAGTCTTGAGAGATGGCTCCATTGTTGAGAACATTTGTTGCTTTTCCAGAGGACTTAGAAATGATTTCCACTAGAGACACTTTATTTTTTTTTTTTTTTTTTTTTTTTTTTTTGGTTTTTCGAGACAGGGTTTCTCTGTGGCTTTGGAGCCTGTCCTGGAACTAGCTCTGTAGACCAGGCTGGTCTCGAACTCACAGAGATCCGCCTGCCTCTGCCTCCCTAGTACTGGGATTAAAGGCGTGCGCCACCACCGCCCGGCTTTTTTTTTTTTTTTTTGGTAGAGACACTTTAATCTTCAATCAAGTGTAACTCAAATTCTAGGGCCTATGATACCCTCATATTCCCTTACTGAAGATCAAGAATGTACATTGTACACACACACACACACATACACATATGCTGATAAAGAACTTATGCACAAAGAGTAAAATGAAATTACAAAAACTTTGCTGTATTTACATCTGATTATATTCTTTTGTTGTTCTTTCTTAAATTCTAAGTCCACTTTATAATCATTTTTGTAATTAGAGAGATTCATATTGTTTTAATTTAAAAATAGATCCTTGGTAACAAATACTAATATTTTACCAGAACATGGGAATTATTTGAATTCTTATTTAATTATGAATTATATTTTGATATGTGTTAAGTTTTAAATTAAGAATTGTTTACTCCCAGAATATAAAAACATTGTTTTACTTATTTTTGTTGCAATCTTTTCATGATAAGTGAGAAATCTTTTCTTATTTAAATTATGTTTCTTTGTCAGAAATGAAACCACTATTCATGGTGATCAAAATATTTTATTGTCTTGAAATTACAAAAGTAATATTTTGGACTGTGGTAATTTTGGGGATGAAGTACCTTAGTGTGTTTTTATCACTGTGTTAAACATTTGAGAAAAACAGCCTGATATACAAAAGATCTATCTTTACTCAAATATTTCAATTTATGGTAGGCTTGCTTTCTTATTTCTGATTGGTGGTGGGAATAAAGGTTATAGAAGAAGATACGGCAGAGTAGAACTATTCAGCTCATGTCATGTTAAAATCAAGAACAAAATATGAAATCTAGAGCTCACAACCACATCTGAATGGTTTCAACCTCTTAAAATGACATGAAATTATGAAGCCAGTAAGAGTTTTATGCATTAAATTCTTTAAAGGCTAATTAATTCTTTAAGAGCCATTTACATGGCTCAGCATGTAAATGGAACCAAATCCCAATGATATGAACAAGCAACTTGAGATCAAACCATGAATATAGGATCACTTTGAAAACAAAAGACACTGTATATTAAATACCATAATACTCAATTTTTGTTCTCTGATAATTCAAGCTCATACTTATAACATAGTTTATGGTTTTTCAATCTCTAGTTGTTCCTAAATTCTCTGCAGTTCAAACACCTAAGACCATTGAAATTTAAGTTCATAACCTCTGAGAAGCAAATCATATCCTAGTTATAGATGAGTCATCCAAGAAGCCTTATAACAAAATCCACACTAATCAGTATAAAGAATAAAGCGCTTGATACATTCACATGTAACTCCGTTAAGTCTGAAAAAATGATAACAGTGAGCAAAATACATTATAATAGTGAGAGAACCAGTATGCCTGCTGTTAAAATTTGTCATTAAGATATTACACAGAACCTTCACTCCTGAAATTATAAGAAAATGATTCCTAAAACAAGACCCGTTAATGAAAATATCTATTGACATATCAACATATTTAGGAAAAATATCACAAGAATCCAAACCTAGATAAAGAGCTAGAAGCAATAAATGGATGCTGTGGAAGGAGAGATAAGCTTTGCACAGGGAGGAGAAGAAAACTGATAGGTTAAGTAATACAAATTAGGCAAGCCATAAATACACACACACACACACGAACAATCTTAAATTATTCTGTTCATATATATATATATATATATATATCATAAAAATTAAAGAAAGTTTGACATTTAGAGCTACTAGATAGTCATAGGAAAAATTGGAGGAGGGAGAAAAGAGAGAGAAAATGATGTAATATAATATTTATGCTTGAGGTTCTCAGACACAATTTAAAGAATTAAAGTATTATCTCCCTAAATAATTAAAAGTTACATATATGCAACATACAAAGGCATAGTGAAAGCATTTGATTGACAAAGAAAGTATTAAGTACAAAAAATAAGGCTAAGGAACACAGAAAGGAATGCTAGTGGGGAAAACAAACACTTTAGCTACATGCCTTTGCATTCTTACATTTTGGGCATTCATAGCATTTGGTCTTTCAGGCTCAGTTCAATTGGACTCTCCCCAGAGCTGGCTGCATTCACAGCCTATCATTTCTCTTCCAGATGTTAACTTTTTCTGCGATATACAATCTCCAAATAGAGCATAGAATTTGAAAGGTCTTGTTGTGGTTTGAATAATATATATCTCCCACCGGATCAAGTATTGAATGGATACTTGGTCTTCAGTTGGCAGCGCTGCTTGGCAATGTTGGTGTAGCCTCATTGGTGAAACGATGTTACTGTCATGAATCCAGGTATTTCATTCGGCTTTATTTGTAACTTGCAAAATTAATTTCTTCTAAAAGTTTTTACCCTCTCCTTTTTATCTTCCAGTGTCATACTAGGATCATAGGGGTACAAATAATAAAATGTTCAATTTCCTGCTATATTTTTCCGTGGGAATGTGTTCCTACTTCATCTGGCTCAACCTACTTGCCTCTGATTTGACTGAGGTAGTTCTATCAGTCCTCAAGTTCATTCTTCCCGTCTTTTTTGTTCTCCTCTTCACCATTTTACACATCCACCCTGTCTATTGCTGTTCTTACCAGTAGGTTTACATTTGTGTTTTTTATCACATGCTTTGACTATATAATTATAATATATGGAGATTTTAACTTTTATCTTTAATTTTTATTTGTTTGCTTATTTATACTTTTTGTAAAACTTGGTGCTTGCTTGTTGCAACAATTCTATGTTGAAAAACTTAGTATAATTTTTCAGACCCTGCGGAGCATAATCTAAAATATTATGATTCTTAGTTGACTTTCCACAGTGAGGCTATGAATTACTGAATATTTTTTTAGAAGTGAGGTGATTTTTGGTTACATTTTTTTTTCTGTATACACTAAAAATATATTAGAAAATATGTGAACCCCATTCAACTGTGTATACAATGATCTGGCTGCATTTATTGTATATTTTCTACAAAGTGTAAATGTTAAGCTTCCTATTTTACACTCTAATTTCCTGTAATCCTTTTCATGTCTGATTTGTTCTTAATGTTTCACCCAGAACACCTGCTAACTTCCTGCTGCTTCCTTCTGCCTTTATGGCAATATGCTACCATTGCTAACAGGTGTGGGAACATATGAGCTAGAAGTTTATTTTGGCAAACAGAAGCATGGTCTCATCTCTAACTGTATGATGTCTATACCTTTCAAATAAACCTATGCCACTGTGTTCAGAGATATGAATCCATGACTTATATATTTTCTGACACAGATGTTGGACAGAGAGAATAGCATGGCATTGATGCTCTTCTGTTTCTGAGTAAAGAGCAAATGGATTGGCATCTGGGTTTAAAATTCTGTTATCACATGAAAGATGCTAGATTAATAAAATTGTTCTTCTTCTGTTATGGGATAAGAAGCAGCAATATCATTTGCCTGATATGTTTTCTGCAACAACAACAAAATAATAAAGTAAACAGGATTGTATGTTAGTTCAAGTGTAGACGAAGTGGTATGCCAATTTCTACATATCGGAATAGAGGGCATTCACATTCTCTCTCTCTCTCTCTCTCTCTCTCTCTCTCTCTCTCTCTCTCTCTCTCTC
>JABTXL010005929.1:15460909-15539791 GCA_025134845.1 Neodon shergylaensis | reverse complement strand
GAAAGAAAGAAAGAAAGAAAGAAAGAAAGAAAGAAAGAAAGAAAGAAAGAAAGAAAGATTCAGAGGAGATAGGAGGTGGAGAGAAACTTTGAGGAAAAGAGCGAGTGGAGATTGCAATAATCATATATTGTATGAGAAAATAATCTATTTTCAAATAAAAGAAAAAGGAAAAAAGAAAATAAAGCAATATCTTTTGACTGCAGTTAAAAATGTGCAAAAAATGGAAAATACATTAAATACCTAAAAATATATACCGAAAAAAAAAGAAATTAGAACTATGAATTCATCCCTTTTAAGTATTCTACATTAATCAAAGTTTTATGTTTTTTAGGACAAGAAGCTTATTTAGATCCCTGCTCAAAGAAATGTTAAATATTTTAGTGCAACATTTCAAATGGCCCTATTTTTACACCTTATTTACAATATTCTTCATTGTGTGAGAAATAGTCAAGACTATTATTGCTTACTAATTTTAGTAAACAGCATGTAGAACAACATAATAAAATCAATGATATTTTTAAATATGTAATTTGGGAGAAAATGATGCAAATTCTTGCTATGTTTATGATATTTTGGATTAATATATATTACAATTAAAATGATATATGAAATCTATTTTTGTCTGCTGTCCAGTATGTAGAATAGAAGGAACTGAAATTGATGATGAAAACAGTGGGAGCCATCAATGGAGGAATCCAGATAAATAATACAGATTTGATTGTCTATACATTAGTGCTACAGAGAAGATGACAAATGATAGACCCACTAAAAAAGGGTGATCACAACCAAACTGGTTTTAAAAAAGAAAGGACAATGAGTTAAATAAAGGACAGACATAAAATATATAACAATATAAGATTTTGGAAAATTAGTGGATCTCATAAGCATTATCTGTGGAGAGTCTCAGGATATGTCTTTGTTTATATGGTACCAAAGACTATTTTTATTTGTTTAAAATAAAAATTTTGTTACTTATTGCAGCTTAGAATCTAAAGATCACTGACACAAATGAGATGTGGAAATTGCTGTGTGACAAACATTTTACCCATTACAGCTAATTTTTCTTCTTATTGTTCTATTCACATTAAAGACCTGCCTAATGTACCGAAAAAGAAAGATAATATCAAGGAACACTATATCAGGTTCCTGATTCTAATAAGAAATTGTTGTTTTGTCTGTAGATTTTAAATTAAGGCTCTAATGTATTTCAACTATGACTAAGTGCAACTGTTAAGTATAATTTCCTTATAATACGCATCATTTATGGAAACATAGTGAACAAACCCACATATACACATATACAAAATAAACATGCATACACAAACAGACACAAGCATACACACATTTACCTGCATACACACACACACAAACAAGCACCATATTTCAAAAAGGAGAATACTTCTGTATCCTTAAGTTTAAAACCAAGAGTGAATGAAGTAATATAATCTATTGTGTAAGATCTATTTTCTAGAAGACAACAATGGTGTAAAACAGATGCTCCAATTGCAAAATACAAAACAAGAAATGATAGAAAATGAAGCTGTTTGGGATAAAGACAAACATTATTACCATCAAACATTAATGAATAATATATATTCTTGCTCATTAGTTAGTCCCTATTTAATTTTCTCAACTGATCGTGGGGCTTCTTGATATCTCAGGTTATCATGATTTTATCTAAGAAGTAGAGATGAGATATAATATTTTAGGAAGCTTCTGCTGCATTAGGTTTCCATACTATCCCTCAAGTAGAACTTAGTTTTAGCTGTCTCTTTTCATATTCCCCTTCTCTGTTCCCCTCTTTCATCCTCCTCCACAATTGATCCTATTCTGCATATCACAGTAACTGCTTCCCAAGAATGTCCTACAGATTGACACAGAATGAGCAGATCCATTCAGAATACTGAAGCCAACCATATCAATGTCTGATTTTTGCACTGTTAATCATACCTAAATTGTTACTTGTGATTATGTTTTTTTTAAATTTGTCACCATTCTTACAAAACTCTAGAGACAGAGTGATAGAATGAGCCTGCTCTGACAAAACTACCTTAATTTATATCCTGATTTTTTAATGAAAGTTTTTCACAAGTAGTAACAAAAATTGATTCAATGTTATTTCTGTTTCTTAAGTAAAATCATAATTGCTGGAGACATCAATCAAGCCCCTTTTGTCATTTGAAAAAAAATTAAGTAGAAACTAACTTATGAACACCAATTGGGCTCTGTCTCCCCGGGTTTTGGTGATTTCATTTAGATTCCTTTCATATATACCCAACTGGACATCTCCTATGACCAGATGAGCTTCTAGTCCAAGGAATGGGTTACATCTAATTGAGAATTTGCTCAAATGTGTCCAAAGTAATCACAAACAACCCAGGCTTTTGCTAAGACTGTAAGTTGCTCCCCACAAGCTAATGTCAACGCTTCATTGCTGAAGACAACACCTACACAACTCATTGAACATGTTAAATCCAGCTGGGTCTAAGTAGAGTCTTTACCTCTACCTTTTAGTTTCTCTGGTGTAGGGAGGCATTCTGAATGCTCTCAGGAGAGAGATATAAATACAGTCTCAGCCACACTCTCCTTGATACTCAATTATGCTCTGCTTTCACAATATTCTAGGGAACAAAACTTGTGAAAGTAACCAATATCTGTTTTGACTTAAGAGAGAGTCCATGGGATGGAAGCTATACTGTATAGCCCAGAGAGCAAGGGTAAAAACAAATATTTGCCTTATAAAAATAGCAATAAAATGACTCTTGATGACATTGTGCTATACTCATAGTGTGCCATGCTCAGACATCGTCAGAGAGGCTTCCTCCTGCACTAGTTGGTAACATAGTAAAAATACAGAAACCCTCAGCCAGACATTATGCCGAGAGAGACAGTGCTATGAACACTCAGCCCTATACTGGATGTCTCTATCAAATCCATGGCCTCAGTTCTCAGGAACCCCCGTGGGAGAGCAAACAGATGGAATGGAAGAGTCAGAATGTATGGATGACTCCAAGAAAATATTTCCTTCTATGTCAACATAATCAAAAATCATAATCAAAAATTAATGGAAATTACAGCAGCATGCATTGGGTCTTTGGAGGTCAACATCTTGTATATATCATGGTTTCAAGTTTAGTGATATTATGTGATTTTTAAGTGTGAGAACAAGCGGATCTCTGATTCTTGAGCCTGTAAAAATTTGTACCAGATGGAGGAAAAGAAGTGAACACATACACTTATCTCTAACCCAGAAGCTATATCCAATTGCTAACCAGTTGTAAATGAAAACTTACTTTTCTTCAAGGTGGTCTCATTGCAGAAACAAGTTTAAGGAGAGGCTGAATGCCCATCAATACATGGCCAGGACAATGACAGAGGTGTCTTTGGTTCCTTGTCTCACAGTCTTTTGCCGGGGAATATTTGTTTTTAAAGTATTTATTTGTCATTGTATATTTTTTTCTTTTTATCCTACAAGTCCTTTAAATATATTATGAGTTCCAGTTTAGTGTTTTTATGGGATTTCTGAATGTGTGAACACATGTGTCTCTCTGTTTACATCCCTTTCTTATGCTTTTCTTGAACTCTCTTCTTTGGTTTATTACTCCTATTTCAATGTGCTAGTTTCTATTTTTATATTTCCTCTTAGTAACCTCTTTGTTTTCTGGTGAAAAACAGAAGTCAGTTGGATCCAGACAGGAAGGCATGTAAGAATAATTGGGAGGGCTAAAGGTAAAAGAAACCATATTTGGATATATTATATAAAACAAATTCTTCCTAACAAAAAGAAAAAAAATAGAATTCGTAGTTAACCTTTCAAAGGATGCATAATTGGGCAATGTGGACATGAATGTCTAATTATTTTATATACTGTTTTTTATAATCTCTAATAAAACTTATTTTATTCATCCACTAATGAAGCACCTTTTATTAGTGGAATAATTAACTCATTTTTTTCATGTTACAATTCTTATCATTGGTTTAAAGATTTATGTCCATATACCACTTTAAATTTGTGCTGCATTTTACTTATTTTTTGGAAAATTTGTCCTAAGTTAAAATACCATCTATTGTTTTAATGGCTGCCATGGCATTGATTTCCTACAGACTGCAATTTATTAACTAGAAAGATATTAAGGCAGTTTAATTCCTAGGGATCCTATTTTCATTTGTGTATTGTGATGATCATCAACACTTCTGTATGTCTGGGAATGTATGTGAAAAAGAAAGGTAGAGACAGAGATGGAGATAGAGTCAGAGAGAATATCATATACTATTCTACGAACACACACATTCCAATAAGAGGAAAAAGGTGACTAAAAATAGGAACAATTTACAAATATAGAATGTGAATGTATATTTGCATGATCAAAATCATATACTTATAATAAATTCTTATTAAAATGTAGACATGTTATTTTTACACCTCAACCAGCAACGTATGTCAAAAAAGCAGTTCCCTGTCATTTCCAAAAATAATGTGTATACAACATAACACTTGCTGTTGACAGTAGTACCATGTTATATTAATTTAATTTTCATCTTTCTATTGGTAACAGTTATGAGACATTTAGTTTCTCCTGTTATGAATTTTCTATATTTAATGAGGTATCTTTTCAAAACCCTGGTCGGTATTTTAATTGAGTAGTTTTCACACTTATTACTATTTTAACTCTTTATTATAAACAGATTTTAGATAATATTGACTTTTTATATATTAATATCTAATAAATTTTACTATAAATAACATATTTAGTGCAATTTAAAATAATATAAAGAAACTACTATTGAATGGACTCCTCAACATAGCTTTGACCAGTTATATTTGTTTTATATATATATAATATATATATATTATATATATATGTTATATTTGTTGTATTAATTGTGCATGTGAGAATTTAGAGTGCACATTTTAGTTCCTTTGCTACCTTTGTGCACATGATCAAAATCAGTATTGAAAAATTTAGTAACTCCACTGGTGAAGTGATGCTATTATCTTAGAGGAGAACTTAGTTCTACCACGTTACTAGACTAACATAATTTCTAACTACAATGTAAAATTTATTTTACGAAAAGATTAGTGTAGTTCTCATACATTAAAAAGTTTTTCTTTGACCAGAATGTGACAATTTTATAAAACCAAAATATGCCAAAATACATTGGTAAGTGATTGTGAGGTGCCAATTTCCAATAGATATATTACAGCACAACTCAGAGGAGGGTCAAGAGGATTGTGTCAAAATCAGGAAATCTGATGAGAGAGTGTGCCTCATTGAAAAATCAGGAAAGTTCATTAGTATGGCTATAGGATAGGGTCATTTCAGGTTCCCTATCCTCAGCTGCCCCAGGAACTAACTGGGGACATCGCCCTGGGCACCTGGGAGCCCCTCTAGGTCCAAGTCTCCTGTCAACCCTAAGATGGCTCCCTTAATTAAGAAATGTGCTTCCCTGCTCCCCTGTCCAGCCTTCCTTTATCCCAATCATCCCGTTTCCCCAAGTTCCCCCATTCTCCCCTTCTCCCTTTTCTCTCCCCATCGCCCCTTACACCCCTCCCACCCCACCCCCAAGATCCCAATTTTTTGCCTGGCATTCTTGTCTACTTCCCGTAACCAGGAGGTTAGCTATATGTTTTTCTTTGGGTTCACCTTCTTATTTAGCTTCTTTAGGATATCAAATTGTAGACTCAATGACCTTTATTTATGGCTAGAAACCAATTATGAGTGAGTACATCCCATGTTGATCCTACTTCATGTTCTGGCCTTGTGGGAGCCTAGCCAGTTTGGATGTTCACCTTCCTAGACCAGGATGGAGGGGGGAGGATTTTGGACTTTCCACAGGGCAGGGAACCCTGACTGCTCTTCAGGCTGGAGAGGGAGGGGGAGAGGAGTGGGGGGGAGGAGTGGGAGGAGAGGGAGGGAAATGGGAGGCTGGGAGGAGGCGAAAAAAAATTTTTTTTTCAATAAAAAAAAAGAAAAACCAGGAAAGTTAAACATATGATATCTCAGCATTATGGAGAATTAATCTCTTCAAGGGAACAGCCCTATAATTTAATATCAATTGTCAACTGGTCAGTCCTGAATTCATAGACAATCAGCAACCTGAATAGATCAGAAAGTTATATTTACTTATTATTTCTACATATATGTATACATTTAGCGGTGTTAACAAAGAAAAGGAGATCATCAATTTGATAAGAAATTAGAGGGTGACATGTAAGGAATTAGAGGGTGGAACAGGAAACAAACAGTGTAATTAAATTTTAACTAATTTAAAAAAAATAAAGTTTATATATGTTTATATATATATATGTGTGTGTGTGTGTGTGTGTAAGTATGTATGACCTGTATGTTCTTAAAATTGTAGTTTGGATTTTGAGATGTTAATTTTAAAAAGTTTATTGAATTTTCTCATCTGTTCCAGATGATAAAACTAAAAACCAGGACCAGTTTTAAAAGTTTCATCTTGGTACTTTCATGGGCTGTTGCTTTTACAAACACATGACTGTGAGACAAGCAGCTAGTCTCAGCTCCTGCAGTCTCTTCTATTTTCATGCCACAACCATTATCGCCCTAATCAGCACCTTGCCAGCAGTGTGCTCAGAATTACGTATGAGTTCAAAATAACAGTGTGGAGAACTTCTAAACCGTGCATTATCTGAAAATCCTTGTTAATATCACACATTTGTGTAGAGTCTAAAGAATAACACTTCTGTACAGGAGTACCCTTTTTGTTACAAAGAACTTCACATCATTTTCTTGTCAGCTGCTTAAAAAAATAACTTTGTCACAAAGAACAAGAAGGAAAAGTTTGGAATTGCAATTCTGTGAGTTCTTAACAATATTAGAATGGCAGAAATTAAAAATATACCAAAAGGAAAAGTGAGTATGTTATAGAAATTAAAACTCAGAAGACATGCTAGTATGATTTGTTTTACTGATATATTTTAGCTCAAGCAAACCAAAAATCTTTTGCAGTGATGAATTTAAATAATTTGGTTATAGATATGATATACTTCAATTTTGGAAATAAGTAAAAATAAAATAAGTTAATTATGAATGTTTTTGTTATTCAATACCCATTTTTGAAATGTCAATTGTGATAGAGTCATTAGAGAAATCCTACTTGGAACAGCTTCACTTTCTTTCCATGATGTTCATAGAGAATAATGTACAATTTCCAAATGTTTATGAAGTATATGAAACCATTATATTTTTATCTTCTTACGCTAATAAATTTAATGTGATAGCAAAACCCAGTGAAATTTAAAGAACTATATAATTATTGGCAATCAACGGATTATTAATAGCTGTAAGTGAGAAATATCCTTAAGTTGGGAAGCCATATATTATTAGGTGGTTTAGTATGTTTCAAACAGCACTAGAAAACCTGAATTTTAGTCAGAAAGCAACATATATCCCAAGAGATATTCAATAAAAGTCAAGAATCCCTATTTTCACACAGTTGTGTTTTTAGAGATCTACGTACTCTGAGCTGACATAAATTTAAATAAGTGTAATACAACCCTAATTTAATTTATTTAATTGTTGGAAGCATAACGTTACATTCATATCTCTGAATTTTTCTTTGTGTAACCATCTTGTTTTTATTTTTTATTTTGTTTTCTTAATGTGTCTACTTTCTTTTGAAACATTGTTTTCTAGACCATTCTGTTTGGTTTTTAAAGTTTTTATAATAGTGTAATATGCTTATTTTCTCTTTCATTATTGTTGGAAGAATATACATACTAACCTATACACCTACTATGGAAGGATAGTAAGTATATCCATCCAGCAACCATTGCTAATTGTAATTATTTTCATTTTCTTCTACAGTAAATGATCACTTGATAAATGACACCTTCAAGTTGTAGAACATGCTGAGCTCTCCAAAATAAGAAAAAGTAAAATGCAATTATCCAATCATAACTACATAACAAAATTCCCTCCTGTTTTATTGTTGATATCCACTGAACCCTCCATTTTCAATATGTGATAGACGGAAAATCAAGCATAGTTCTCTGATTTCTGGAGGCTGAAATTCTCGGGAAGCTGATAAATCTAGTTTGTCATGGTAATATCCTTTCTGTGTTTACAGATAGATTTCTTCTTGCTTTCCTGGAGCTTTCTGTTGTGTCATTAAGCTACTAATATGAGCTTTCTCTAGTTTTTGATGTAGCTACTTTGTGCTATGTACATCTTCTCAGGACTTCCTTCACAGTGTCCCATTAATTTTGGTAAGCTGTATTTTCATTTTCATTCAGTTTTAGAAAGTTTTCTCTTTCTTTCATGACTTCAGTTTTGACCAAGTATTCATGCCATAGTGAGTTGTTCAGTTTCCATGAGTGTGTACTTACTACACATCTATTACTCTCCTTAGCCAGCTTTAATCCATGGTGGTCAGATAGGATGCACAGTGCTATTTCACTTTTCTCTTGTCCACTAAGATTTTTCTTTCAATTACAATGTGTGGTCAATTATGGAGAAAGTACTATTACCTTCTGAGATTCTGAATATCTGGGTGATATATGCCGCAGATATCTGATATGTCTAAATGATTTGGGATATTATTTATATACAGTGTTTCTTTGTTTAGTTTTTGTCTGAATACATGATTATTGGCAGGAATTGGATACTGAAGTGACCCATTATCACTGTGTGAGAATCAATATGATTTTAACTGTAATAGTGCTTCTCTTATGAACTTTAGTGTCCTCGTGTTTGGTACATAAATGTCTATAATTGTAATAACATGACTGTTGCATACATCAGTATTATACTAGTGTCCTATATTTACATGATATCTGAAGAAGATTAAGGGAGTCAAAAATTTTAACATGAATGCTGTATGCATTCTAATGGCCTCATTCTGTGTAGAACTATTTATATCAATTGATGGTTGTAGATGGAGAAAGACTCAGTCCTCTTCAAGGACAAGGTCACTGGTGAATTGCCCATGCTTTAATAGACCACCCCACATCTATGCTCAGATGCAAGTGCTAATTAGATTCAAGTTATTAATAGTAACAAAAAGAAGGAACTGGAGTTAGGAGAAATTCCTTATGGTGGGGATATAGAAGGAGTTGAAGGGCATTAATGATAATGGGTAATATCAAAGTACATTTACAAACTCTCAATAAATAACTGAAGGAAATGTTTTTGGTAGAGTTATTTCAGAAAAAAATTCTTAATGTTGATGCATGAAGATATTTTAGTCTTATACATAAATAGGCAAAATATGTTATGGCAGTGAATTTGTGACTTATATCTTTTTTATTATATTTGGATAAAAATGAAAAAGTAATGTTAGAAAATTTTGGCATTGTCAGAAATATATTACTATGTATCAATGGACATAATTTTGATTAGGAAGTAATTTTAAATATGTATTTGATAAAGTGAAAAGTTCGGAATATAGAGAGAGCTCCTTAAATTCCAAAATAAAGTATCAGCTGACATAAAACTTGTCAAGAGAAGTCTGCAATATTGTAATATCTAAATCATTAGTAGTTACTGATGTAAGATCTAGAAATTGTCTTTATCTTTCCATTTATTACATACATGTTCATTTTCTGTTATTTTAATTGTTTATATGCCTTATATATCTGTTTATAAATATGTACTATATATTTTCATCATAAGAATTATGTACATCAAACATATATGAAAAACAAAAAATATGAAGAAGCTGTGTGTATAATTTCCATCTAAAATATATCTATATATTTATAAAACCAAATGTATATATTCTACTGAGTCAATTTTAAAAAATAAATATATATTCTAAAATATATTAATAATATGTCTAGATATCTTCTACTTACAACAAGAAGCATCATTTAGCATCATGAAATTTTTATAAAAATTATATGTGATACATGTTTAAAATTAGTGTACAATTAAATTACTAATAATCATCTTAAATGAAAAATAAACTTTGTTAGCTGATTCCTAATGCTAGAGGATGTATGTAGAAAAGGAAACCCTTATTCAGTGTTGGTGGGATTACAATTCTTGCAAACACAGTGAAAATCAATGTAGTGAATTCTCAAAAAGCCACAAATAAATCTATGTAACCCAAGTACACCATTCCTTAGCAATTGCCTAAAGTACTTAACATGCTAGTCCACAGATACAGGCTAAATCATGATCATTGCTGTTGTTTGCAAGAGTTTGAAAATGGAAACAACCCAAATGTCTTTCAACAAAAGGATGGATAATGAAAATGTAGAACAAATACATCAAGTAATACTATTAAACTGTGAAGAAAAATGAAATTATGAACTCCTTAGGTAAATAGATGGAACTAGAAGAGATCACAATGAGTGGAAGAATCTAGACCCAAAATGTAACATGCAGGGACCCTGCTTGTTGTTGGGGTTTTTATCCTGCCCAGAACCCCACGACTGTTTAGCCCCAAAGAAGATCACATATAGGTCTCCATAAATTAAAAGCTGGTTGGCCCATTTGCTCTAGCCTCTCACTGGCTAACTCTCACATCTTGATTAACCCATTTTCCTGATCTATGTTAGCCATGTGGCTCAGTACCTTTTTCAGTGGGGCAGATCACATCCTGCTCCTTCGATGATCTGGGCAGGAGTGGGAGGAATCAACTTCCTCCTTCCCAGAATTCTCCTGTTCTCATTGCTCCATTTCTACTTCCTGTCTGGTTTTCCCACCTATATTACCTGCCTGGCCAATCAGCATTTATTTAAAACATGATTGACAGAATACAGACAATTCTCCCACACCACCAAAAGACAATGTTCTCTCTCCAAGCTCCAAATTTTCAGAAATAAGTTCACATTATGGAGCAACTGTGGAAACCAGGAAAATAAAAAGGCAGTCTTGCCATGGTAGAGGTTAGGCAAGCAACATGACAGCAAGAGTGTTTTACAAGTGGTCTACTTGGTAAATAAGGAAGCAAAATTCTCTTTATGGTAGATGGAGAGTAAATACAGAAGAAAGAGAACATAAGGTAAAGCAATAATAATATGGATATCAAAAAACGCAAGAAACATACTATAATTTCTAGAAACTTATGCAACTGTGTATAATATACATATATAGTTTGAATTTGCTTTCTCAATGTATTTTAGAAGATGATTTTAAATAATGATTTTGTAAATTATTATACAAATACATCCGCGTCTTCATATCAGTAACTATCTGTAGACTAGTCTTATCCTGTACTAATGATATAACTGGCTTCTATTTACTTTGCAAATGCAGTATGCTGTGCCACATTGCACTGCTAACTCTGAATGTAATGGGAAACCATTTCAAAAGCAACAAAAACTTTAAAATATGGTGGTAATATGTGAAGCAAGATAATTGCTGCTCAATAATGCAGAAAATAATGTCTGTCACCAGCATAAATTCTAGCATAACACCTGAGGCACATTTTTTGCCCTCTAATTTATTAGTGCAGTTTTCACATTATGCCATGGTTAAATAGCATTATGAAAATTGCTAGGCTCCAAAATATAAAAATAGATTTAATTTACACCTGTGTTATATGGCTTGCATGTTTGCTTCTGTTTAGTATGGTTGAGAACACTGAGCTATGCAATTATCCTGTACTATCATTTTATAAGGACTCAAATTATGTAGCAAAAGTTAACTCTTTCTGAAATTTAATTAAAAGTTCATAAGGATGAGACAAATTTCAACCTCTATTTTGGTATATATTTTTGTTGTATTCATCATGCAAGGAATTCTTCTCTCTCTCTCTCTCTCTCTCTCTCTCTCTCTCTCTCTCTCTCACACACACACACACACACACACACGGAGAGAGAGAGAGACATACACACACACATATATATATATACCCACATATATATGTTGTCTGAGTTTTCTGTCCTACCCAATTCCCATATCATTAAAACCCAAAGAAATCACACTGAGGTCTACATTAACTATAAACCAATTGGACCATTAGCTCAGGTGGTATAGGAGGTCCTTCTGTTTGTGTTGCTTTCATTGGTTAAAAATAAACTGCCTTGACCTTTTAAAAGCACAAAACTTAGACAGAGTAAACAAAGCTAAATGCTAACAAAAAAAAAAAAGGACAGACAGAGAACTGCCATAGAGATGCCAGGTCAGATATGCTAAATCTTTCCCAGTGAGCCACAATCTTGTGGTGTTATACAAATTGATAAAAATGGGTTAAATCAAAATGTCAGTGTTAGCCAATAGGAGTCTAGAGATAATGGGCCATACAGTGATTTAATTAATAAAATTTCTGTGTGATTATTTTACATATAAGCTAGCCAAATGAGACAAACAAGAGGCCCTACTTCCTTCAACAGTTTAAAAAAAAAGAGGGAAAATTGGATGATGGGATAATAGATTGGCATTTGTGAGTTATCATTTATAGACAATTACATTGGTATGGATTCTTATATATGGAAACAAAGTTAAATTATATTGAATATTGTGTGCATGAATGCTTCTACCTCTGTTTAAAACATTTTTCATGTATTGATATATATATATTTGCTATATTGCAGTGTACATTTTTGCCTCTGAGTAAGATACTTATATATTGTTTATGTATTGATATATATTTACCATATTACAGTGTACATTTCTACCTCTAATCAAGATACTTGTACACTGTTTACATTTGGAAGTCATTGTCCTCATTTATTGCACAGTTGTTTATTGTCTTAGTCTTTAAGTTAAATAGGTATTAAAAATTATAGATCAATAGTCATCTATGTTTGTCATATTTATAGTTAGACTAATCAGGTTCTTTAGATATATAGACATTATATTTTGTATAAATAGATAATCTTAAACTTCTTCAAAGAGCTGTAAAAACTGACATTTTATCTAACTTAGAGTTCTGTGGTAGCAAGACACAATCGCTCCTGGCAACACTGATCTATTCCTGAGAGATTGTTGAGCACCAAACATACTCCATTGAGAGCTTGTCTTCTTCTAGATTACTCCGGCCTTTGGGCAAGGAACTTCTCTGGTGTAGGAGGTTCTTCTGTTTGAGTGTTGCTCTCATTGGTTGAATAAAGAGACTGCCTTGGCCTTTTGATGAGGCAGCCCTTAAGTGGGCTAAGCAGTGATTTAATTAATACAATGTCTGTGTGGTTTTTTTCGGGGGCTCAGCTAGCTGGGTGGGATGAAACAAAGGAGCATGCTCCTCTTCTTCTACTACGGATTGGTTCTCCAATGTGATGGACTAAATCCACTTAAAATCCTAAACTGCACTATTTTAAAATGAGGCTTCCTGGGCCCTGCTGCCAGTGCAAACTCTGGCTATGGAGCATTTGTGGGCCCAGATATTTCTGTGCCCACTGGTGTTGGGAGCAAACTGGCTGAGACCGTGCCTGTGACTCAGTATTCCCTGCCTGGGCAGATGGTGGGATGAGAGATCAGGTTTACTAGGCATGCACAAGCAGGAGAACATGGCAGATTACTGCTGCCATACAGAGAAATGCTTCCAGGCTGTACATTGCTCTGTGTGGCAGATTTGGTTGTAACTCAGATAAAAAGGATTTATGGATGGGATGCTCATTCTCTGGGTTGGACTGCTGAGCGCAGCTCTTGCCTGGTGGCCCCAGAGCTAGCAGAAATGGTATGTCCACCGTTTTGAAATTGGAGAGAGATGGAGCCAATATCCCAAGCAGCCGCAATCTAGCTGCTTAGCATTTTAAAAGCTCTTAAAAAAGGTACGCAATTAAAGACAATGCAATAGGATAGATCCAGACATAAACTACCTCTAAATTGGTCACATTGTTAAAAATATATGCAGGTTTGGGGAGAGAAAAGAAAAGAGAGAGGCAAGCAGACCTCTGTAAATGCAAGGCATGGTGGCACACACCTTTAATCTTAATACCTGGGAGGCAAAGTCAGTCAAACCTCTGTGAGTTCACGGACAGCCTGGTCTACAGAGTGAGTTCCAGGACAAAGATACATAGAGAAACCCTGTCTCAAAACAATTGTTAAAAAAGTCTTAAAAAGGACAGAGTACAGATAGTCATAGATTAAAAGAAGTAAAGAAAAAAACAAGCCACGTAAAAATGGAAAATTCACAGAGAGTCTGGATTATATGTATTATTGTATTTTCATTAAATTTTTTGCTGTGAAGAAGCTAAGTACAGAGAGACATCTCATTATATGGGTTGCCAAGATAAACCAGAATGAATATTATAAAGGAATTTTGACTTCAGAATTTGGGTATAAGGGTATGATGTTTTGCAAAAGAGTTTCTTTTTTTTTTTTTTTTTTTGTTTTTACAGAAAAGATGAGAACCTGTGGATTGCTTCCAGACCAATAATATGGTTTCATGGACCCCACCCTCTTGAAAGATTACCCTCAAAAAATTTCTTCACCCAACTGCCAACTGAGATGAACTTACCAAACAGGTTATACCATGAAAGACCTGATTAATAGCACCCACATTCAGTGTGAAGCAGTTTGGAGAGAAATAACAGCATCCATATTCCATATAAACATATAAAATATTGTTTATAAATGTTCTTTTACATTTAAAGGGGGAGATGATATAGATATAATTAATTTGCACTGGTATGATTCTTGGTTTGTTGATATAAATTTAAGGTCAGTTTTGTTATATGTATATGTATTTCTGATCTTGATCAAGGTATTGTGATTGTGTAGTTCATTTAAAAAATGTAATGTATAATTGTAAAATATAGGTTGTTAATGGATAACCATTGATAATAGTCAGCTTGTAGTCATGTTATTTAGATTTTCTAGATGTGCATAGATATATTTCAGATAGGCATTCTTTATATCTTTCAAAGACTATAGAGTATGGTATTTAAAATGTTTTAATAGTTTAGGGCTTTTCATGACAATGAGACGCATCTGCTCCTGGAAGCACCAATCTACTTCAAGAGGAAGATGGGCATCAAAGAGCCTCCTTATGGAGTTTGATAGCCATTTGGGCAAGAAACTGCTCTTGCCTGGACTGTTGCATAAACTGGACACAAAGAACCCACACAGAGAGGACTGCTGAACTTGTCTAAAGGTAAGATGATCTTTTGGTATTCCTGTTTCATGAAAGAGTCTGTGAGACATTCTGCAGGACACAAAAGAAAGTGCCTGAACTGATTTTTGGAATTTCCTGCTTCATGGAAATGTCTGTTGGATGCTATGGGCATGTAGGCCAAGGATGGATGCTCCAATGGTACAGAAGAACTTTGCATGACTGTTCAGGTAGCGAGATGTTTCTGTCATTTCTAGAGTTTTGGAAATTGCTTACTTCTTGTTTACTTAGGTAATATTATGTGCTTCTGGAGTCTTTGATGGAATTAAAGAATGGATAGTTATAGTTTTCCTTAGTTATGATAAAAGATAAAATAAATATAAATATTGTAACTGTAATTCTTGCTTGATAAGTGGTTTGTTATATGTAATTTTACCCTTTTAAAATGAAAGCCTTTCTTTTTGTTTAAACAAAAAAGGGGGAAATGGTATAGGTGGTTCTTCTGTTTGTGTGTTGTTTTCTTGTTTTCATTGGTTGGGTAAAGAGACTGCCTTGGCCTTTTGATAGGACAGCCCTTTAGTGGACAGATAGAACAGAATGCTAGGAAGAAGGGAAGTGTGACAGACACCATGAATCTCCGGCCTGAGACAGACATAGGTTAGACTCTCTCCCAGTAAGCCATGACCTCGTGGTGCTACACAGATTATTAAAACTGGGTTGAATCAAGATGTGAGAGTTAGCCAATAAGAGGCTAGAGCTAATGGCCAGGTAGTAATTTAATTAATACAATTTCTGTGTAGTTATTTTGGGGGTCAGTCTAGCTGGGTGACTGGGAGCCTGTCAGCCAAGACAAAAAGTCAAGGCTTGATCATAACTCTAAATTTTCTTTAGGTCCCCATAAGATTATCAGCACCCCCAACCAGCAGGAAGTAGCCCGGAAAACTATGCCCACATTCATCAAAAAATGTACTATGGATATTTTCCTTTGTTTAAAAAAATGAGGGGGAAGTGGTGCAGGAAAATTATCTATATTCTGTCAATCATGTTTTAAGTAAACGCTGATTGGCCAGGCAGGAAGTATAGGTGGGTCAACCAGACAGGAAGTAGAGGTGGGGTGATGAGAACAGGAAAATGCTGGGAAGGAGGAAGCCCCTTCATTCCCAATCCTGCCCAGATCATGGAAAAAGCAAGATGTGACCTACCCCACTGAAAAAGGTACTGATCCATGTGGCTAATATAGATAAGAATAATGGGTTAATATCAGTTATAAGAGCTAATATAAAGCCTGAACTAATGGGCCAATCTGTTTATCATTAATATAGTCCTCTGTGTGATTTTCTTTGGGGCCTGCCAGCTATGGGACCTGGTGGGAGGACGGAAACCACCAACAAGCCCAGCCCTCATGTTACAGAATGGCACCCAACTTTACACTGCCCATACCTCAACCACTGACAAAATACATAGTATCCAAAAATGGATAAACAAAACTGTCAAATCTTGCCAAGACAGGGTAAGATGGTTTTAAAAAAGTTCATGCCTTTAAAAATAATCTGTCAGTTATTCTAGGCCTTAAGTCAAAGTTGGTTGCTTCAATGTTACAAATGTGACTTCGGGTGATTGCCCAGGTACTCAATTATCTCTGTGATTTGTTGCATGTTTTGGAAGCTGTTTAATTGTGCTTCCTAATTACTCAGGTAACATTATTTCCCTTCTCGGATCTTTGATGGGGTTAAAGACTCGATAATTGTAGCTACTTTCCTATCATTACTTGGCCAAGTTATTTATTATACAAGACTTAATCTAGTTAAAATAAGATATCTGTTCTTATTGTATATAATGTTGTAGTAGGTTTAAAACTCTCTTACTTAAACAAAGGGGTTAGGTGCTGTGTGAGCTCCTTCTGCTCCTTCAGCCAATAGCCTTTAAGATACCAGCCCTCTTGGGCATAGTCTCTTTTGCTTTAAAAAGCAGTGGTAGCCTTGCACTCTTTCTTTTGCTTCAGACTCTGCTTCTGGTTAATAGACTCCTTTCCTGGTCTTGCAGAGGGCTGCTGTCTAGGATGGTGATCTGTAAGTTTTTCCTTTAAATAAATAACCCTTTTATTAATCATAATTTCAAGCTGGTGTGGGACTGTTTTGTGACTTATGCCTTCACTCAGGCTTCTTATTAACTCTTATAACTTATATAGCCCATTATTAGCCCATGAATCTTATCTGTGTTAGCCATGTGGTTCAGTACCATATTCAGCAGGGTAGTCACATATTCCTTCTTCTGTGGTCAGGTCAGAACTGCAGAGGAATGGCCTTCCTCCTTTCCAGAATTCTCCTCCTCTCTTTGACATGCCTCTACTTCCTGTTTGGTTGTTCCACCTATACTTCCTGCCTGGCTTCTGGCCAATCAACAATTTATTTAAGATATAATTGAGAGAATACAGACTATTCTCCCACACTACTTCCCCTTCATTTTTTTTTTTAAACAAAATAAAATATCCATAGTCCATTTTATTGGGAATGTGGGCACAGTTTTCCAGACTACTTCCTGATGGTTAGGGGGGGCACTGATAATCTTATGGAGACCTAAAGAAAATTTAGGATTACGATCAAGTTCTGATGGGAGTAGCCTGTGAGGCTTGATCATCTCAGGCAGCAGTCTTTTATCTGTTCTGGATGTAGAAATCAGAAATCTGGGCAATTTTTTCCTACCAGAGATTTCTCAGGTGGCCTCTGCATGTTAGAGACAAGTGCTCTCATTTAAGGGAGGCTTCCTGACTCAGCTTTAGCTGTAAAACCTTGCAGCTTTTTTAAGAGGTCCTGTCACAAAACACTTAAATGATGTTGATGAAAAGCTGACTGTATGCTCTTTGGTTTTAGCCATAAAGTCACGCCATTTTAAAATGCTGGGTTTCTCGGATGTCCTGCCAGTGCCAACTCTGACTCTTTCAGGCAGGAGATCCAGCTACAGATCATTTGAATGTGGTTTGTGAGCACACTGTTGCAGCTTGCTTGCTGGCAGGGACCTTAAAACACCATAGAATTGTGGCAATAAGCATACCTACAGTCATTATTTCAACTATGAGGCTGGAATCTCAGAAAGCTAAAGAATGGGCTGGATCCAGCCATCAGAGCCATGGCTTTCATCCTATCCATATTGCTTAACAAATTAAAGACTAATGTGTTCAGAAAGAAAGAAAGAGAGATACAGTAAAGAGAGATTCAAAAATGAAGAAAACCTCTAAATGGTTTACAATGTGTTAAAATTATATGCAGGCTTGGGAGATAAAAGAAAAAGGTTAAATTCCTTAAAATAAAAAAAATAAAGAGAGTAGTTTGGTGTGGTGGTACACATCTTTAATCCCAACACTTGGGAGACAGAGGCAGAAAGACTTCTGTGAATTCAAAGTGTGGTGGTACACACCTTTAATTCCAACTTTTGGGAGGCAGAGGTACACAGACCTCTGTGAGTTCAAGGTGAGGTGACACATGCCTTAAATTCCAATACTTGGGAGGCAAAGGCAGACAGACCTCTGTAAATTTAAGATGTGATGGCAGACATCTTTAATCCCAGCACTTGTTAGGCAGAAGCAGGTGGATCTCTGTGAGTTCAAGGACAACCTTGTCTACAGATGGAGTTCCAGTACAGCCAAAGATACACAGAGAACCTGTCTCAAAAAGCCAAAAATTAAATGTAAAAGAAATAGAGGTTAAAATAAAGCCATGTAAAGATGAAAATACAGAAAGAGTCTGGATGTTGTATGTTATTTTTCTCTCTTTGAATTGTTTGAATGCTGAGGAATGAGAAACAGCTGCTAAAAGACATTTAAATACAAATGCTGCTGGATTAATAAACCATAAATATTTTGTAAATGCCTTGACTAAAAAAATTGAAGAAAAAAGATATGTTACTTTGAAGAAGAGGTTTTGCTTTTCTTTACAGAGAAAATGAGAGGCTATGAACTCATTCTGAGTTAAGAAAAATCAGGTTTGATCAAAGAAGACCACCTGAGAAATCTTTGTTAGGAACAGAGGACCCAGATGTCTGAGTTTTATATCCAGAACAGATTCAAGATTACTGACTGAGATGATCAAGCCTCCCAGGATACTCCAGTTAGGAATTGATTATAATTCTAATTTTTTTTAGGTTCCCATAAAATTATCAGGGCCTAGAACCAGCAGGAAATAGCCTGGAAAACTATTCCCACATTCCCCCCAAAAAATGGACTATGGATATTCTTTTTTAAAAACAATAGAGGAGGGGAAATGGTATGGAACCATGTTCTGTATTCTGTCAATTATATTTAAAATAAATGCTGATTGGCCAGTAACCAGGTAGAAAGTATAGGTGAGACAACCAGAAAGCAAGAAGAGGTGAGTCAATGAGAAGAGGATAATTCTAGGAAGAGGCAAGCATGGCCTGCAATCCTAACCCGACCACAGAAGAAGCAAGATGTGACTGTCCCTCTGAATAAGGTACTGAGGCACATATCTAACATGAATAAGAATAATGGGCTAATAATTGGCTATATAAGTTACAAAAGTTAATAAGAAGCCTGAGCTAATGGGTCAATCAGTTTGTAACTAATGAAGACCTCTGTGTGATTTCCTTGGAACTTAACAATTGCAGGCAGGACAGGAAACCTCAGACAACAGTATACATACATACATACATACATACATACACACACACATATATATATGTATATATATGTGTGTGTGTGTGTTTGTTATAGTTATAGAACTTAAATAGGGTATTATAATTGCAAAAACAGTCCAAGTGAAATAATGCAGGAGTATGGACTTGGACTTGGAGGTAAATGTCTCTGATATTAGTAAGGTTTAGTTATTTTTTTAATTTAATAGATTTTTATTATTGACATTATGTATGTGTGTGTGTGAATTTTATGTATATGGGGGTCACATGTGCTATATATATGTATGGCAGTCAGAGAACAATTTTATGGAATTCATATTTTCTTTATAGAGTATAGATTTCAAGAATCAATCATATATCAATCTGAATTTGGGACAGTCTCTTATACCTTTATAGTTTTTTTGTTCCCTACATTTTAGATAAGTGTAAATTTTTAATGAAATGTTTGCAATTTATAGTTTTGTTTGTCAAGAATCAGATTATTTGCATTGACACTAGTTAGGACTATTTGGCAAAAGGCCTGTCATACTAAATTTCTTCCAAATTCCAAACTTTTATAATCTGAAATCTGTACTGATCATTGATCAATTGACCATTTAGAAAATGTGATGAATATACTGAAATTATTTTCTACTTTGTCTGCCCTATTATAAGATATCTTTAAAACAGTTGATAATCCTAGAGCAAAATGTATTTTCAAGATGGGAGATTATGATATCACTCTAACAAGAAACTGTAAAATGTTTCAATGGAGAAAATGAATTGACGTTCAAATTGTATTATTACAACTTGCTATTATACTGTTAAATTTACTTCTATGACTTGAAAGTTACACATGATTAGAACACTATGTATGCAGAACCACTTTAAAAAAACCTATGAATGTGATTTTATTTCTCCTTAAGGTATTGTACAGCTAATGTTGGAAATGAGCTAAATAAATGCCCTTATTTGTTAAACATACAGGAGTCATTTGGTAATCTGAAAACTTTAATTCAATCTAGTTCCTTGCATAGAAATAAACAGTAACAAAATATGATGATGTTTCCTGAATTTCCTTCTTCTCTCCTCAGTGAAGCATATTCAGATATTCAAATTTTAGTTATGAATACTATTTTAAATATTATTACTAGAGTATAAGGAAGCATAATATATGTATTTATAGTGTTAATTTTCCAATTAAATAATAATAATTTTTTGCTAAATACCTAAAGAGATCAAATATAAATATTGTATATATCTCAGTATTCTCTATTAATATTTATTGTAGCTCCTAATCCAAGACTTGCAGAGATAAAGAGGTCTTGCAGGATTCCTACAAATCAGGAGGAGAATTAGTAAAGATTTAGTAAGAAAATTTAAAACTACCAGAGAACCACTCACTGTAGTAGATGTCATTCCCATTTTCAGTTCCACTGAAGATTGATGAGACACTGAGGCATGTTCTGTTTGTTTGTTGATAAACAGGTATAAGATTTTTTAAAAAGTGCTCCTCGTCATACATATAATGTTACATTTCCCTTTTCTTTAGTCAAACTCATGTCTGAAATTAATTTGTATTTTCCAACTGATATTCAAAGAAATAAATGTCCATACTGTGGAAAACTTAGCCTATGCCTAGCAGAATGTCAACATAAGTGTCAGATTCAGGGTTTAGATGAAAAATTTTAGGTTATCCCCTATATAGTGCCTCAAAATTTCTTCTTGATAGTAATTGCAAATCAACATATTAAAGTATACTAAATTGCTATTTTAAGGAATGCAAATTGAATAATATATAAGAAGTAGGTTATTAAAAATACTTATTGTGTTGATTTGCAGGTATACCAATTGTCAATTACAGATGTTACTTCAATTATTTTAGTGATAAAATCAAACATTGTGCCTTATTAGCATGTTTCAGTGAGATGCTATGCATGTGTGCATGTAAATGCAAGTCCATGTGTGTATATATATATATATTTATAAAGTATATATAACACATAAAGTATATAGATTTTTTTACTATGTATATATTATATAGAATGAAAAGCACTTGACATACATATGTGTGTATTTATATAGACATATATATATTTATATATGTATGTTTTAAAGAACAGTTATAGTTGTAGTAGGTATTTCTTCTTGGCTATTACAATTATCAATACATATTATATAATGAATAATATTTGTCATTAAAAGAAAATAATGATTACTTCAAAGTCATTAAAAAACAATGGGATAGATAATTCAACACGCTTTTGTTCATCTAAGACGAGTAAATTGCATTTCACTACTTAACAGCTAAGTTACTTTGACTCATTTGTCCTTGATATCCACTAAGCCATGTTGACCACAGAAATAAGTCAGACTTCAGTCTGGCAAGGTGAATGATTTATGGTTTTCATCCTGAAATTTAATACCTGAAAGTGATTGTGTTGTCACAATAAACCATTTTCAGACAAACCCTCTCATCGAATGCCATGTACCAATTGTTTATGTTACACAAAAGCCATTTAAAGTTTTGACTCCACTAATAACAGTCCTCTGAAAGAGGGAATCAGGAAAGAACCACCTTCATGTTTCACAGAAGAAACTATTATGATTTGAGACAGTGTTCTTATTTTAAGAAATGCTTTCTACTCTCGATACCCTATAACTATTATCACTCCAGTGAGAAGAATGCAGATGGCTAACACACTGAGCTCCATCTCCATGAGGTCAAGACAAAAGAGTAAATCTACCCAGATAGAGTCTTTAGCAAAATCAGCGATCTCTCCTGACAGGAGTATAATTCATCCAGATCCATGCTCATCATATGAACATTACTAAAGAAATACGAGTTGCTTTGACATTGTGAAAAGACAGAATGAAAAATTGAAAGCACAAACTTTAAGACTTCTGAAATATTTTCACAGCTCATATAGTTTTGAATGTACACAGCTCCTCCTCATACTCAAATATGAATTTTTCAAAAATGAAGGAATCTTTACTCCTATCTGTCACATTCTTCATTTTTCCCATCAGCTTTGCTTCTATTTGAACCACACAGCTATCGATAAATTTAAGGCAAAACATGCTCATTGTATATATTTTTTTTCAGTTTTGATTTCTTAACAAGACCACTTTTTGAATCAAGTAGGTTTTTAACAATGAACAAATATAATGGTAAGATCCTTGGTGTAGGTAGTCCTTCTGTCCTTATGTTGCTCTTATTGGTTAATAAATAAATCCTTTTCAGCCAGTGGCTTAGCAGAATAGGGCAAGGTGGGAGTTATAAGCAGATAGAAGAGGAAAGAATAGTTGAGTCCGAGAAAAATCATGCAGCCACCAGAGGAGAAAGACAGGAGCTGCCAACTGAAAACTTGAAAACTTGCTGGTAATAGAAATGTGTTAATTTAAAATATAAGAATAAACCAGATATATGCTTAAGCTATTGGCCAAACAGTATTGAAATAATATAGTTTCTGTGTGATTGCCACAGGAACAGGCAGGACAGCAACCTCTGCCAACAGATTAGAGCATCAATGCAGTCAGCTAAATCCACTTAAAGACCTGAGAGAGTTTGAAAAGAAATCTACACACACACACACACACACACACACACACACACACACACACAAAGGTGTTACGCACTACTCCTTTGAAGCCAACACTGTTTTTTCCCCCTCTGGATGGACTGCAGCATCGAGTTTAAGAGAAGTCTTTATGACTCAACATTAGCAGCAAAAACTATGCAGCTCCTTTAAGAAGGCTTCCTAGTTTATGCTAGTTGCAAGAACAACTCTAGCTCTCTCAGGAGACCAAGCATTTAAATAGGTTTGTGAGTTTAATGTTATAAGTCGCACAACATAGGCCCACAGCCGATTTGGAACTGTGCTGTGTGCACAGCTTGCAGAGGTGGTGAACAAACCTCCACCATGTTAGACTGGGTTGAGCCAAAAGTCAAAGCAGCTTTAGTCCTAGCCACACCACTTGCATTTTAAGAAGCTGTCATGGTCAGAAAAGGATTACAGATACACAGTAAAGAAAAATTCAGATGAAATAGACCTCTAAATAGTTCACAGTGTATTTTAAAAATGTATGTTGGCTTGGGAGAAAGAAGAAAAATAGTATATAGAATTATAAAAAGAAGTAAATGATTTTTTAAAGAATAAAACAAAGTCTTTAAGAAGACAGTGTGCAGACAGTCATAAGTAAAAGGCATAAAAAAGCCACGTAAAGATGGAATATACACAGATAGCCCAGATTATGTAGGTTATTGTGTTTTCTTTGAATTTTTTACTGGGAATGAGCTAAGTACAGAGAGACATTTCATTGCATGGGATGCTAAGCTAAACTAACATATATATTTTAAAGGTACCTTGGCTTCATAATTTGGGTTCAAGGACTTGCTATTTTGGAAAAGAGGTTCTTCTTTTGTTTCCACAGAAGATGAGAGCCTATGGATTCCTTTCAAACTAATGTGGTTTGATGGACAAGGAATTCCAGAAAATCACTACAAACACTCCAAAAATTACTTCACCCCACAAAAAGCAGAAAGCAGTTTGGAGAGAATTACACTCAAATTCCCAAATATTGTTTATAAATGTTTGTTTACATTCAAAGGGGGATATGCTATAAATATTTGCATTGGTATGGATCTTGGTTTATTGATAAAATTTAAGATCAATTTTGTTATATGTATATTTCTGTTCTTGATTAAGGTATTGTGTTTGTGCAGCTCATTTAAAAATGTAATGTATAGTTTAAAAACACAGGTTAATAGATAGTCACCTCTAATAGTCATGCTTTTAACCATGTAAGTTAGGCTTTCTAGATGTACAGTGGTATATTTCAGATAGACAAATATTTTTCAGATCTTTCAAAAACTACAGAATATTGCATTTTAATTTTTTTAAAAAACTTAGGACATTTCATGACATGAGACACATCTTCTCCTGGCAGCACCAATTGTTCCAAGTGGGTTATAGCATCGAAGAATCTTCTTAAGTAGTTTTCTAACCATTAGGGCAAGAAACTATTCTTACTTGGAGTCCTTGATGTTATGCTGTGTGAATTGGACATGAAGGACCCACAGAAATAAATGACTGCTGAACTTGCCTAAAGGTGAGACTGTTTTTTGGGGTTTATACTTCATGAGTGAGCAAAAAAAATGTTAGACTTTCTTCAGGGCACAGAAGGAAATGACTGATAAACTGCCAATATAGGTGCAACTGTCTTTGATATTTCCTGCTTGATGGGGAAATCAGCCATATACTATGGACTTGTAGGCTGAAGACAGATGCTTCAATAACACAGAAGAACTTTGGGTGACTGGCCAGGCAGCGAGATGTCTCTGTCAATTCTAGGGTTTTGAAAGTTGGTTACAATGCACTTCCTGTTAATTAAGGTAATATTATATCCTTCTGCATTCTTTGATGGAGTTGGAGAATAGATAGCTATAATTATAGTTTTCCTTAGTTATGATAAAATATAAAGTCAATATAAATGTTGTAACTGTAATTCTTGCTTGATACCTGTCTTGTTATATATAATTTTACTATGCTAAAGTTAAAACTTTCCTTTTCATTTAAAAAGATATAGGGAAACTACTGGGAAGTCCTTCTGTAAATGTGTTGCTTTTATTGGTTAATAAAGAAGCTGTTTTTGACTAATGGTTTAACAGAATATAACCAGCCTGGAATATATATATATATATATATATATATATATATATACATATATATATATGTATATATATATACATATATATATATATATATATATATAGAGAGAGAGAGAGAGAGAGAGAGAGAGACAGTAGGTGGAGTCAGGGAGAAGCCATGGAGCTGCTAGAGGAGAAAGATGCCACCAGCTGAAACCTTTCCAGTAAGCTACATCCACATGACAATACATAGATTAATAGAAATGGGTTAATTTGAGATATAACAGTAAGCAAGAAATATGCTAAAGCTATTGGCCAAACAATGTTGCAAATAACATAGTGTTTCTGTGATTATTACAGGACTGAGCAGGACAGAAACCTCTGCCAACAATGTATGTCACTTATTAATTAGTTGTAGTGTATGTATAAAGGACTTCATTCAACTTAAAAAATTTGTGCTGGTTTGTTTGTTTGTTTCAACTTTAAGGGGTAAGAATAATTCCTAACACCTTCAATATATAAATGAAATTGTCTCTTAAATAAAAATCAATCTCTCATTAATGTGATAATATTAATCATTTTCATTGATATTGATAAATTTCCTGTAATTTACAGAAAATATAAGAGACATGAAATTGTAATATATATTTGACAATGTTTATTAAAATGATGATTCCAAGTTAATCAAATTTCATTAAATTTCATGATTCAAGGCTCAAAACTGTATTACAAAATGGTTATCTGTGAATCCCTCTACTTGCAGTATACCTAAGTATTTAAACAATACCTGTAATGCTGTTCTTCTCAAAAGGTAGATTACATGGTATCTACATCAGAGAATCAGGTTTGGCTTGTGACTTGTGTTGACCAACAATTGTACCAGAAAAATGTGATACTGGTTTTGATCTAGATGAACAGAAGAAATACAACTTTTCTTCTTATTCCATTAGCATGTTTCTTTGAAGTTGCCATATAAAGCATTCACAATAACTGTTTTCAAGTATAAGCTATGTAAAGCTAGTAATTAAATCAGAATTGTTTAATATATAGCCAGAATTGTTTAATACATATAATCAGGTAACATCTGATATACATTAGAAACGAATACAGAGACCTTGGTCACCCTTGGACTACCCACCACCAGGACAATTGGAAGCTGATCCCAGAGTGTTATGACTTCAACTAAAGATTCCAGGAGACTGACCCTTTTAACCATACTGAAAACTGTTGATCTATAGGATTATGAGAAAAAAAGTATCAATCAAATAAATTAGTTGTTTAAAGCTATGTTTTTTTTTGTGGTAGTTTGCTATGAAGAAAAGGATTAATGGTAAATCTCTAAGACATCCACTTTCTCAAATAAAATTAAATCTGTGTAGAATACCCAGATATAATCTCTTTGAATAATAGCTAATAATAAAAATAGTAATATTTACTGGTAGTCTCGGAGCTAAATATTTTACTTTTATTGCTTCCAATAAGCCTCAATATAATAAAATTAGTGCTTTCCTTAGGCCTTTGGATACTGAAACTCTAAGGGATGTTTTAAATGTTGCCCAAAGTTCCACAACTAGAAAAAATGTGTAAAAGATTACAAACTCTATTCTAGCTCTTAAGGCAATTTTCACAGCTGTATGTTGTAACATGCTCTACTATATTGTCTCATAACTTTACAAACTGTCAGTTCAGTACCAGAAATAAACCTTAAAACAATAATACTTCAGTTCTGGCTGACAAACAAATGTTAAAACAATGATCCTTAAATCAGATGTTTTTTTCGTGTGTGTATTTTTTTACTACTTGCTCACAGAGTCAGAAACTGGCAGTCTGGTGAAAGTTTAAAAAGTTATCTTTGAAAGCAAAAAAAAAATAGTTTTCATTTATATGATGATTTAAACATACCATTATACAAATCATAGTACTAGATTCAACTGATCAGAATATAAGATTCAGCTGTGTGTGAGCTGCTAAGAATCAATAGATTTCACTAAAAAAGAAATAAAAATAATCTAAGCACAACCAAGAAATCAGGAGACAAGAAGTATACTTAAAAAACATAAATGGAATTTCTATTATGCTATTAATATAAGTTCAAATATCAATTATGAAATGCTGATATTTTAAGAAAATATATGCAAGTATTTAAAAAAGTTAATAAAGTCAAACGGGTCTCTTTTTTGACTTATAATATTTGAATAGAAATTTGTAATTAAGTTATTTCCTTCAACCTCTGCCTCTATATATACATCTACTTAAAATATGTGCTTATAAATATTTATACATCTCAACACATACATATATCCAATCATCAAGTGTGAATGTATTGTATGTATATATGTGCATATATATCATACAGAAGGAATGTATACATACATATAAAATACATAAGCAAATCTGAAATATGCATAACTAAATTAAAATGTCTAGCAGTACTAAATTTTAAATAGGAAACATGAAAACTGATGGTGATAATTTTAGAAATTTACCATGTTCATAGTATGGACAACTTAAAATTAGTAAGATGCACATTTTCTACAAATTTACCTGATTAAACACATACTAGTATGGCTCATCAATCTTTTCATGGGAATAAAGAGTTCTTGCTAAAATTTATATAAAAATACCATGAAAATGATTTATCAAAAGTAAAAATGCACACAATAAACTGAACAAGAAATAATATGCCTAAAATGAAAAACAAACATTGGCCAAGTACTGATGAAAATGTGAAGGACAGTAATTTTCACACACTCTTGACTGGAACATTAAACACTGAAAATCATTCATATACGAGTTCAGTTGTTATCCAGATCTTAGACTCATGCCAATCATTATTATTCAGTGATTATACTTCTGAATAATTTAATTTTGTAATTTCTAGGAAAAGGAAATGGGAAAGTAAAAAAAAATATCATGATTTATCTTCTGCTATAGAGAAACCCTTCTAGAAAAATAAACTAAAAAGCAGAGTATTTATTGCAAAATCCTGTGGTGTATCAATATTACAAAACACAACTTAGAATATGATTTATAACTGTAAAAATGCACTTAGGTCAAACTATCATGTACAAATCTATGAATCTTTGCATAATGGAATGTTAGAGAACATAATGAGAACAATTCTGAGTGCATCCCTGGGATTTTATTTCAGGAGTTAGGGCATGCTTACACACAAGGGTTTCCCTGTTACACTTATTTTTTTCTGATCTCAACAAACGTTGCATTTTGACTTTGAGTCACTAATCTTTTTTATTGTACTTTTAATTTCTATTTTCTTTGAAAATTATAGTAAGAATGACTAATCTGCCAATTTATCTAGCCTTCTCTTTATGCTTATCCTCCATATTTAAGAATCATATTTAATTCTCTTAAATTAATATTAATTAATTAATTCTATATGCACAAAAAACAGTAATTTTTACTTGTCACCATCTCAAATAAGCCATAAAAGTTAGACTTCACATGACCAATTACAAACTAACAAAAGCTTTAGAAATTTGACTTAGAAATTAATAGAAATCTATATTAATACTAAATATGGGGGGATAGACATATTGTACAGTGATTAAGAGATTTGGTTTCCTGAAACCACAGGATGGCTCAACCTATATGGAAATAACTCAATGTCCATAAAATTCTAAAACCACCTCTAGATGCCATTGGTACTTCATATATTTGGTATAAGATATATATTTGGGAATAACCACCCATGCACATTAAAAAAAATCTTTAAAACACTACATCAGTAATCACAGCCATTAATTAGTGCTCAATTGCAATAGAAAATGTGTTTTTAAAAGCTTTATAAAGTGGAAAAATCAAACATAGTTAAATTTGCTACTTTATAGTATTGAATATACAATTGGAAATAAATATTATATGTATTAGATACTTCTGTGTCATGTCATTTCATTGTATTTTAGTAAATAAAGACTTCCTGAAGATCTGAGTGTAAAACAGTCTCACTGGTCAGCTTTACAGACCAGGTTATGGTAACACACACCTTTAATCCCAGTAGCCACACTAGCGGCCAAAGAAATCAGGTGGTGTATGCCTTTAATCCCAGTGGTGCACACCTTTAATCCCAACCCTAGAGAGGAATATAAGATGTGGGGAGACAGCTGTCAGAGACAGTCTCATTCTAAGATTCCTAGAGAAAGTTTTGCCATTTCAATCTGTGGCTGAGGTAAGAGCCAGTGGCTGGCCGTTTTACTTTTTGAATCTGCAGAATAAACCCCAATTTCTGACCCTGCGCTTCTATTCATTGTGCTTCCTTTGGCACCCAACTTTTTGGGGAAGAAATTTATGAAAAAATTCCAATGGAAACAGATGATCCAGATAATCTCACATTTCAGAGTACAACTGTTTCAGTTTCTTCTGAGTTCAACATCCAGAACAGCTTCAAGACTGATGCTGGCTGAATTGATCCAGCCTCACAGATTACTCCAGTTAGGACTTGACCATAATCCTAAATTTTCCTTGAGTCCCTATAAGATTATCAGCATCCCAAATCAGCAGGAAATAGCCTAGAAAACTATACCCACATTCCCAGAAAATGGATAGAATATCATGAAAGAAGAATATGTTGTGACAGAAAAGACTCAGACCAGGAGCTATCATTTTTCTAGGTACTGTCTTGTAAGGGGACCCAGACCTCTCAAGATATACACAAGGAGAGACTCAGTGGAATTAGAAGCATGAGGAGAGCATGAATATTTATATGACAGCATCTGTCCAACACCCACAATAACCCATGCTCAATACATAACGTGAAATTCTTCCACCCTAAAACTTACAATGCCAGCATGGATGAAAATGATATCAAGGACTTCTATCTCCTTTTGTGAACTATTAGTATATGATGGTCACTATAAAGCCTGACTACACTAAATGGACTCAGTTTAAGAAGAGTATTTCATCTAGAGAAAGAAAAGGAAAGTGAAGATATGGGTATGAGAATTGGAGGGAGTGTGTGGTGGGTTGTATCTAGGTTGTTTCCCACAAACTGACAGCAAGGCTCTATTGCTAAAGACAGCAACTGAACACGCCTTTAATCCCAGTGCCTAGAAGGCAGAGACAAACAGATCTCTGTGAGTTCAAGGCCAAGCATGGATAACACCTGTTCCCACTGTGACACATTCCACAAGCTAACAGCCATAGCTTATGTGCAGAGGACATGGCATAGACCTATGGAGTCCATGAACTTACAGCTTCAGTCTTGTGGTCCCATGTGGGTCCTGCTATGTTGATTCAGCTTGTTTCTGTTTTATATTATATTATACATTATTTTCTAATTAACTCCAAGAGGGGCAGAAAGTTGTTGGATCTGGACTGGAGGTGGGTAGTAGGGAAAATTTGGGAGGAGTAAGAGAATGGAAAACGATATATAAAATATGAAGAAAACCTGTTTTCAAAGAAATAATAAAAATAGATTGTATTTTAATTAAAAATAAAAAATAGTAATAGATATAAAAGTCTACATTCAAAAATTCTTTGAAACTCAAGTTAAACTAAGACTGAATAGTTACATTATCAAAACCAAATTCTAATAAACAAAGGTAAAGATTATTATCCAAAAAAACCCCTAAATTTTGCATTGTTTATATGCAGACTTGAAAGATAATAAACAAACCATTTCAAATGGAGCACCCAAAGAGCAAATGGAAGTAATATATTACCACTTTAAATTTTCATGACAATATAAGATTCGTAAAACATATTTGGGAAATCATTTTTATAGAGTGCTAATGGGGCCCAGCCCAGAAATCTTCCTCTGCCCTCAATATCGCCCTGTACGATTGTGATGTGGACAGATTTAGTCCATCTCATTTGTTTCCCACTTCCAACTAGGATGATGGCATGTAAAGATACCTAACTTCACTTTTAAAAGAAATTGTTACTTTAATAACTAAAAAAAATCTGAAAATGTTATACTCTAGGGGAAAACAAAACTAGCCTCCAATACATAAAAAAAATAACTAAAAAAAATCCCAGGAAATAATTAATCCCATCATTTATGAGACATTCCTATTAATATTAATATTTCAAGTTTAATTGGTTCCTCTGGACTTTCAATCAACTCAACACATTGAGTTTTATAGAAAGTACAGCTGTGATTTTGTTCATGTTTCAAGAATTCAACTGACTACAGAGTAGACAGGAAATTATGGTCATTAAATCTCACTCAGCTCCAGCAACTTTTGAAAGTATTTTGACGTCCTGTAAATACATTAAGGAATCATTGACATAAAAATTGTATGTTAAGTTAAACTACATTATTATTATCTTTTTTTTTTAAATGCAATCATCCTTGACAGGAATTAGTTCTAGAGGAAACTTGCTGCTTTGACTTGGGAGACTTGTAAATAGATGTGTGCTGTATTTCATTTATGTAGAGTTTGCAGGGTAATACTCTGCTTAAAACAGAATTTTAGGACTTAAAAAAAAATATAGATAGAACAGTTTTATTGCCACCTCTGCTCCAAAGTGTGAAGCAGAAAGAAAAAAAAAATAACTCACATACACAGAATAAACTTAGCTCCAGAGTTCTGTGAAACATTTTTCATTAAAATATATATGGGACATTCTCCCCAGATATTGAGACATCCACATTAATTTTACCAAAATCTAAAAGCTCAGGATCTCTCTCTCTCTCTCTCTTCTCTTTGCCATGCGTGTATGTGTGTAGATATCACACACAAACAAATTACCATCTGCTTCACTTTTTTTGACTGTCAAAATAACTTTATCTTTGTAATTTTTCAGAAATAAATCTTGGGATTGGAATATTTATACTCTTTATATAGTTCTTACGTGTGTATGTGTGTGTGTAGAATAGTGTCTCCATATATGCATTATTTTATAATTTTTCCTATTTAAACATTATAATTATGAAAAGTTTTCAATGTCATGTAAGATAGATTCCTGAAGCAGGTCATGATGCGATCCATGTAAATAAGATGTACAACTTCACAAACAAAAGGCTAAAGCTGAATGATATAGCAATAAATATTGATATGTATGCTAAGATAATGAATTTCCTGTAATGTAAATTTGGGTTTTTGTTTTCTTTTTTGTTTGATTTTTTAATTTTTTTCAAATAAATGTATATTTATATGTAAACAGGTAAATTATTTGTATCTTTTTTTAGTATATATAACAAATCGAAAATATAGAAAATCATTTTAGTAGACAAAATTTAGTTGTATTATTTTATTTGGAATAAGATTTTCTTCACAGATTAGATATTATTTGAATTAAATTTAAATGATAAATAAAACAGAAGACCTCTAAGACACTCTGTCCTTAAATTTACACTGATCCTTGACAAAAAGCCTTTAGGTTGGGAATGAGAAAGCTTTTAAATTTACACCAACCTGTCCTGCTCTAAGGAAAATTCTCTGTACTAAGTGTTCTCTTTTTTATTTATATTAAACCACATTGCATCTTACTACGTAAAAATTATTTTACTGAGTAATAATTTTGATAGATAGGGTAATCTTCTCTCACAATATTTACGTGACAAGTTTGTACTTGTAATCCATAATAAAAAAACTTATAACTATTTAAGAAATCATAGACCTTTACCAAAAATGAAAAAATTAATGATTATTTATAAAATACAAATTCATCTGGACATAAAAAGTTTGTTTTGACAAAAGTTAAAGTGTTCACAAATGTAATTGCATGCACAAAATCATAAAGACTTCAGTAAATTTTATAGAAATATGTGTTCTTCACATTGTAAATGAGTTTTTTATTACTATATAGTACCACAAGTCATTAAAAATATAAAGAAACCTATCATTATTATGATATAAAACCAGTATTTCAAATGGATGTTGATAGTATGAAAATGTAAAATAACAATTTGAAAAAACATAATTTCACATATCAGTGCTGGTATATCTCCATTTCAATGTATGCAACATATTTTAGAATATGGGCAGCACAAATTATACTTAATATTTTATAAAGAAGAAAAATGAGTACACAAAATTGGTGAGAAAGGAATGAGGTGCAGATGTAGGAGGATTAGTAAGGATGGAAAATATGATGAAAATATCTTATATGAAATTATAGAATGTAGGGAGAACATTATTAAAGATTGTAGCCACTTTCAAAACATATTTTATATTCAAGGTTACAAAATAAAAACAAGTTACTTTGAAAAAGTGAACAGAGATACTGAATGAAGATATCATTGAAGAATTTACACTGACTTCAAGAAAAATATTGCCTAACACTACACTACATAACATTTAGCATTTTTAAATGTGTAGTTACTACTATCATTACTTATATATTGATATATTGAAATTTCTGCCACTCACTAGAATAGTAGCAAGTCTCCTCCCTTTGGAGGAAAAAAAAATTGATACTGCTACCTGAACCAATTTCATTGCTCCTACAAATTTTTTGCCATTCAGACTAGCTGTTGGAGTTCATTCTATGCTCTCTACAAAGCTAAATACTTGTATTCACAACAATTCATCACAGTTGATATTTATAGACACTTATTAACAATATTCTGAAAATAGGATCCACACCATTATCCATCAATATATGACTCAACTACGTTTTAGATATACAATGAAATGTTTTATTGATTTCAAAAGACCTGATACCTGCTTATGAGGATTAGAATTCATAATAAGTGAGATAAAACAATCTGAAAATGATGCTTTAAGTATAAGATAAATTGTATGAATGATTGAAAATAAAACACTATTCAGTTAACATTTTTATGATTTTCTAAGGTTTAGACAGGGATTGGGGGAGACAAACAGCTCCAATACACAGTGATCTGAAGGCAGAGAAACTCTTAACTATGACAAAAAATAAGGGATTAAAAATTGTATGACTTTACTATGGCCCATAGAAGGAGAAGAATCAAACCAGCTATTTAGTGACATGTATTTTGAACTACAGATTCTCCTGTCTCTACCATTCAAATTCTGAAATTATAAATGCTGCAGGAGGACCTTCTGCTCCTTTAGCCAATAGCTGCTAAGATACCAGCCCACTGGGGCGTGGTCTATTTATCTTTAAAAAAGAGCGGCAAGCGTCGACCCACTCTCTTGGTTCCAGCGCTTGGCTCCTGCTTCTGCTCCGACTACTAGGCTCCTTTCCTGACTGTTGGTGCTTTACGAGTCTTAACCCCAAATTTATGTGTGTGTGTGTGTGTGTGTTAATTCAGGCACTGTACAAGTGAAACTCTCCTAGAAGACTTCAATCTATTTCAATGAAAATGGATTTAAAAGTTTAGAGGTTAAAAAATAATAATAATAAAGTTTAGAGGTAAGGATGTAAAAGAAATAAAGAACTGATTAAGTAATCTAAGCTATTTACAAAAATAATAGGTTACCCGCAAGAAGAAACTTATCAGTGAAAATATTATTACATGGAATTTTAAAGCATAAAGATTCTGTAAAAATTAAACTATTTATAAGGAATGAATGATGTTGCTTTCCAATGACATATTAATAATTCTGAGAACACAGTTCATTCATATTGTTTAATAATTAAGCTGATGATAATAGGTGGTGGTCAGTTTCTTCAGTGTATGATAGGAATATTGTTGAGGAAGTTGGACATGTACATTAACTCACAGTGAATAAGGTTAAAGAATATTAGTTGCCAAAAAGAGATCATTTTAAATTAATATGGATGCAAATGTATTAACATATATGTATTCATGCAATTCCAAAAAAAAAACTTATCTACCTACCTTAAGAAATGGAAGCATCTGAACTTCATTCCTAACAAAACACATAGAAATTGTTTTAATAATTTTTAAATTAAGAATTATGAAAGAAAACATGGAAGGTAAGGTAGAAATTGTCATGTGTGTCAGAAACTCATAAAAAAACAAAACCAACCAATCAAACAAATAAACAAACAAGCAAACAAACAACAAAAGAAAAAAAAACTGTGCTAGAAACTATTAAAATGCCCTAGAAACAAATCAACAAACCTTTAATATCAAGAGTTGGAAACAACAAAACAACTAAAATAATAAAAACAATAAGAAATGATGACCTACAAGGCTATAGCACTTTCCTTGAATTTATACTCATATAAGTAAAAGGAATAAAGATACAAAAACAAGACAAGAGTCAGCTCTTAGTTGTATATTAATTTAAAATAGATAGACCAGTTTCCCTACTTCTCTATTTTAAATTTTAATTATTTGTAATAAGATTGAATAACAAGTAATCTTAATTGAACAAAAGATGAAAATGTTTCAAATTATAAAAACAAATATTTTAAAGAAAATGAAAAAAAAAGTTATGTGAATTGTTTTAAGTAATAAATGATGTAGCTTCTACATTTTTATTGTTTCTTTTTATTCTATTCAGAGATGTATATCATTTGATATCCTTATGGTCTCTCTGAATAACTACAAATCATTGTATATCCTGAAAAAGTCTATTTTCGTTTACTGAAAAAAATTGGAAAATATAAAATAATAAATAATTTTCTTAGTATGTATCATTTACCAAGGTGAAATAAGCAATCGGTGATGGTGTGATTGCAGTTGGCCCCCATAATATGACAGGGAGTAGTACTATTAGGAGGTGTGGATTTGAGTTAGGTATGGCCTCTTTGAAGAAAGAGTGTCCCTTGGGGAAGTAGGAGTTGAGGTTTCCTGTGCTCAGGATACCAACTAGTGTTTCAATTGAATTCCTGTTTTCTATAAGATGTTATACTCTCAGCTTCTACTCTAGCACCATGCTGCTTACATGCTTCCACGCTCCCCGCCATAATGATAACCAACTGAACCTCTGACCTGTAAGTTGTCACCTTAACTAATACACAATTTAAACAGATTTACAATACCTAATTAAAAAAAAACAATAATTAAAGGTTTACAAGTAAACTAAAAAGCCCAGGGCCAGATTGTTTTAGAACAGAATTCTTTCAAATTGTCAAAGAAGAGTTAATGCCAATACTCCAAAAATTATTCTCAAAGTAGATACAGAAGCAATCTTTCTTAATTAGCTTTACAAACCCATATTTATCCTGATACCAAAAACACATAAAGCCCCAGAAAAGAAGATTTATAGACTAGTCTCCCTTTTGAACTTATATGTAAAAATTCTCAATAAAGTACTTGCAAACAAAATCCAAGAACACATAATAAAGATCATCCATGGAAAAATGTAGGGATGGTAAATAAATTGTAAATAGTAAATAAATTGATAAATGTAATCCACCATATAAACAAACTGAAAGATAGAAAAATACATAATTATTTCATTAGATACAGAAAGGGGTTTCAACAAAATCCAACACTCATTCGGGGTAAAAGTTCTCAAAGCTATTCCACTAAAATAAGGAACAAGACAAAGTTGTATCACATTTATATAGAAATTGAAAGAAAAAGAAAAGGTATCTTGTCAATCTTTTGATTTGAGACCCAAAAGTCATCAATATACATGAAGTTCATGCTAAGATAGCCAATTGACTTTGAGGAGACTGTACCCATATTTTGATAAATTTGTATTTGTGACTCTTGCTTGTATTCTATTTCTTTCTAAATGTCTCTTTTTCTTTCAAACATCATTTTAAACTACGTTATACAACATCTAACACAAAATTTCTAACACCGTTTCACTATTCCAGTTGGATTTGAAACTCTTCACGATCAAAGCCGCAAATACACATGAGGAACTATAAGTTGAAGATATTTTAAAAAGACATTTAATACGGCAAAAAGAATAAAAGAAAGAATAGCTAAGGAAAAAGAGGCCATAAAATTTAGAAAGAACAAAGTAAGGTACATGGAAGAGGTTATGAGGAATAAGGCTGAAAGTATGAAATTATATTTTAATTTAAAAAACTAAACATGAGATTAATCAAGAGATAAGAAAAGCAGAACAACCATAGTAACAGCAAAACTTTGGATATCTTGGAACCTCTACTGACAGAGTCAAGAGAAAGGAAAAATGCAAGATTGTAATTATTGTGATTTGATGTAAAGAACACTGACATCAAAAGAAAAATTTGACTATCGTGGATCAGATGACATTTCCATTCTACACATGAGGACACAGAAATATCTTATAAAAATTGCATTTAAGATGTAGACAAAACAAAGAAGTAATTTACTTAATATTTGAAATATTATTAAGGAAAACAGTGTAAAGATCTTTTAAAAAATTCTATGTAGCTAAGAAAAATGTGAGAGAAAAAAATATGAAGAGATAAGGTCAGAATGGCCAAATTCAGTAAATGCCAGACATTAAAGGAAATTGTGTTTTGGTCTGATTGAGCAGAAATGAATAGTGATGCAACATAAGCTCCGTATCCATGGAATCAACAGGATGTGACATAGGATCTAGGAAACTCGCTGTTATCTTCATTATAGGAGTTACCAGCCACCTTGGAAGAAATGATTTAGAGGGGAAAATATTTGTACCATAGAAGTTACAATTAGAATGCTCATATAATATTCCAGAAAAGAAAAGCCGGTAAATGTAGTGATAATCAGAAATAGATAAAATAATAAATATACCTTACAGTTATACTCAACAAGGTATGCAATAGGAATTTCTATTTTTCTTATATATTTCGATAAATATGCTTTGGTGAAAATTTCATAACTCCTGTTGAAGTTGTGTTCAGCTTCTGCTTTAGTGAATTTCTTACATGTATTTTTCTTTCTGACATCCTCTACTCTGTGTGATTTTGCCCTCTCCTCATGAATTTGAAGGTTGTGTGCCATTTATTTATACATAAGAAATAATTTCCCATCACTTTTATTTTCTCTTCAATTGCCTAAATAGCACAATTTCTTGCTAGGTTTCTTTGCTGAAAATAAATTCTCACTGAAAGATCCATGCAGAACAGGGAACCGGGTGTATAAGTTAATAGGCTGCTAAAATCCTTCAACCTGAGAGGCATAGGAGGGTGGCCTTGCATATGGAAATTAAATTTCAGCACAACAAATCAATCCTTTCCTTCGCCCATAACAAATCTCAATGAACTTAGGTCTTCTCAGTTTTTCTTCAGATTCCTGCTCCTCCAGCTCCTGCTCTCTCATCTAGAGGCTGTAAATTGTGGTTTCTAACATCAGAGCAAAATCTTACCATTTGCCAGGATTTCAGACAAACTAAATGCTTAATTTGTATCTCCCATCCTAAATCCTCTGCATCACCTGGCACTCTTTTTTAAATTAGTTTTGGACACTGATTCTCTCTAGGCAAGATATATGAAACAATTTGAAATAAGTGGTTAATGAAATTACTGAATTCTGTCCAATATTAGTTTGTATTATGATCATTATATAACTGCATGCACATATATATATATATACACATATACACACATACATACACACATACATATATATAGCATGTATATATTATATGAAGAGATGCAAGAAATATATTTGATCATTTGTAAAGACAACATTGAATTGTATGTCTTGAAAATTTAAAATACTTTCTATAAATAATTATTCCTGTCAATTGTCTGTATGTCACATTTATCCTAGTGGACATAATAAAGAAAATTATACTTTTTAGGATATGCACTTATTGCTAACATGTTACCTAACTGGAGTTCAGTTAATAAAAGGAAGAATTTTTCATCTTTAATATAGCCCTCAAATAAACAGACATAAGAAAAACAGACTCAATAGCATGACATAATTTTCCTCTTACAAGATTTAATATTTGCTTAAATTACATTTAACATTTGGTTTGTAATGGCAGGCATCTCATAGCATGCAGAACAAAACTTGTGTTAACAGTAAAAATGTTAGATGTTAAAGCAAGTGCAAGACTACAGCATATCAATGCAGATATGATTATATTTTGGAAACGCCCTACCATGACTAAGCACAGTTGTTTTTCTCTGAAGCATTTTTATGCTAACTTCTTTAGAAATGCACACCTAAATACAGAAAGAATTTGTACTACGAACGTGCGACAATTTGTCTCATGACCTAGTTGGCATAGAGTTCAGCCCCTAATCCTTAACTACTGTCAACAAAGTTAAGACCAGTCTTTGCTAGTCTGCCTCAGAGTTGGCACCATGGGATCAGTGTTAAGAACTTGTCACTTGGTTTGACATCATTTATGGGTATTTCATGAACTTCTTGGTGCTATTTCAGGAATTCAATTTTCTCAGAGCATGGTATTCAGAATTACATAATTGTTTTCTATTTTCACTTTCTTTGTGTGAAACTCTCAAAAGAGGGAACATGAATGAAAATGTTGTAATTCATTTCTCTTATATAAGGGTCTGAAATAGGATGTTGAGGGCATTTAAGCCGAACTTCTTATCTCTCATATTCCCTATAGTCTGGTCTCAAGCTAATAAGGAATTTAGCATTGCAGTCCATAAAGCATGATGTTAAGCAGCAGGACTCAAGAGGGAATCATAAATAAAAACAACAATCAAGGTGAACTAGGAAAGGGGTGTTTTAATAAAACGCTTACTGGTATAGATATAGTGCAAAGCTTCACATATTATATGAGTTACAATGACAGAGAAAATTCTTACCTAACTCCATACTAGCCATGGCATAGGGCCAAATACACTAAGAAATCCTACTTCTTGCTGTAAATTTTTCAGAAAAAAAATTATACAATCATAGGAATTATTCCATCCTAATATGAAAATACTATAAAAATAGCATTCTTCATCATGCTTTGGCTCTTTTCTATGCAAGAATCTCAAAATGTGAGCGCTAGCTTATTATCTTAGTGGATAAAAGTAGGAATATGGAGTTCTATACTGACCATCTACATAAAGACTGGGTGGGTAGGGGTAGAAAGACCATCTATATCCTAGTCCTTAGTAGGCAGAGACAGGATACCTGGAACTGTCTGGCTATCTAGACAAACCTAACCATGGTGCACAACATTAATGAGCAAAGTAAAAGATGACCAAGGAAAGCATTCAACTTTTCTTTATCTACTTTTCCCCTTTTCATGCATGCACAAAATGTGCATATGAACCTGCACATATCTCATTTATACAGTACACGTTTAAGAACATACATACAAAGGTTTATATGCAAGACTTCAAAAGCTGTACTGTACCCAGATTGTGCAAGATATTAGCTTATTTCTTTAAAAAAACTGCAGCCATTGTGCTATGTTTAACATTCTACATAACCAATAGATAATTCTAGTTTTTGAGTTAAGAAGCAGTAATAAGTCATTAAAATACCTAAGTATTGCACTTGTTAATTTGATGATAGTAGTAATGAATAGAGACGTTGGGGCTGTTTTTAAGAATTTGTAATTAATACATTCTGCTGTAATAAACCTGAAAGGGAACACCAGGATGAACTTCCCTCTAGGGAAACTTATAAGTGGAAAGCAACCAGACATGAGTTTTCTTAGGCCTAGAAGTTTCAGAACTGTGTACACACTCGAATTCTGTGACTGATACTACCTGTTTAAATGATTTTTAGAGACATTAGATTATTAATATATTGTTTTAAGTAAAAATGTGGTTAATGTTGCAGTTTTCTAAATGAAAAATCAATTTGAGGCAACACATTTGAGAGTATTTTTACCTAAATAGTATTTAAAATCATAGGGACTGACAAAATCATGTATGTTATAAAAAGTAAAAACTAGAAGCTCTATTTACTTCATTAATATTTCCAGAAGTTTTTGGCACTGCACAGATGAGTTTTATACATACTTAATAGGTATAAAATAACTGTACAGTTATCCATTTATTCACCATCCACATATGCACAAAAAGTATACAGATATTAGACAGCATCTTTATGTATTTATGGAGTCGCCACTCAAGTTATTTTGTATGTAACATATCCTGTATCTTAGTAAGTTCTACAAAAAGAGAATGTGTAACACGCTGAACCACAAAAATGTCAGAGAGATAAATGGTTGTTACCAGGTTTGACACAGTATTTCAAGGAAATGTAGAACATGTTGTCAGGTTCATATATGTTCCAAACTTCATGTTACCACTTTAGGCTCGGTCTTACATGAGAACCCATTCCCCCAACATAATTTCTACATTACTATTTTAGCTTTTATGCTTGTTATGCTGACAATATTTTCAACAAATCACAATTGGACCACTGTCAGGATGTTCTTCTGCTCTTTTGCCAGTAGTTTTGCTGCTGTGAACTTCATTTTATAAATCATCACATTCATTTTGCATATGCTTGTGAGAAGGCATGTAAATATCTAGTTTTTCCAATAGTATGTTGTAAGGTAAATATCATCTTGTTCCATTGTATCATTTGTACATAAAATAAGTGTTTATCTTTTTACTTTTTGGTCTAGTTCATTAGACCAAAAATGTGTGGGCTTACATTAATTTTATTATCATATTGTTTTGAGGGATTTTGTCTTATTATTAATTACAAACTTTAACACAAAGTTTCCTTATTGTATGCTATCATGTGTGATTATACTATGTACTACTTTTTTTTTTTACTTTTATCCAACTGTCCTTATCTATCCACATCAGTCCTACTTCATACATAAACAAATATAGCTTTGTGCGTTCCTGTAAATGTTTATGGTTTTCTTTTTCTCTATGGGAAAGCTCGAGTGCACGTGCACACACACACACACGTACCCCCACATTTTTAATCTAGTTTTATAAGCTAGCTTAGTTTTTATCCATTATACACATTAGAGTATCAAGCTTGGTGCACTTACCTCTATGGCATGTTGAGTTAAAATCCTTCAGTTATATATCCCAGAGTAGTATAACAGGGTTATATGCTAGTTCTAGCTTTAGTTTTTGAGAATGTTCATACAGATTTCTAGTGTGAATGCACAAGTCTACATTTTCACCACCAGTGGTGTGTGTAGTCTCTCTTTTCCTATACCCTCACCAGAATTTTCTCTTGTTTTCTTCCTATAGGACATTCTGACTTGAGTGCTTTATAATCATAAGAGAGTCTTGAGTTTATATTTTCTTAATGACTAGGAATATTGGATTAATTTTCTGGTATTTATTGGAAATTAGCAACTTTGAGAGTTATTCATTCAATGAACTAACCCATTTATTGATTTGGTATTTATTTCTTGGTGTTTAATTTTCTTTCATTTATTATATATTCTAGGAATTTCATTTTAATGATAATGACGTAAGTTTATCAAAGTTCAAGAATAGCAGCCATGGGAATCCCATTAGAACTTTCTAGGAATTTTTTTTTTTTACTTTCAGTTAGCTATAAGTAACATGAGTACTTTAATGCAAGAAGAACTTGAATTTTGTTAGTATGTTTGCTTCTTTTTATATTTATGTTACCTTATAACCCAGGTGAATATCACTTTACTGGATAGCCCAAATTGGGCTCAAATTTAGGCAATAAATATTCATAAGTCTCCCATTTGGGACATGCATAACGTTGTATAGGGGTAATATGTGTTCATGTTCATGTATATGCACAAGGATATGTATAGGTAGAAGAGCACATCATAGGTCAAAAACAGGTGGCTTTCTCGGTCACTTTCCAATGTTTTTTTTTTTTTTTTTTTTTGAGAGTCAGACATTCATTACATACAGAGCTTGGTGAACTAGCTAGTCAGGAAGTTCAAATGGTCACTCCAACTTCCTCTACTTCTTGATATTACACAATCTGAATTCAGGTCTTCAGAGTTGTGAAACAAGTACTTTAGAAACATTACCAACTCCTCTGTACCCATATTTTATTATTAAACATATAATTTTATTTGAGAGTTTACAGTGTAAAAATTAGCAACTCATGGCTTTTTTTTTCTAGTTCTCCTGTAAAATTTTTAAGCTGCTATAAGTTTGCAAACTTTTCTCATACCAAGTGTTTGGTCTTATTTTATGTAATTTACTTTGTATTTCATTTCCACTTTCTGGCGTTCTGGTGATAAATTAGCAGGTGTTTAATCATCAAATGTTTCCAGGTGGTTTTAAAATATAGATGTGTGCCAGTATTCTGCCAAATAATTCTAGTACTTCAAGTTTTCAAAGACACACCTTTCAAGGTGTATGCTTACTTAAACTTAACTGTGCCTACAAATGCATAAGAAAAGAGCAAAGCTAGCCTTACTTTGTTACTGAGGACACATCTTAAAGGGATATTTGGCGCCTGCAGGGCATCCTGTGTTTTGTGAGATATCTAAGCTTACTAATTGGTCAAAAACAAATCTACTCTGTGTGTGGATTTTCCTAAGCTGTGAAATATCCTTTTCACAGTCAACATTTGATGGCATTTTAAAATGTCAACCTTGGCAAATGCCATTAGTTAGGCATATTTAGAGTTTGAGAGTGAAAATGATCTTTAGAAATAGAAAGAGAGAAAACCTTCTCATATCTAAAGGCATTTGAACTTTCATGTTAGGGATACAGACCACAGATTGTGACTCCAAAATATGCATTTCTAATTCTAGATTTGAATCAGTGTACTTCAAAAGAGGCTTAATATTAATATATGCACTATTTCTCATATGACACATGAGTGAAGACACAATTCTCCAGTTGGAAGGATTTGTGAGAACTGAAGTGAGAATCAGTAGAAAATGGAAGGAATAAGCAGAGCCATTAAAATACATATTCAGAAAAAAAAAATCACTGTGTGCTCTCTTTGTGGCAAAGCGATATGATTATAAGTTATGCTAAAATTTCAAAGCTTTGAAAAACATGAAATTCCTATATGTGTGTATTTTGTTATTTATTGTCTTTTTATCTTGGCAAGTTACATTCTTCCCCTAAATGTAAGGTTACTGATTGCAAGAAAAAAATAAACATTTTAATTCTCCCACTTAATCTTTATGTTCTTGGCTTTTTGCCTTTTTACCCCCTTTGTTATTTAGTAAATTGTATTCTACTCTCTCTACCCTTTCCTTCTAGAGGATAACTTAGAAAGACTCATGAAAATGTTTGATGTGGGATTCCCTTCCGTATGCTCTGAATACCACTGATGAATAAAGAAAATCCCTTGGCCTGTTAATAGGGGCGGAAAAACTAAACTGAATGCAGGGAGAGAGAAGGGTGGAGTCAGGAGAAGCGAGTGACCAGAGACAGATATGCTGAAACTTTGCTGGTAGGTCACAACCTTGTGATGATGCACAGATTAATGGAGATGGCTTAAATTAAGATGTAAGAGTTAGCCAATAAGAACTGAAAGTGAATGGACTAAGCAGTGATTTAAATAATATGGTTTCTGTGTTTCAGAAGTCTGCATGGCTGTGAGAAAAACAAGTCCCCTCCCTCCAACAAGTGGAAACTGCAGATGTCTGAGATACAATTAAAATCAACTTCCATAGTGCATTGGAAGATAGTGCAAAATCCACAGTTCATCCAAATTCTTCAAGATTTTTCCCTAAAATTTGGAAACACTCTTGTTTTTTTTTTTTTGTTTTTTGTTTTTTGGTTTTTCGAGACAGGGTTTCTCTGTGGTTTTGGAGCCTGTGCTGGAACTAGCTCTTGTAGACCAGGCTGGTCTCGAACTCACAGAGATCCGCCTGCCTCTGCCTCCCGAGTGCTGGGATTAAAGGCGTGCGCCACTACCGCCCGGCATTTTTTTTTTTTTTTGTGGAAACACTCTTAAATTCAGGTTATAAGAAGGATCAAGGAAAAGTTTTAAACTGTGGTTTTCTAAAAAGACATACTTGGGAAAAATCATTATCATCTTAAGACTATCTCTCCAAATCCTAATCAATTGTTGCTCTCAGAAAATGAAGGATGGAGATGTGTTATTCTCTCAAATCTGCAAAAAGGACATTGTGGAATGTCACTGGAGTGTTGAAACCCTACAAACAACATGTATAGTACTGCCTGAGACTATCTGTATATCTAAACGGAGTAGTAACTGCAAGTAATGTACATAAAAACCAGAATATTTGTTTAGTTATGATTCTGTCATGCAAGGACATGAAATATATAATTAGGGAAAGTGTAGATTCTAATGTGAAGCTTTACAGTTTCCTTTGCTTCTTTTTTTGAAGGCCACTTCTGACTTAAAGTTTATTATCGTCCATAGAGTTTGGCTTTTGTTGTGTGATATTTACATTTACTTTTAATTTGTTTTTAATAACAAAACAAATAGAGGAACAAAGAAGATAAAGATACACCCAGTAAGTGGCTACTTGTTTTTGGAAAAATAGTGGATAGATAAAAGAAAGGGAAAGAAAAATTACAGTTGGGATTGGAGGTTGTTGGTGACATATAGCTGTGATTATTTTTGCAATAATTGTAACAATACTTGAGACATAAAACTTGGATTGGTCATAGAGTTCCATGTACCTGTTACAATGGGATCATTTTAAAAGAATAAGTTACAATGGCAGGTCTATAAAATAACAATCTCTGTGTTGCTAACCTGAAGAAAATCACTGAGATGGAAACTGTGGAAGCCAGACAGATGATAAAGCATTGTTTTTGAGAGCCCAAGAAATGTCTGTGGAAAAACACATTAGGAACAATTGTGGACAAATTAAAAATTTGGTGTCATATTTGCCTGCCCATCATTCAAGAAGGCCTTTCGACTTAGGAAGTATATAAAGCAACTTTGCTGAGGGAAAGTGGGGTCAATTGGAAGGAGGGTAGAAGCATTCTCTCCATTGTATGCAAGTGCCATCTTGGAACCTTTGAGAGCAAACTGAAGAAAAAAAATTGCATTTCATGGAGTATTGATTATATACTCTATAACTGTTTTACTTTTTTGGAAAGTGTTATCAGAAAAATGGTAAACAAATAACAGGTGTGATGAATTTTAGTCAAGTGACATAAAGGGACCAAGAATGAAAATAAGTTTTCTTCAGATTCTTAAACCAGATTTCATAGTCTCTACTGTAGAGTTAATAGTAATTTAGACATATCTTTATGAGTATTAATAGGTTTTATTTATTTTTTATTGTTTATAAATGTTCTTTTTTGTGTTATTTTTGTGTTATTATTATTATTATTAAAAATTTCCATCTCCTAACATCCTACCATTTTCCTCCCCTATCCCCCCACTTCCCCTACCCCTCCCTTTCCAGTCCAAAGAGCAGTCAGGGTTCCCTGCCCTGTGGGAAGTCCAAGGTCCACCCCTCTCCATCCAGGTCTAGGAAGGTGAGCATCCAAACAGTCTAGACTCCCACAAAGCCAGTACATGCAGTAGGATCAAAACCCAGTGCCAATGTCCTTGGCTTCTCAGTCAGCATTCATTGTCTGCCACATTCAGGGAGTCCGGTTTGATCACATGTTCCATCAGTCCCAGTTCAGCTGGCCTTGGTGAGCTCCCATTAGATCAGCCCCACCGTCTCAGTGGGTGGATGCACCCCTCGTGGTCCTGACTTCCTTGCTCATGTTTTCCCTCATTCTGCTCCTCATTTGGACCTTGGGAGCTCAGTCTGTAGTAGTAGGAGCAGAGGGGCTGCTTCCCCGGCACCCCGGCTGCCAGCTAGCTTATGACCTGAAATATAACTACACGGACACTGTATTCTTTTAAATACTGCTTGGCCCATTAGCTCTAGCCCGTACTGGCTAATTCTGATATCCTGATCAACCCATCTCCAATAAACTGTGTAGCACCGGTCTTACCCGGAAAGATTCAGCATGTCTGACCTGGCGGCTTGCTTCATCACATGCATCTGACTGGGAGAGCAGAGCTATCGGGTCTGCCCAGGAGAGGGGAGCATGGCGTCTCTGAGCTCACTTCCTCTTCCTCCCAGCATTCTGTTCTGTTTACTTCACCCACCTATGTTCTAACCTATCAGGGCAAGCAGTTTCTTTATTTAATTAACCAATGACCTTCCTCCATCATCAGTCCAGTGCTCCAATGTGGGTAACTGTCTCTATCTCCATTCATCGCCAGATGAAGGTTCTATGGTGATATGCAAGATATTCATCAGTATGGCAATGTGATAGGGCCATTTTAGGCTCCCTCTCATCAGCTTCCCAAGAAACTAGCTAGGGACGGGAATAACTAACACTGAAAACTAGCTTTGATAAGCACCAAATAATCTGCCAAAACTAGATATTTGTTTAAGGGATAAATACAAATTCTTGCCTCATAGTGTAACTTGTGACCAATGGAAAATCTGTTTAATCTAAAAGATGTCTGAAAATTTTTAAATTATTTTTTGTCTTCTTGAATGTCTAGGAAAAATATGTCTTTGCATGTAGATATATGATCATGCCATTTTATATTGTTTTCTTCTATTATACAATCATATATTAATGAGTCATGAGTTTTAAACTGAGTGATAAAACTGTGTGTGATATTGATGAGATCTTTGGCCAGTGTTTGTTTCCTGATTTTATTTGTTGCATTCAACTTTTAATTACTTTACAAGATCAAGATTCTCTTTTATATGTGTTTTAAAAAATTATATTAAAACCAGCATAACAAAGCTGGTTACCTCTTATAGACCTTCACCTTCAATCTCTCTCTTCTGTCAATGTTTATGTTCTCATAAAGTGTGATATTTGAATGAGATTTAATGATTTTTTTCTTTTTTTCATTATCTCCATGTAGTTTTTTAAAAAGGACTTTAAAGTCTAAGTGCGTATTTCTGGGTTTTGATTTTGAATATTGATTTTATTTTTTTTACCAGTGCTAAAAATTTAACCTGGGATCTTGAAAATTCTATTTATGATTTCTATTACTGAGTAATATCTTCAAGCACTCTATTGACGGATTTAATGACTGATGGTTTTAAATTATCATGTAATACTTTGGAAACTATACAATTAAACAACCTGGCATACACTAATATTAAGAGATGATAGTGACTGCAGTGTTCAGTCCATTCCCAATACCAGTATAAGCCCAAATGAAACCAAGGGATTAATATCTATCCATTCTGTCACAAGATTATGAACATCCAAATGAGGTCATTGTTCAATCTGTCTGACTTCTAAGTAACATATTTCTTAGATAATTTTTAAAAAGTATTATCTCAGAATTACTGGTGGTGATATTGGTGAAGTATTGTTCCACCATAGTGAGATAAACTCAGTCCAGACAGGACTGTTTTTTATGTACAGCTCCTCTGTTGAATCTGTCATTTTCATGACATTTGCAATGAAAGAAGTTAATAGCTTTGGCATGGTGCTATCTGTTCTGTCATTCAGAACTACAGCTTCCTGGAATTATCAACTTTCTGAAGTGTTTCAACATTATAACACACAAAAGGTTGAGCAGAAAAGGAAGCAATTTAGTGTAAAATTTCTGTTTATTTATCAAGATTCTGTATTTTAGCAGGGCAGTTGTGGCGCATGCCTTTAATCCCAGCACTTGGGGGGGCAGAGGCAGGTGGATCTCTGTGAGTTTGAGACCAGCCTGGTCTACAAGAGCTAGTTCCAGGACAGGCTCCAAAACCACAGAGAAACCCTGTCTCAAAAAAACAAACAAACAAACAAAAAAAAAAAAACAAAAAAAAATTCTGTATTTTAAATCAATATCTACTGATTTATCTCATTAGATTGATTATTTATTTGGGCTTAGTTTTGAACCATTTCTATAGCAATCCCTTTTCTGATCGAAATTGAGCACTTAAATGGATTCTTTTGGTAATGATGAATTTCACAAAACTAGCTATCAAAGTATAAATATAATAGTATTATACTAGTTGCTTTTATGTCAATTTGCCACAAGCTACTTGTCCTTTGGGAAGAGGAAAATTCAGTTGAGAAAATTCTTCTATCAGATGACATGTGAGAAAGCCTCTGGGTTTTCTCTGGGTTGATGATTGTTGTGGAAGGCCTCAGCACACTGTGAGCACTGCAGCTTGTCCTGTTTCAGTCAGAAGTTCTCCTCCATGGGCTGATGTATCCACTCTTATCTCCATGGTCCTGTTCAACTTTCTGCTCTTTCTTTCTTTCATAATGGGCAATGATTGGGATATTTATTCTTAAATAAACCTTTTCTTTATTAAGTTAATTTTGGACATAGTGATTTATCTCAGCAATATGAACCCTAAGACAGTAGAAACAGTTTGTTCTTCTGGTCAATATCAAGGATTAGTTTGTTTTAAAGTTTATTAAACAATAATTATAAATTCTAATCAATCATGCACATTTGAATTTTCTGCAAATTTTGATAATAGCCTTCATATTTGACTATATTACTATATTAAGAGAGTAAATTCTCATTGCTACCAGTTGTTTGTTGTCTTTTGATATTTAATTTGTTAACTGGTACTTAAAATATAAAATTGTCCATGTTTTAGTAAACAATTTATTGTTTCAATATACATACAATTTATATAATACATCCATCAGCATAAGGCACTAATATTCTCAAATGGGTATTAACTCTTTATGTATATTTTTTTTTACTTTTTTCATTCTATTTTTTTTTTTTTACTTATCTTACTGGTTTGCACCAGCAGAAAGGTTTTCTTCAATTTCTTTTTTGTCCTCTGCCTGTTCTAATTTTGGTGTTCATAATCATCCTTTTCTCAGCCAATTCTGGCATCTGTTAACAATAATTTCCTCCTAAATTTCCTGAGGAGGACTATTGTTGAATATATGCATGAAATCCTGTAGTACTTACAATTCTGTTAATATAACGATATCTATATGCTATTTTCCACACACGACATAAACCCATTCAATATGTTTTCTACATTTTCTTGGTCTAATCATCAGATCACAGACACTTAACTTGTTTTGTTTCTCTAGAACACTATTGTCAAAGTTATTCTAGTGAAAGAGGAAAAATATTTCTCTTTGCTCTTTGTCCTACTGATTACAATACCTCGAGATTCATAGCCTCTGGGAGGATTGGTGTGTGACTGGCATTGCAAGCTTCCCCTTCCCTTCATTAACAAAATACTCACTTGCCATATTGATTCCAAATGTGTTAAATCTTTTTACCTTCTATTGATGGAAGGTAATTTGCATATGTGCAGCAGTAGCACAATTTGAAGAATTGAAATTAGCTTAAGTATTGCTCAAGAATTGATGCTTATCGATCTACTTGTCAAATTGCTTCAGCACATTTAGCACTGTAAGGCATATGTTTCATTTGTTAGATTTATTGTATGCTTTCTATTTTTTATAGCAGAGTATCTAAGAGTGGATGATGTATAAAAGAAAAGTATCATTTTTTTTCTTTATTCACAATTCTGTTTATTTGAAGTCCAGCATTCAAAAATTGTATCTGGGGGCTAGAGAGTTGGCTCAGTTGGTAAGAATACTGCCACTCAAAAACAGGTAATAGTTTAACAATATGGAACTCCTCTTGATTTGGATTATGCACACACATTTCTTTTAATCATGCATTTTACAGTCTGAGTGCCTATCTTGCACATAGCACATAAAACATTCTCTCTCTCTCTCTCTCTCTCTCTCTCTCTCTCTCACACACACACACACACACACTCACACTCACACATACACACTCAGATGTCTCAATAAACAAAAATGTATGAAAAAGTTTAGCAACCTGTTAAAAAATTATGACCACACCAAAATAAAGCTTTGTATGAAGCACAATTGAAGAATGAGATAAATTTATTTTCCAAATAATGACTAGTGAATTTAGGCGGATTCTAGTCAATCATTCACTATCTATTTCGGAGAGGTAGGAGACCAATCTGCCCGAAAGTATTTTACTGTACCTGCTCAAGAAGGCAAGTATATAGTAGGGTGTAGTAATAGGAGCGGCGGGGCTGCGTCCCCAGCACCCCAGCAGCCTGACTAGCTTATGCCCCGAAATAATTACACGAAAACTGTATTCATTTAAACATTGCTTGTCCCATTAGTTTTAGCCTCTTAACCCATTTCTAATAATCTATGTAGCACCACGAAGTGTGCTTACCGGGAAGATTCTAGCCTACATCCATCCTGGGTCGGAGCTTCATCGCGTGTGCCTCAGAGAGCAGAGCTATCGCATCTGCCCGGGAGAGGGGAACATGGCGTCTCTGCTCCAGAGAGCAGAGCTGTCGAGTCTGAGCTCACTTCCTCTTCCTCCCAGCATTCTGTTCTGTTTACTCCACCCACCTATGTTCTAAGCTATGAGGCCAAGCAGTTTCTTTATTACTTAACCAATGAAATCAGCATATTGATATATGACACTCCCACATTAGTAGGGATGAACCTTTGGCAAAACCCCTTATTCACTATATTATTTCTATTATACTAATAGTAGAAACAAAATGCCTTATGTGAAGGGAGATGCACAGTTAGCAAAGGTCTATATACTCTAAGCCTATCAAACTAACTAAACAAACACCAAAACTACACCGATAGTAACTAAACACCTCCTTTAGGTCCCTTGAAATGCTGACCCAGGCAATAATCTGAAGACTTTGAGTTGCCGTACAATCATGTGGCCCACTGTCACTCAAAGTGTATCACTTTGCCTGGAAACACATTACTCTGGTATTACTTAAATTCTTGAGAGGCCCTTTATTTGATTGACTAAAAGGCCCCAAACATCTACACTCCTGTCCTTCATTTTGGGAATACATAGCATAAAGACTAGATTTTGGATCTTAAAATCCATGTAAAGATCCAGGTATTTCACATAAGATTGTAGTCTCAACAACTATAACTTTCGTTTTGGGCATATAATAGAGTTAGTAGGATCTTTGGGCTTGCTAAGAAACAGTGTAGCTCCATGCAAAGTGAGAAACCCTCTCTCAGAGGTGTAAAGCAGAGTTATTGGTGCTCACAGAGAGGTTTTTCTCTGGCTTCTGCATGCACATGTTGGAGCAGGCACATACACACACACAAATACACACACATTATATTCACACATATATCATGCTCAAAGACATAAATAGAATTTCTTCTGGAGAAATCCTCATGGTCCTTCATACAAGGATGGAAACATGCAGCAGAGGACCTTGTAGAAGACAGAAAGTACATAGTACAGTTTTTACAAATGCCTGTTACTGCAGCTCTTAACACATATGTGTAAAAAGAACATTAAAAAAATTTACTTCTTTAATCACCTCTTACAGGTCCCAGTGACTCTCAATACTGGTGCATTTGATACTAGATTTCTATAATAATTTAAGACAGAACAAACCATATTCAAGCCACATAAATATTATCAGGTACAATTTACTAATTCTTGCATTTCATTAGTTAAAATATTAATTTTAAATGTTTTCTCTTAGAATCATTTTAATTTAAAGGTGAGCATGACAAAGAATGATGGTGCAAACCATAATGGTTGCACACACACTGCTAAAGAGGAGAATTGCTGCAACTTTAATCACATAGTGCATTTAAGACCAGCAAGCGCTCCTGGGAGCCACTCTAGGTTCAAGTTTCTTGCCAACCCTAAGGTGGCTCCCTTAACTAAGAATTGAGCTTCCGTGCTCCCCTATCCAACCTTCCTTTATCCCAATCATCCTGTTTCCCCAAGTTTCCCTCATCCTCCCCTTCTCACTTTTCTCTCCCCATCCCCCGATACTCCCATCCCACCCCACCCCCAAGGTCCCAAATTTTCTCCCCTCAATTTTGTCTACTTTCCGTATCCAAGAGGATAATTATATGTTTTTCTTTGGGTTCACCTTCTTATTTAGCTTCTTTGGGTTCACCACTATATACTCCGTGACCGTTATTTATGGCTAAAAACCAATTATGAGTGAGTACATCCCATGTTCCTCTTTTTGGGTCTGGGATACCTCACTCAGGATAGTGTTTTCTATTTCCATCCATTTGCATGCAAAATTTGAGAAGTCGAGGTCCCCAGTTAGTTCCTGGGGCAGCTGAGGATAGGGAACCTGAAATGACCCTATCCTACAGCAATGCTGACGAATATCTTGCATATCACCATAGAACCTTCAGCTGGCGATGGATGGAGATAGTCACAGAGACCCACACTGGAGTACCGGACTGAGCTGCCAAGTTCCCAATAAGGAGCGGAAGGAGGGAGAACATGAGCAAGGAAGTCAGGACCACGAGGGGTGCACCCAACCACTGAGACAGTGTGACTGATTTATTGGGAGCTCACCAAGGCCAGCTGGACTGTGACGGAAGAAGCCTGGGATAAAACCAGACTCTCTGAACATGGCGAACAATGGGGGCTGATGAGAAGCCAAGGACAATGGCCCGGGGTTTTGATCCTACTTCAAGTTCGGGCTTTGTGGGAGCCTAGCCACCTTGGATGTTCACCTTCCTACACATGGACAGAGGGGGGAGGGCTTTGGACTTTCCACAGGACAGGGAACCCTGACTACGCTTTGGACTGGAGAGGGAGGGGGAGAGGAGCGGGGGGAGGGGGAGAAGGGTGGGACGAGGGGGAGGGAAATGGGAGGCCGGGAGGCGGCGGAAACCTTTTTTTTCTTTTCTTTTTCTCAATAAAAAAAAAATAAATAAATAAAAAAATAAAAAAATAAATAAATAAATAAATAAATAAATAAATAAAAGAAAAAAAAAAAGACCAGCAAGCGCCTGAACGGTCACTTATTCCTATCATAAAAATAATGATATAAAAATAATGTGTGTTTAGTAATGCATATGGTAAGTAGCTTAATTTATCTACCTCATGATGTAAATCATGTTGTATGCACTTGATGCTGTCAGTATTAACTTACCATTAAATAAATAGGATGGAAGGATTAGGTAAGGGCTAGCCAGTTATTGGTACAAAAGAACCTCAGAATCTAGCCATTATCTATGTCTTTCCAAGGAAAATTACAAAGCTGCAATTAGCAAAAGAGGTTATTATGATAGTTTCTAACATCTAAGAAGAAAATAAATACAACTTTTATGAAACTTGAATTATTTTCCCTGTAATAGGACACCTTCCTTTGTCAATGAGGAGACTCACTAACGTGTGAGAAAACACAAATGTGTATTAAGGGTCAATCTCTCACAATTTGATTGTAATATGTGTTTCTATCTGGTAGATTGAATGGTGCAAAGGATAAGGGACTCCTGATATTATTTGATAAATAATATTTATTCCTTCAACCATACAGAGATAAGCTTCATGTTGCAGCTAAAAATGACAAGAACTATTTTTACTTCAAGATCTGAATAGGTGAAATAATGTTACATAGCCTCTTCAGAAAACCACCTGTGTCTCTTGTATCTCTGAAGCTAGAGAGCAAATGTTTTATGTTGAAAGAATTTTCTAATATGAATCTGAATTGTAATAAGAAAATACAAATAAAACTAAACACATAAACCAGAGTAGAAAGACTTTAATATACATGTGATGAATGGAGATACAAGTGAGCTTTTGTAAGAGGGATTTTGCAATTCTCACCCTATTTCCAGAGTTATTGTAGCCTATATTTATTCATCTCATTAATTTTATAACATGGTAGCAATTTATGATGTTCTATTTTCCTTTATGTTTTATATCCAGCCCATAACTTCTAGATCTAAAACTAACCAATATGGAGTCATAGAAAGTGTTTATCTGCCTGGGCTATATGAATTGAATGTACTCACCTCACTCAATTATGTAAAGAACAAAATTTATCCCCTAAAGAATTCACAAAGGTACCTTTCTTGGCTTCATGTTGTTACTGTAATGGTAATATTTTAAAATAGTGTCTCTATGCCTTCAGAAAAAGCTTCAGTGTAAATATAGTCTTTATATGGAAGATCAAATGTACAGTATCAGAAGAAATAATTTTGGCATGCTTTCTTGAGTTTCAAAATGTAGTAAGAAGAGTGGTGGGCTGCGTTCCCACCCAGCTCCTCATGGCTAGCTTTACCCGAAATAACAACACACAAATTGTATTCTTTTAAACACTGCCTGGCCCATTAGTTCTAGCCTCTTATTGGCTAATTCTCACATCCTGCTTTAACCCATATTTAATAATCTGTGTAGCACCATGAGGTGTGGCTTACCAGGAAAGATCTTAACCTGCATCTATCTGGAGTGGGAGAATCATGGCGACTGCCTGACTCGGCTTCTTTCTCCCAGCATTCTGATCTGTTTACTCTGCCTACCTAATTTTCTGTCCTATTAAAGGGCCAAGGCAGTTTCTTTATTTAACCAATGAAATCAACACAAAACAGAAGACTCCCACATCATCAAAAAACTAAAACATGAACATTGATATAACATACAGAAACAGAAATATACAAAAGTAAGAAACTTGGAATGTTTCAGAAGTTTTCCCCTACTAAAGACCTCGCACAATCCTCAGTCTAATTGTTTTCTTTTCCAAGCATATGTACACACACATACACACCCATACCACACTTACACAAACAAGAATACTCAAGCTTTTTTATAATTTTCTTTTTCATTAAACAATGTCTATAAAGGAATTTGTCAAGCACAGTTCTGCTTCATTTCTATGATTAATAGTATATTACATCACTTGTTCACAAAGAATGAAAAAAATTCTGTAGCAAACATGACCTCGTTCTGTAACATTATGTGATTGACAAGTAGTCCAAAGGATTAGAAATCACCATTGTAAAGCCAACAATCATATCCACAGATTTCAGAGTTTGGTGCTTATTAACACTGCTTCTACTCATGTCTGTCTATGTGACATATTGAAAGAAGAAAATACGACTTAAATACAGTTATGAAAATATAAAAAGCTGTTACATTCACATCAAGTTGTGGCAGGTAAAGGCATGTTTGTGAAGTTTTTAAGTGGTAAATTTAAATCATGTAATTCTCATAGACCTGTGGGTCATAGAAATACTTTTTGAAAATGGAAATTTTAGAATAAAATTCCAAACCTTTATATGCATGCAGTTTAAATAACGCAAAGATTTTAAATATTCAAAGCACAAAAATATGAAGGATCCAAATATAGTCATAATGAATAACATATAAATATCTAAAATAATGCATAATTTAATAAGTAGTTTATATAAAGAACAGAAAGATCTTTAAAGAAGAAATTAAAAATCATGAAAAAATACTCTTAAAAATTTCAGTGTCCTCATCAGTTAGCAAAATTCTAGTCAAAATTATCTTGAAATTTTTGTCTTACCCAAGCCAGAACTGTGGAGAACAACAAAGCAACCACCAACAATAATAAAATAGATGAGGCGAGGGGAACTGTCGTTCATTGTCTTTATGATTACAAACTGGTTCAGGTACTCTGTATACCCATGTGAAATATCCTCAGAAAGATAAAAATAAATTTCCTACATTTCCTAGTTATACCACCATTGCATACACTAAAAGGTCTTGACATCCTACTTTACAGTTAATTTCACAGCCATATTCATGGCCTTTTAATTCATAATGTCTAAGATATTGATACAAATTTAAGATTTTTACACTGCCCAATGGATATTGAACATGAAGTACTAATACACTGTGTGAGTGAGGTAACCCAGTCCCTGAAAGACAAATGAAGCATGTGTTGTGTTTTTGAATCAATATTACAAATATCAATATATAACCTGGGTAAAAGCGACACCATGAAATGAATAGGTCTGTGTGAGTAGGGAGCATAGAAGGAAATAGCAAGATACAAACACTTGAAGTTGGGAATTGGAAGAATGAGGATGGCTTTAATTAATGACAAAAGTGCAAAGTTAAAACAGAAGAAGGAATGCAGTGTTTCAAATTACTATAAGAGCATCTGAAAATGTAGAGATCCATATTATTATCTTCCTAACTAAAATATACTTGATTATGCATATAAATCTACATATATATTTTAAGCAAAATTTGTCCATCTAGTTTGATGGTGTTCCCACACAATTTTCTGATTATCTAGAAACCAAAACCAAAACAAAACAAACAAAGGAAAAAAAATCCCAGACTTGTGAAGCCCTTTATAATTTGCAAAATTCTTGAAACAGAATTGTGATGATTTCAGAAGCTCATCTGTGTGGAGTCTTTACACAGCTCTTGGAAAACTCATTTTAAAATGGAACTAGGCGAGGATGATACAGCACAGCAAACCTAAATGAAATCCAAATGTTTTCAACAAAAATGGGTTAAGAGTAAGGCCTGTTTCTTCCTATCAAACAACTCTTAATTGGAACGTGAATCTAGCTGCTTTTTCTTTCTTCTTTTGCAAGGACTACATTCAAACCCTATTTATGGTCAAAACACTTTTAATAGTTATACAATTTTTTTTCTGGTCTTCTAATATACTTTAAGGCATGACACTTCAGTTACTCATATAGCTCTCAATCAGCATGCAACTATAAGGAAATGTGTTAGTTGGAATTCATGTGTATGAATTAGAAAACTCTAAATCCAAAGGTCTGTAAGAAGATGAAACTGAGTAGGAGTTATCACTCAACAGGCAACAAAGAAGGTGGACAGATATTAAAGGAGACCTCAATAATCAGTCCATACGTTGACTTTTATGTTGACTCCATTTATCTAATGAATTATTTCAAATCTCTATATTTTCCTTTAAATTTTTTCAAACAAAGTAGCTTTTTATCATTATTTCTGCAATTATATTTTACTTCTTCTTAATAAATCATTTTGCAATATAACATATAATATGGATGAATTAGAAACACATAGAATGATTTAAATCTTATTTTCTTGTTTTTTATTCTGATGCAGGCCCGATTTATAATTTTAATAAGTTCGCTCATGAAAGCTGCATAATTTTTCCCATGGTGAGTTTAAAGTTAATATTTGTTCTAAGTTATCATTGTAGCAGTTACTAAGACCTGTAATTCACTTACAGCACCTAGGAAGTGGCATAAACTTTAAGAAACAAAAAAGAAGACTATTAATTACATCTTATTTAAATTCTGGCAGAATTTTACTTTAAGTCAATTTCATCTTCTTATGTCCTTGGGTTTTAGGAGTTTTATCAATTCATACGTATGAATTTCATCCAAATGTCAAGCACTTGAGGACTCGCTGATGAACTATTTACATAACAAGGCATCTCTATTATACATGGACATTGTTTCTATATCACAGCAGAGGTATATGGGAAAATTATTAATTAATTCATTTGAATCATTTGAAAGACTAAACAAAGAACAATTAAACAAAACATGGAACTTATTAACCTACTTAAAACCACTAGCATTTGCCTACTATAGAATATGTAATAAAAATTGTTGAAAAATATCTCAATAATTAGGCTAGCTAGAATATTGGGAACAATCTTTAATGCTTTTTATGAAACAAGTACAAAGACTGAATATATACAAAATAATTACTGTTTTTGACTGTCCATGCAAATAAAAAATTTAATGCAGACCTTATATAAAATGAAGGCACAGTTGGTTCAATTTATTTCAGACACGCACATTGATTTATATTAACTTCTCATTTCCTATTACTTCCTTAGTGCTGCTGGTTTTCATGGGTGGTTTATAATTCATCATTACGTTCAGTGAAGCATATGACTCCTTCTACATGTATAAAATAAAATGCATGGTTTGAGACTGCAGAACTACATATGGGCCTTTCCTCACAATCCGGGTATTATTTTCTCAAATTTCAGTGAGGCTGTAGCTACAGCAGCACCTTTTACAGATCATCAGCACTGTCAAATGCATTCAAGAAGGCAGTTAAATAGGCTTTGGCAATTGCAAAAGTGAAGGATGAGATTTTTCTGTGTTTAACTGTGAGGGGAAATGCAGGATATTCCAGCAGTGAGACAATCTGTAGATGACATATTCATTATTTTTCCACAAGTCTCTTTTTAGTACACCATGAAGAAGAACTATCCTACCTTCTTCTTTTACTGATTATCATGGAACAGATATTAAACCTGCTTTTGCAAAGAATATAGATTTTATGTTGAGTATGTAAAAATTAATGCTCAATTTCTTGGGCATGTATACACACACACACACACACACACACACGATGTCTGAAGTGTCCCATATATTGTTAGGGACAATAGAAGTTGAGAAAATTTCAAACAAACTCTAACATGAATTAAAGATGCATCAGCTGATGAAGTATAAGTATAATATGAAACAAATTGCAAAATACAAATAAAGAAGACATTCCCTGTTAGCAACAGCAGGAACTTAGAACAAATACAGTAATATAAACTATGTGAGTCCAAAAAGTGAAAGTCACAATATGTTTAGAAAATTTGACATAAATAGAAACATTCAAGTAGTTGAATTAAGTTTTTATTGAGCAATGATGTTTATCAGTTTTCTCAAATACATAGACCCTGTTATTACCAGTTTATTAAAAACAAACAACAGATGTACCATGAGACACCTACTTAACTGATGCTGTCTGTTAATAACTGCTTTTCTCCTGACAAATACAATAACACTGATATATATTTTGCTCAATATTTTTTCTTTAGTGAGTATCACACAGATGCACAGTTCACTCAGCCCTTTGTCACCTACAAAAGTCAATTAAGCTATTGATTTTGCGTGGCTGTTGATACTGCCACAAACCACAAGACAGTGTACTCCATCAAGTTTTCAAAGATTATCATTAATATTGAAGAATTTTTTTCAATCATGAATTGTTCTTATTTTGAATATTTATTAAATAGAAAATGTTCTTTCAATGTTTTACTTGAGCTAATACTAAGATAATTGAAAGTATACTTATCAATGGATATCCTGTAACACAGTTTGTCCATATGTGTGTGGCGCTAAACTGGGTAAAAATATACTTGTCTTATCAATGATGTATTATTTATAGAAAAACTTTAAAAAATCTTTATTCTAGTCTTTAAAATATACACTATTTTCTTGTTGTCTCTTGCTACCCTATTGTGTAATAGCACATCAAAATTTTTCACTTATCTAAGTAACTTACAAATCATTGATTTGATCAAACTTTCCTCACCCTCACCCCTCAGTTTAATTCCTTTCCCCAGCATTTAGAAAATACCACAATTTTCCTGACATGTGTAAAATCAACATGTTTAGACTCAGCAAAAATGTGCAGGTGATGTGGAATTCCCCTCTGTATGCTGTGAATACCAATGGTTAATAAAAAATCTGTTTCAGCCAGTGGCTTAGGAGAACAGAGGTATGCCAGAAAAACTGAACTGAATGCTTGGAGAAGAAGGTGGAGCCATTATGTGGTAAGGTAGAAACCTCATGCTAGTGAATACCCAGGAATCTACAAGGATGACCCCAGTTAAGACTCCTAGCAATAGGAAAAAGGATGCCTGAACTGGCCTTCTTCTATAATAAGTTTATTGACTACCCTACTTGACATCCTAGACCTTTCTTCTAGTAACTGAAGGAAGCAGATGAAGAGAACCACAGACAAGCACTGGGCTCAGTTCCTGAAGTCCAGTTGAAGACAGAGAGAGGAGGGGTTATATGACAAAAAGGGGTCAAGGGAAACCTACAGAGAAAGCTGACCTAAGCTAGTGGGAGCTCATGGAATCTGACTGGACTTACTGCTGTGGAGCCTACATGGGGCTGAACTGGGATTACAATGCTAATGACAGTTGTGTGCTGTGACCTTTTTGTTGGGCCCCTGGCAATGGGATTGGAATTTATCTGAGTACATGAACTGGATTTTTAGAGCCCATTCTCTATGGTGGGATGCCTTGCTCAGTCTTGATGTAGGGGGTAAGGGCTTGGTCCTGCCTCAACTTGATATGCCGTACTTTGTTGGTTCCCCATGAAAGGCCTTACCCTCTATGAGAAGTAGATTGGGGGTGTGGGAAAGAAGTGGCAGTGGGAGGGGTGAAGGAGGGGGAATTCAGGTTAGTATGGAAAATTAATTGGAAAATTTAAAATAAAAACTGTTCAAAATTCTTACCCATAAGGGAAATCAAAATCAAAATAACTTTAAAATTCAATCTTAAATCTGTCAGAATTTTTTTTTTATTATTGAAAAAATTTCCGCCTCCTCCCCTCCTCCCATTTCCCTCCCCTTCCCCCCACTCCTCTCCCCCTCCCTCTCCAGTCCAAAGAGCAGTCAGGGTCCCCTGCCCTGTGGGCAGTCCAAGGTCCTCCCATGGGTCTAGGAAGGTGAGCATTCAAACAGGCTAGGCTCCCACAAAGCCAGAACATGCAGTAGGATCAAAACCCAGTGCCATTGTCCTTGGCTTCTCACCAGCCCTCATTGTCTGCCATGTTCAGAGAGTCTGGTTTTATCCCATGTTTTTTCAGTCCCAGTCCAGCTGGCCTTGGTGAACTCCTAATAGATCAGCCCCATTGTCTCAGTGGGTGGGTGGGTGCACCCCTTGCGGTCCGCTGGTGGGAATGCAAGTCTGTCAGAATTTTTAAGATAAAAATAATTGATAACTTGTTATGGACAGAATGTGAAGTGAGACAAACAGTCTTCCTTTACTGGTGGGTCTGCAAACTCGTACAGGCACTTTTCAAATAAACATGGCAGTTTCACAGAAAACTGGGAACAGATTTACTTCAAGACCCAGCTGTACCACTGCTTGACATATACGTAAAGGATACTCTACCACACCACAAGATCACTCGTTCTGCTATGTTTATATTAACTTTATTCCTAATGGGCAGAACCTGGAAACAACTGAGATGCCCCTCAACCAAATTCTTACGGGTAAAGATAATGTGGTACATTTACACAATTGAGTATTAGTCAGCTGTTAAAAATGACATCATGAAATTTACTGGAATATAGGTAGAACTGGGGAAAAAATTATTCTGAGTGAGGTAACCCAGACCGAGTAAGACAAACTTGGTATTTGCTTATTTATGAGTCAATAATTAGCCATACAGTAAAGGATAATCCACAGACACAGAGAGGCTACTTAACAAATAGCCTCAAAAAGGGATGCATAAATATCGCTGTGAAGGAGAAACAGAAGAGACATTGCTCGTGGACAGGGGAGGGCTCTGGATGTTGTTCTGGATGGAAACCAGAGGGATCAGCTGTGGGAGGATTAAGCGAAAGAACACTGGGTGAGACAACTGGAATCCGGTGTTGGGGAGCTTCTCTGGGAAGAGGTAGAAACCTAGTACAAGGGAAACTCTAAGGAATCAATAAAGGTGACCCCAGCTAAAAATCGGAGGAATGGGGGATAAGGAGCCTGGAGGTACTTTTCTCTTTAATCCCGTTGCTTATGATTAATTGGATTGTTATATCAGCAGACTTTGACTTCAAAACTCTTAGGGTGTCTGAATAGGAAATGAAGCTTAAATTGGTATGGTTGATAGCATATGGGGGGAAACAGACAGAGTTTTGTATGTGGTCAGAAGTAATGACACTAAAATAAAGAACAAGAGGACAGGTATACAAATAATTAAGTTAATACTCAGTTGTAGAATAATCACACATTATATAGATAGAAGGGCATAGACAAGGAAAGTTAACACTTGTATATTAGTGGGATGTTACGAGTTAATTTAATGTGATTTGAGTGTTAAATATTCCTGACATATTAACACTCTCTGTTGATAAGAATATTCCTTCTTTGGTATTAAATCATCTTTGAAATTTTGGTAGAATTCTGCAGTGAAATCATCTGACCCTGGGCTTTTTTTTTAGTCCAAAAAATTTGATGGCTGCTTCTATTTTCTTGTCTGATAGGTCTATTTAAATTGTTCATCTGGTCTTGATTTAATTTTGGTATGTGGGACCTATCAGGAAGATTGTCCATTTCATTAAAATTTTCTAATTTTCTAGAATACAGGATTTAGAAGTATGACCTAAGGATTTCCTCCGTGTCAGTTTTTATATACCCCTTTTCATTTATGACTTTATTAATTTGGATATTCTCTGATTTTTTTTGTCATTTTGGATGAGGGTTTGTCTCTTGTTGATTTTCTCAAAGAACCAACTCTTTGTTTCATTGATTCTTTGTATTTTTCAATACAAAGAAAATACAAATTTATTTGTATATTATTTGTATTTCATTGATTCTTTTTGTTTCTGTTTTATTGATTTCAGCCCTCAATTTTGTTATTGACTGTCATTCACTCCTTGTTGGTAAGTTTTCTTTCTTTTTTTTTGTTCCAGAGCTTTCAGGTGTGCTAATAAATAGCTAGTGTGTATCCACATACTTTATGTAAGCACTTAGTGCTATGATATTTCCTCTTAGCACTGTTTTCATAGTGCCCCATATATGGATATGTTGTGTTTTCATTCTCATTGAATTCTAGAAAGTCTTTAATTTATTTCTTTATTTCTTCCTTGAACCACTGATGATTCAGCTGAGCATTGTTCGATTTCCATGAGTTTGTAGGCTTTCTGCAGTTAGTGTTGTTTTTGGATTCTAACTTTTAGCCATTGTGATTTGATAAGACACTGGGATTTATTCCAACTTTTTCATGTCTGCTGAAATTTGTTTTGTTACTAAGTGTGTATTCAGTTTTAGAAAAGGTTCTATCAGGTCCTGAGAGGAGGGTATATATATTCATTTATGTTTGGGTAGAGTGTTCTGAAATTCTGTTAAGTAAATTTAGTTTGTCTGTTACATGACAGCTTTCTAGAAGAAAGCCAGGCAGCCAGGATACTTATTTTGCATGTACATTAGATTTAAAATAATTTCCATTTCAAAGAGTCATATTTTGTGGTATATTCTGCAACTGTCCTGGATGAACTAATGGGAGAATTAGAAAAAGAAGAGTGTAAAAAGTTACATCAATTTTGCAATGAAATCTAAAAAATGTTTATGAATATTCAAAAATATCAGTCTTATTCTCTAAGACATTTTAGCGATGCCCCTTCTGTCTTATTGATGTTAGTGTTAACCTTGCGCCTTTGCTAAACATATTATCCCTTCTTTAAGTTCTTTTTTACTGCCTGCTAAAGATTCCCATCAGTTCTCATATCAGCTGGTCTATTAAAATGGCGCCTTAGTTCTGTTTCTCACCTTTAAAACTTAATCAAGTTCTAATATCCTTGTCCTTTCAAAAACCAATGAATAAAATCTCATTTATCAGACAGAATAGACTTTTGAGTAATATAACATAATGATATAATGATGAAGACCTGATTGCAAATATGAGCATTTCAGTATTTATCTTAAATAAAAAATAAAATAAGTCCTTCTTAAAATCAATGTGGCTTTCTTATCGTTAACCTTATGTCATGATAGATGAATAACTGAGGACGTAATTGGGCTTCCTTAGTATATGTCTATGTGTTTTACTTTACTTTATCTTGTCAAAAATTATACAGTGAAGAGTTTCTTAATATAACTTATTTTCTGGTTCAAGATGTGATAATATCAGTTATACAAATACTCATTGTTCAAGGTATAGTTCATGAAGTAGTTTTTAAAGAAATGCTTTGAAAATATCATTCTACCTGGTGTTGTATTGTTCTTCATATATGGTATCTTATTGTAAAATATTCATTTATATTTTTAGAAAAAAAAACTGCTACAAGTACGGATAATAAGTGTATCTACTCTTTATGACAAATGCAATATAACAGAAAGGGTATAAACATCAGTCCAAATGCAGAATCATGTCTTTTAAAGTCACTAAAAGACATTTTAAGTACTGTATAAATTTTAAAAGTGTGTCAATTTCTATATCCTTATTAAGGAAGTTTCACTTTCAACTTTATCAGGTCATTTAGGCTGTGCTTTTCTAGAATGAAATTCAAAAAAATGTTTCATCATCACATTCCCTGTTAAAACTGTATGAAACATTAGCATGTGTTCTGAAGTGAACTTCTCCCTGAGGCCAGGTGTTGGAGAAATCTGTGTCTCAGTGATACTCAGTGAAGACTTCAGCTTGCCCAGATGTCTCTAAAGTAATTTACTTTGCAGCAACAGTGAGCTTTGGTGTCAGAATTAGAATCCTTTGAAAATACTTCTGTTTAATTACCAAAATTAGTTATTTTCATCCTCAGCATTGCTTATAGAAGTACTCTATTCTGTAATTGCATCTGGAAAATGACTCCTAATAGGTGAGACACACAGAATTAATACCTTACTAAAATGATCAACAGAAAAGATCAAAGCAGCCATATTGTGGAGACTTTGATAAATTAAGCTATCTTTCTTATTTGTTGATAGCAATCATCCCAATAAATTAGTGAAGTTAATTCAAAATATGAATACATATTAAAGGAACAGGAAATTATAAATCAGAGAGAAAACGATATCAGCCAGAATGGCATAAGATACAAGACTCAGCTCTCTGTTAGTCCATAATAATTGCAATGGATAGGCCTTACTTGTAATTTATGAAAAATTATCAAATATAAATAAATAAAAGGAAGAATTTTATATTTGAACAAGAAAAGCAATTGGAAATAGAGAAAATGGTCTGAGAAGAGAGACTTTTTATACAAATCTTTACAGGGACGGTGTTCATTTGTTCCCTGATGGAAGGAGGCCACTTGTTCTTCCTGGCTACCTGGCTAGCTTAGACCCGAAATAATCACACAAAAACTGTATTAATTAAATCACTGCTTGGCCCATTAGCTCTAGGTTCTTATTGGGTTACTCTTTCATATTAATTGAACCCATTTCTGTTAATTTGTATATCACCATGAGATCATGAACTACCAGCAAAGTTTCAACACATTTATCTCTGGAGGCGACTCTGTGACATCTCCCTGATTCTGCCCTTCTTTCTCCCAGAATTCAGTCTAGTTTTCCCTACCTACCTACCTAAGTTCTGCCTTGCTATAAATCCAAAGCAGTTTATTTTTATTCATTAATGGTAATCACTGCACACCAAGGGGACTCTCATATCACCTCCCCTTTTCTTTTTAAATCAAAAAGAAGGTTTTTAGCTTTAACAGTAAAATTACATATAACAAAACATGTATCAAGCAAGAATTAAAGTTACAATATTTATATATACTTTATCTATTATCATAAATAAGGAAAACTATAACTATACATTCTTCACTCTATCAAAGACTCCAGAAGGATATAATATTACCTAAGTAAACAGACAATATTTATATATACTTTATCTATTATCATAAATAAGGAAAACTATAACTATAAATTCTTCACTCTATCAAAGACTCCAGAAGGATATAATATTATCTAAGTAAACAGAAAGTACATTGTAAGCAATTTCTAAAACTCTGGAATTGACAGAGACATCTTGCTACCTGGACAGTCACTCAAAGTTTTTCTATACTGTTGGGGCATTCATCTTCAGCCTATTCTCCCATAGTATTCAGCAGACGTTTCCATAAGCAGGAAATTTCAAAGACATTTCTGCCTATATTGGAAGTTTATCAGGCACTTTCTTCTGTATCATGAAGAATGTCTAGCAGACTCTTTCATGCAGTAGGAACCCTGAAGAATCATGTCTGCCCTTTACTCAAGTTCAGCAGTCATTTCTCTGTGGATCCTGCATATCCAGTTGAGCAGTCCAGGCAAGAGCAGTTTTTTTTTGCCCAAAATGGTTAAGAAACTCCATAAGGAGCCTTGATGCCCATCTTTCTCTTGAAGTAACTGGTGTTGCCAAGAGCAGACATGTCTCACTGTAATGAAAAGTCTTAAGTTCTGTTCTATTATTATTATTATTATTATTATTATTATTATTATTATTATTAAAATTTTCTGCCTCCTCCCCGCCTCCCATTCCGTCTCCCTCCCCCTTTTCCCCTCCCTCTCCAGTCCAAAGAGCAGTCAGGGTTCCCTGCCCTGTGGGAAGTCCAAGGTCCTCCCCCATCCATCCAGGTCTAGGAAGGTGAGCATCCAAACAGGCTAGGCTCCCACAAAGCCAGTACATGCAGTAGGATCAAAACCCAGTGCCATTGTCCTTGGCTTCTCATCAGCCCTCATTGTCTGCCATGTTCAGAGAGTCTGGTTTTATCCCATGTTTTTCAGTCCCAGTCCAGCTGGCCTTGGTGAGCTCCCATTAGATCAGCCCCACTGTCTCAGTGGGTAGGTGCACCCCTCGTGGTCCTGACTTCCAAATGAGCAGAAGGAGGGACGACATGAGCAAGGAAGTCTTAAGTTCTTAAACATTTTAAATGCCATATTCTGAAGGTCTCTGAAAGATTTGAAAATACCTATATAACTGAAATATATCTCTATACATCTAGAAAATCTTACTAACATGACTACACCTTCTTTCTTTTCAGCATTCAACTTAGTTTTCCTGCCTAGCTCTATTCTACTAAGCCACTAGCCGAAAAAAACTTTATTCATTAACCAATAAAAGCCACACATATACAGAAGGACATCCCACATCACATCTTTTGAACAAATTTAATTTTTAAAGGTATGCATTGTACATTAAATTGATACTTAATTTTAAAGCAAGAGATTGTGATAAAATAATGAAACAAGATAACTTTTGTGGGATTCACTTCAATTTAATTAATTTCTAATTGCAAGATTTACAATGTTTTAGAAAACAAAAGAGTTGTAGCACATTTATTTTTTTCAACTGCTCTGTTTTTGCTGTTGTTGATGTTGGTTTTTGTGATTTTGTTTTGTTTTGTTTTGTCTTGTGGCAGAGCCTGGAAGATGCTGTCCAGGCTGGTCTTTATTGTATAACTGAAGATGACACTTAATTCTTGATTTTCCTACCTCTCCTTTCATGTCACATTTCTTCTGAAAACAACTATTAATATTAAGTAAATTTCAGGAACATAGTACATCTATACATTAAGAATATTATTGGACATAGCATTATTCTATTCAATTGTTGATATTAAATGCAAAAAGCCTATTTGTATGTACAGCATTTGATACTTACAAGACAAAATATTAATAGGTAATAAACATTGTAGTGTCTGTCACATGAGATTATAGAATTTCTCTCTTGTTTATCATACCATACTCAAAGAAAATTCTATAAAAGTCCAGAATAAATTTAGCAATAATTACTAAACTGAGTAAAACAGACATACTCTTTTTCCTTGGAATGGGGAATGATAAAATATTGGCATCTCAGTTACTTTTATATTTATATTGCTATGAGAAAATACCATGTCTAAGGCAACTTATAGAGTAGTAAGATATTACTTATTACTATAGAAGGTATCATATCCAAAACTTTCATGTCTGGGAGAATAGCTGGTGGCAGGTTGGCATGTGCAGGTGCAATGAATGTGAGCTTATATCTGATCCCTGAGAACTTAACGGAGAACATTCCACTGGAATGGAATGGGATTTTGTAACCTCAACGTTCATGTACAAGCGACAAATCTCCTCCTACTTAATAAGGGAGCATTGCCAGTGTATCTCATCCATTAGAGGTCATTTTATAGATGTGATTACAGAAAAGAGAAACTGTATAAACAATGTTGGAGATGAAAATAACTAATTTCTGTAATTAAACAGATTGTTTTTCCAAATAATTTTGATCCTCTGGAAAAAAAAAGGTCCAAGAACACCAGATCCCCAGTGGAAAAAGAAAGCAAATTCAAAGTGTCAAGAAAATGACCACGTACATGATAAAAATAAGATATGTAAACATGACTCTGTTGTGAGGAGAGCGGCAGGCTGTGTCCCGCCACCCGGCTAGCTCTACCCGAAATAATTACATGGAAACTGTATTCTTTTAAACACTGTCTGGCCCATTAGTTCCAGCCTCTTATTGGCTAGCACTTATATGTTGATCTAACCCATTTCTAATAATCTGTGTAGCCCACGAGGTGGCTTACCAGGGAAGATCTTAACCTGCGTCTGTGTTGGGTGGGAGAATCATGGCGACTCTGACTCGGCTTCTTTCTCCCAGCATTCTGTTCTGTTTACTTTGCCTATCTAAATTCTACCCTATCAGAGGGCCAAGCAGTTTCTTTATTAATTAACCAATGAAAGCAACAGATAAGATACAAGACCCACCTCTATCATGACTCAAGTCCTGAAACAGATGAAGACAAAAGTGGTAATTGAGTTGTGTACACTTATTTCCTCCCTGTTTCAAACTTGAAGTTTTTGAGAATTACTGTTGTAACTCCTTTTTTCTTTTTTGTACGTATTATTTTGGAGTTGTGTTACACCCCCCCAACACACACACACACGATTCTTTTTTAAATGTGAACTTTATTGAGTTGATTTGTTGATAATAAGCTACTTGGGTAATTTGTACCACTAAAGTTTTGATGAAATTAAAATAGAAAAAAGAAAGAAAAGAAAAGGATCCTTATAAAAAGGGAGAAACCATTTAATCCTTCCCAAATTGTACCAATGTGGGCACAGGTATTCAAATATATGAGTCTATCGGGAGCATTTTTATTTAAACTGCATTAGTTGGCTATCTCTTAACCAGAAGAGATTGCTATAAAGCAGGGCACTTTACCTAAAACCAACTGAAAGAACAGTGTATATATTCCATTCTCTGCTTATTCTAGGAGCACAGCTCTTCTGTAGGAATGCCACGAGTTATGTCACTGATTTTCAGATTGTATCAATAATTTGATATGCTCATAATATTCACTTTTTGTTGGACAGAACTTTTGTGCTGTAAAACGTATTGTTAATTTTTACACTGTAAAAATGAAAAAAAATGGTTTCTAGGACAACTATTTATTTCTTACTTGAGGCAGGGTGATAGTGCAAGCACAAACAAGCCCATGTAAACTCAAAATGAGCAAGCAAAATTGGCCAAGATAACCTGTCAGTGTACCGAAAGCATGATAACTAATGACGGGCACTCCTAGCCAATGACAACATACCAGCGTGACCATCAGTTTCATAGTAATCAAACAGAAACGTTAATGCAACAGCTTAATTTCCCTAACCCCATAAAAATCCCCGACCTTCTTTATCATAAAGCACTTCTGTATTGGAATCTCCCAAAGTCTGTGTCTCTAAAATCTACAACTGGTGCCCAGCCTGGATGAACCCTTCCCTTTTGCTCTTTTTTTTGAAGGGGGGGGGGTTCCTTACCCTATTTTGGGCGTATTTCTTTTTTGTTTGATGCCGTAGTTGCTGTCCCCCATCAGTGGCAGCTCTCTTAATTCACAGAAAGACTTTGGTCCTTCGACTATGAATGAATCTCCTTTCCCTTCTGGGATTAGAATGTTCCATTCAGAAGGTGGCTACTCCCCTAGCTTGACCTTGGAACTGAGTACGGGGACCGAGATGCATTTGGTGCCACTCATCCCATCTTGTGGCCGCTTTTTTGTTTGCTGCCAATCCTGGGGCTCATCATGAATGAGGCCCCTTTCATGGAGAACGGGGCCTTTCCTTCTCCCCCAGCGCTGTATTCCAAGGACCTAGCTGGCCAACTTTCTTCTTCAGTCTCTTCCTCCTCTACCATGTCCTCTAAATCAAAGCTCAAGAAACATTTTTCCCTCTGTTCATTCGCTCAGTCTGAAGTTCTGTAGAAGGCATCCTTCAGTGGTAAGAAGCCATTGATACTTCCTCCCCAGCTGGGCCTCTGGAGACCACACCAGCCTTCCAGTCCTAGGTGGAAAGAGCAACTTCAACTCCTATGGTGGTGCTGAGACCAGTGAGGGGATTGGATAGTGTTGGCATATCCACTGGAGCGAGATGGACTCAGGAGGGCCAAGGAGACATTGGTCATCACAAAGGAGTGGACAGTGGCACCTGTCAGCCATTCTCACTTTAACCAGGGGCTTTGGGTAAAAAACATACAACAAAAAATTCAAACAACAACATCCCCCCCTCCAAACAAAAATATTTGCTATACTGGTCTCAGTTTAATAACTGAAGGCAGGATGAGCTCAGGAAGTCAGTGGGGTCCCCACCAATTCTGGGGAACCTGAACTATGCCTTCTAGCTTGCCTCAGAAGCTCTTTTCTTCAGGTTGTATTCATGGGAAGCTTCTGCAGAGAATCCAAGAAAAAAGCATATCCCCCCCCCCATCCCAAGAAACTGGGAAGTGTTCTTTCAGTCTCCAGCCCAACCATGTGATCACCCTAGCCTTCTTCCCAAGGGGGTCTCACTGACTGGCTCTCAATCTCCTGAGTCAGTGGAAGTCTTCACCTGCTTGGGCAAGGTCAGGTGTCCCCCTTCAGATTGAAGTACAACCCCTCAGATTCAAAGAGATAAAGTCCCTTGGCTAACCACAAGCTCCCCACTCCCGAACTGTTGGGGAAAGGAAGAGATGGCCTGGGAAACCCCAGCTCACAGCACCTGAAAGGTAGATGCAAGTTAATGTATGGGAACTAAGTATACCTGAATGACCCGCCTAAAAACCCTAACATCTTTCCTCAGAGGGCAAAAGACTTTTAGTTAGTTAGTTACATTTTTACTTTACTTAAAGTTCTTTCTTATGTGTATAAGCATTTTGTCTGCTTATATGAATGTATAACATGTGTATCTGGTGCCCTGGAAACTGCATTTACAAGCAGTTTGAGCTGCCATATAGGTTTGGGAACTGAACCTATGTCTTCTGGTAAGGGCTCTTAACTGCTGAGTCATCTCTTCAACTTCCACATTTAAAAAGCCATTTATTCCTTTACATTTTATTTTATTTGTGATTTTAAACATTGATTTGTTTTTAGATTTTCATTGTATTTTTAGTTTTTACATTGATTGATTGATATGTGTGTGTGTTGTAGAGACAGAGAGAGATAGGGATGGCAGAGAGAAGGGGGAGTGCAAGGCATGAGAGGCATGTACAGGCCTGAGAGCAATTCAGTCTCTCCCCACGTGGGGTCTGAAGATCAGACTTGGGCTGTCAGGCTTGGCAGTGAGCACCTTTACCAAGTGAACTATCTCAATGACCCTATTTACATTTTATTTAAGGGAGTGCCTGTGGGGGTCAAAGGACAACTTCAGGAGTCAAGGACTGAACTCAAGTTTGACTGCAAGCACCTTTACCCTCTGAGCTGTCTCCCTGCCCCATGAAATGACTTCTTCCTCCTCTCAGCTCCTCCTTCTTTTGAGCCTCCGAATGGGAGATAGGGCAGCTTCCCACTTGAGTGAAGGGCTCTAAGCCCTTGTCTGAGGACTGGCGAACCCCCAGGGACTCTAGCATTTGACTGTGAATATATTGGTGAGACTGTCACTGTGGACAAAGATGGATTCGATTGTGTGTGCTTTGGGGTAATTTCTGTGTTGGGTGACCCCATGAATCTGAGACATTTTGGGGGACCGGGCATAGGTGTCCCTATCAGGTGTGTAGCCATATATATAGGATAGTCAGTGAATTTATGTTTCAGCATCATAAGGCCCAGGCTGTGGTTGCAGTACCTGAAAAAGGGGAGGGGGAAATGGTGACGCATGATGTCGTCGGTGTTTATCAGTGGTCTCTTGTGTTTACAGTCGGGCTGCGTGGAGGGGCAGCATAAGCAGGAGGCTGAAATTGAGTCTTGGAGGGGGAACCTTGAAAGACGGAGCAAGAATGAAATGGTACAGAGAGAAAAGGTGCTCAGTTTTATGGGTGCTGAAGAAGCTTCCCCTGACCCAGCAGGAGTGGTTCCTGCAGGAGAGGAGGCTTGACTGTCCTCAGGGAGAGGAGACAGCCTCAGTGGCAGAAGTGTCGCCTATTGTTCTGAAGTGAAGGATAAAGTGAAGGAGGAAGTCACTGGGAGTTCTTTGTACCACTCAAGGCATCCCAGCCTTGATTTAGCGTTCCCTGTTCTACTATCACTGAAGTCCGCGCAATCACAGCTCTGCCTGACAGGGAGAACACATTTGTGGTTAAGGTAGAAGGCCTTCAGAGTATATTTTGACATTTTGGAGACAACTGATGCCTTTTTTTTCTCTACTCCCATCCTGCCTCTTCCCTCCCCTTCAACTCTCTCCCAAGGTCCCGATGTCCACAATTTACTCAGGAGATCTTGTCTTGTCTTTTTCTACTTCCTATGTAGAACTGACTCACTTTATGTAAAGACCTGGATGTCTGACATCCTGAAGTTGCCCTGCCTGGCACTCAGTGAGAGTAACTATGACCTGTAGCAGTGGGTTTATGGGGCCCTTCCGATTGACCATCAAAGTCCTTCTCCCCTAGTTCTGCCTCCATTGCTGCCTGCCATTTTGACTCAATGGAACTGCTTCCCCTGGAATTGCCCCCTCGTATTCCCATTTTGGAGGGGCCTCCAACAGGGACAGTTTATCACCTCTCAACACTCTACCGTCCCTTGTTACAGGGCGAGTCAGAGGGTGCTAAGGAGGATCAGCTCCACTCAGTATATCCTTGGTTCTAGGACATGCTCTCTTGACTCAAGGCTGCCACGTTAGTGCTGGAAGGAGGCACCAGCTCTCATGGTCTCCTGGTACATCAGAACGAGACAAGATACAATGAATAAAAGAAGATATATGAAAGAGGAATAAAAATAAAGAATTTCTTCAGTCACATCAGCAATCAAAATTATACTGGATATCTTGAAAATTCGAATATGAATCAAATATCAAACAATGACAGAAACCAGCAGCAATTCAGAAGTATACATTTGTAAGCTATTTTGTTCAACAATCAGCAAATTCAGTCACCAGTCTTAATGAATTAGCAACTGTTTTAATGACACCATTATTTCCAAAAATCTAAGAGTGGAGCCAGGCAGTCATCAAATGTTAGAAGGGACAAGTATGAAGATCACAATGTTGAAAAGAGGGTAAATGTCTGCAATTATATATGTAAATATTGTGTTCTTATCTAATCATGCATTTTCCTTATTCCTTCATATACTTATCAAGTGGTAGAAACTTTTTCTTTCAATGTTTTTTCACTCTCTTGTAAACAGTAAAATCTCTGACAATCCACTGTTTACTTACAAATATGTGATAACTATGCCAGTTATTCTTTTATTCTGTGAATGAGAAAATTCTTATATTTTTCTTTTATATAATATTTTGCATCTAATAACAAGATATTTCTATAAGTGACAAGTGAGAAACATTTGTTTCTGGTAACTATTTCTCTAAATCCATCTTCTACACTAAGTGCATATTTCCAAATATGCCAGGTTATTTACTGGTAATGTATTCTAACATTTAATGTTGTTGATTTAATAACTGAGTATCATTACTGTCAGAGATGCTTAAACTATTAAAATTAATAGTGGATGTTACAGTGTTGCTGATGTGATTTAATATTGCTTGGAAACTTTATCAGTTGGCATCTACTCTTTCTCTTTTAGTTTTTAATGTGGCTCACAGCAGAGACACATTACTTCTTTATGATATAGATAAGCGTTGTGCTTTTGTTCATTTGTATATTTTTCCTGTAGCCATTGTTGTTATTTTTGTTATAGTTTCATTAGCTAAGGCTACCTTTATATCTTTATTACATTATACAGATGAAGATGAACTTAAACTCCTAATCCTTATGCCTTCACCCATTGCAAGATTATCAGCATGTACCACCATACTCAACTTCTTTTCACCTTTTCTTTTCTAAAATGGCTTTATTGTTTATTTTATGTCTCTTAATTGAAATAGAATTCCATCACTTTCCATCCTTTTTCTTTCTCCAGTCTCTCACAATTCCCCTCCTTCCAACTCCATTTATTTTTACCCCTCCATCTCAAAATAATATCCTATTACTTCCAAATTAATGTACACACACACACACACACACACAGAAAGAGGGAGGAGCAGGAGAAAGAGAAAGAGAGATTGCTTGCTAAGTTTGTTTTTGTAGTTTTGTATACATAGGACGGACCGCTTTGTATTGGACAATCAGTTTGGATGCTCATCCCTGTTAAAGGGTAATTATCTCCCTCCATGCGCTTGCAGTTCTTTTCACTGATGTTTGTACCCAAGGAAAATGTTCCCTTTAATGTTTTCATGTGTCTTGATATTACCATTATTCAGATACAGACCACAAAAGAAACAATATTTTTATCCTAGATTTCAAGCCTCCAAAATTGCATGAAAAGGAATGTCTCCTTTTTAAAACATCCAGATAGTACTCGTTCAATAGAGCAGTGCCTTTAAGAAATGCTGCTAGACCATTTACAGTTCTTAACCTTTGGGCTATAACCCCTTAAGGTTGTATATCAGATATTTACATGATGATCCATTATAGTAGCAAAATCACAGTTTGTAGATGAAAGTTTCTGTTCCACCCGATCCTGCAGTGATTCAATACCCCCAAAACAAAGAGTCTTATAACAACTGTAAACTGTTTGATCTTTAAGCTCAGGCTTATTATTAACTAGCTCTTACAACTTAAATTAACACAGCTCTTGTCTATGTTTAGTCATGTGGCTTGGCTCCTATTCCCAGTAAGACATTCTCATCTTGCTTCCTCTGCAACCAGCTTGTGACTGACTCTCTGCCTTTCCTCTTCTGAAAATTCTTTTAGTCTTGTCACCCTGCCTATGCTTGCTGCCTGACTACAAGTCAATCAGCATTTTATTAAACTAATACAAGTGACAAGACTTTACAGTGTACAAGAGGATTATCGCACAGCAACAGTTATAAAAAATGACAAAAATAATTTTATGGTTGGGAAGTCAACACAATATGAGGAACTGTATTAAAAGGTCATATCAATAGGAAGGTTGATAATCATTGAAGGAATTCTGATGAATAAAATATTGACTGTTTTGTGTCTAAGAGGAAATAAATCAAGAAATATTACAGAGATACTTAATCTGAAAACTCCAATCTATTTGTATATAACTTCAGAGAAGCCAGTTTTCCAGGTGATTTTAAATTTATATATTGAGTTGTAAAATTTGAATCAAGGAATTATGCACCAAATATTTTAAATGTTTATGGCAAAAATATATTGGTCTTCTTTACCCAAATTATATGACTGTTTAAAAATTTTCTGACTTCCCATGTCAATTAGAAGAAAGTATGTTAGGAATGCTACATTAGGATGATACTTTCTTTCTAAGAATGATCCATAAGTACCTAAGAAATATGCATAAAAATGTATTTAAAGAGTACAACCAAGATAATCAGAGCTAATAGGGAAACTAAAAGACACCTCAGAATGTGAAAGAGTGTCTTTGTCCCTTGGAAAGCCAGATAGATGATATAGGATTAGTTAATTACATAATCCATGGAATTCTCTTTTTTTCTTCCTTTTAAAACAAAAGTAGCATTTTTATGTTTAGTACAGTATCTATCACTATCACAAGGTCAATTTGTACAGCAGAAATTATCTTCAGTATGATTTCTCCTCTACAACCAGAAATGTATGAGCTAAGATTTTTCAACTAACATTTCATTTTAGTAAGATGTTAGTGATTTCTGAGAGAAACTTCATGCATTGTACAAGTGATAGACAATCATCTTTTGGTGTTAAAGCAAATTAAATTACAGTAATAGTCAATAACTTACACATTTTGATAGTGGGGCTGATCATTCCTACAAGTATATGAAGACCTTAGAAAAACATAGAATACGGAGAGAACAGTGAATTGCAAGCACATTGGTTTTATTGAAGAGATTGGTGTTGCTAAAACCTACCCACCCAACGGTCAATCTCTTATGGAATACTACCTAAGAGCATCTTATTTTTTGATTAATAAATCCACTCACTCAAGAACTTGAAATTGAGTGGTATAATCACAGGTCAGACATTGGATTATACCACTTAATTTCAAGTTCTTGAGTAGGAATGATCAGCCCTAGTATTAAGTCTTAATACTAATGTGGATAATAGTAACAGCTTTCAGTGGGACAAACTCCTAATCTGAAGAAAAGTAATTCTATCACTACTATTTCATTTTATTAAATTGTGTTTATTTTCTTACAGATTAGAGAGATAACCAGATTTGAGTTTGGTATTTTTAAAATCAATTTTGTGCAAGCTATTTTATTTTTAGCTAGGGGAACTAAAAATTTAAATAAAAAATAAAATTTTCTGTTCATTCTTAATTTTAAAAATTTATTAAAATATGATTACATTCTTTCCCCTCACTGTTCTACCCATCAATCCCTCCTAAATCTCTTTACACCAACAACTTTCATGCCCTCTCCTCATTCTCATTCAAGTTTATGGCCTTTTGGCTTTGATTACTATTGCTGTCTATACATCATAAATATTAAAATACAGCTTGTTTGATGTATTTAATATTGTGTGTATGTATATGTTTCCAGGGCTCATCCCTACTGCACCTAGAATTCAGAGAATAGCAGGTAAAGAGAGGTTAAAAATTTGAAACTCCAGAGAACAGATTGTCAGCTGCAAGACTGTGTCTCCTAGAAATGAGAAGGAAGCTATACACATGGCACATTAACTACTTAGATCAACAAAATATGTACAATGAAACCACCAATAGACATGCTAATCCAGAAAAGGGAATATCTCAAGGCTCTCCATCTCTAGAAGAGAACTTTATGCAACGAAAAACTATAAAGAGAGTAATAATTAGTCATTTTTATGGATGAGTACCCTGGTTATCAAATACCACAGGAAAAAATTTACTGTGAGGAAAATCATAGCAAAGAAAAATATTGTCTTTATAATATATACTCAATAGCATTAAATATTAAAGAGAAATAAAAATGTAAAAATAGCATAGCTGTTCCGTCTTTAAAAATAGTTAAGTTTTTATATTTTAAGTTCTTTGATTATTAACACAAAGTAATAAAATACATCTAAAAATGGTTGTCATTAAATATGATTTTAATTAGCTTTAGTTAGAATCACTTGGGGAATAAAACAGAGGACTTGTACTAGAGTCCTCAAACATGCTTTAATCTCTCAAGGCTCATATGTTGTCTGAGGATATAAGATGGTCCAGAATGTAAGTCCAGTATTTTAAGAATTTTACATTCTTTTGTATATATTATGATGCATAGAAAGATAAGGAAAAAATATTAGGTACATTTAAAATAAAATCAGTTAAAGCATGTAATTGTTTGCAACATCTTTGCTTTACCTTCTACATGTAAAAGATTTATTGCTCACAATTTTGCAAACTTGATACAATACACAGACATATAGCTAAAAATGTATACTTCAACATCAATAAGAAACCCTACATACTTAGAATCATTTTGGTTGCATGGTTTCAACCTTTTTAAAATTTTTATTGAAAATAGATTTTTCTCTCATACAAAACAACAGTACCACAGTTTCCGTTTTCTCAACTCCTCCTAGCTTTCCCCCACTTGCTATGTTCCCTGGATCCACACTCTGTCTTTAAGATTTAAAGCATTTGTATCTTAATTATTTTGTAAAATTATAAAATACATGTTTAATAGGTAGTTTTTGTTTTAAAAATACATTCAAACAACATCCAAGCATTTAATTTATGATTGCTACATAAATTTGTAAAGCAAATTAGGAGAAAAATAAGATTGAGACATAGATAATGATTTATACTTGTTTCGTTTTTAATTAACCACAACAATGGTAATAGAGCTGTTCTCCTTCTTATTGTGCTTCCCACCCACAGGCACACTCACATAGAGGCAGACACAAATATGCGCAAACAAAGCTGAGCTGAGAGATAAGAGAAATTAACATAGTCTAAAATGTTTTAATTAAAGTGTAATGTCTCAGCACTACCTCCTCCCATTAATCAACAGATGGATTCACAGTGTAACTTATTACTTGTTGTTTTCTGTGAAAGAACAGAACTCCAAATCTCGTGAAAATATGCTTACAGTAATTCATGTCTATATTTAATATGGAGTGTGCATAATAAATACATGACCTGATATATGTATGTGCTTTAAGTGCTATGCATTATTTAGCATGCACATATATTTGGTAAGCATTACATTAATATTACCTTTTAATTTATTTACCTGATGAGATACAAGTTTAAGTATCTTATAACGTGCCAATTTGGTATCTGATAGTGATTTTTTATAATCTCCCCTGTGTTTGTCCTTTCTATGAAATGGAACAAGAAAAAGAGAATTTATAACAATAAGAAGCAAGGTCCTAGGAAACCTTAGTAAATATATGTATATATTTATTTGTATATATGCAAAATATATGTATCATGTATTTAAATATATAAAAAACTGTCTTTATACTATATATACATGTATGTGCCTGTATGTATGTATATATATGTATAACATGTGTATGTGTCCATATATATACAGAAAGAAAGAAAGAAAGAAAGAAAGAAAGAAAGAAAGAAAGAAAGA
>JABTXL010005929.1:15424120-15460899 GCA_025134845.1 Neodon shergylaensis | reverse complement strand
AGAAAGAAAGAAAGAAAGAAAGAAAGAAAGAAAGAAAGAAAGAAAGAAAGAGTCATTGCATTTAGCCCCATCTGGTTTTAAACCACAGGATTGCTTTGAAATTTTGATCCTTCTACCTTTAGTTCCTGAGTGCAGGAATTTATAATGTATGTCAAGAAGCCCATGTTTATGAGAACTTGGTTGGGGTACAGGAACAGGGTTGTTAATACTATTTAAGCCCTCCATCAACTCAGTCACATAATTTTTTTTTTATCACAACTGTGGACCAGACCAATCTATCACAAACTGAAGGAGTTAAGCTAGTTCCTTGCCCTTCAAAATCCAAGGTACAGAGAGAGTAGGATAAAAAATGGACAAATATACTAAATGGAATATTGATATCACACATTCTCAAGGCTCAGAGGAATATAAAGATTATAAGAGCCAAAAGCTATTACAAACAATGCTGCTATGAACGTAGTTGAGCATATACTTTTGTTGTATGATAGGACATCTCTTGGGTATATTCCCAAGAGTGGTATTGCTGGGTCCAGGGGTAGGTTGATCCCGAATTTCCTGAGAAACTGCCACAATGCTTTCCAAAGTGATCGCACAAGTTTGCATTCCCACCAGCAATGGATGAGTGTACCCCTTACTCCACAACCTCTCCAGCAAAGGCTATCATTGGTGTTTTTGATTTTAGCTATTCTGACAGGTAGTCTCACATTGGAGCACCAGACTGAAATCCCAAGGTCCAAATCAGGAGCAGAAGGAGAGAGAGCATGAGCAAGGAACTCAGGACCGCGAGGGGTGCACCCACACACTGAGAAAATGGGGATGTTCTATCGGGAACTCACCAAGGCCAGCTGGACTGGGTCTGAAAAAGCATGGTGGGATAAAACCGGACTCGCTGAACATAGCGGACAATGAGGACTGCTGAGAAGTCAAGAACAATGGCATTGGGTTTAAATCCTACTGCACGTGCTGGCTTTGTGGGAGCCTAGGCTGTTTGGATGCACACCTTACTAGACCTGGAAGGAGGTGGGAGGTCCTTGGACTTCCTACAGGGCAGGGAACCCTGACTGCTCTTAGGGCTGATGAGGGAGGGGGAGTTGGTTGGGAGAGGGGGAGGGAAATGGGAGGCGGTAGCGGGGAGCGGGTAGAAATCTTTAATAAATAAATAAATAAATAAATAAATAAATAAGCCAAAAGCAGTGGATGTTTACACTGAAATACTTCTTTGTAGACATAAGGTTGTTTATACGAACTTACAGTGCATGATTACGTGCACAAGACCTTCATGAGATCAACACAGAGAAAAGTCTCTCCATGGGGAGGGGTGGGGTTCATGTAGTCCTATTATGAACTGAACAGCTATTACCAATTGATGACTCCTGTGACAGAGAGAGTCAGACATTTTTTCAACAACGCAGCATCTAACAAGGCTACCTATGCTGGAGTTGTTGGTCTTATATCAATGCAAATGGAATCAAAACTATATGGATTCAATTGGTTTTTCAAAAAGAATGTGTGAACTTGAGAAGAAAAAGCAGTGAGAGGAAAAGAAAAAGAATTATAAATAATTGGATGTGGGTGAATTTGATCAAATTGAGATTCACAACAAAGAGAGAAAAATACTAAATGGCTTGTGAAGAAACTTATTGTTTTTGTTGGAAATGTTCTTTATCTTTGATCTTTATTTCTGTCTTGCTAAGAGAAATGCCTTAGCAATGGAGAAATTAGGTAGCCTTCATTAAGCTTAAGAAACAAAGTTACCATAGAAATTCAAAACAAATCAAAATTCAATTTTATAAGTCAATATGTAGTAGGTCATCAACCATAGTTACATAGGGGTTTCAATTTTATAATTTTACATACAAAATGTTAAATTCTATCATGTACATATATACATGTAAATAATGTACAAAAGTAAAGTTAAAAACCTCTGTACCTTTCTTTTCTTTAATGTCTGGAAGGGTTTTCAGGTATTTAAAGACTTTTACTGCCGAGGTTACATGAAATCAAAAGACCAATGACTTCATAAATAACTTAGAAAGAATGATGGTTGAGGATTCAGTCTTTGAGAAGACATTATTATACGCCATTTAAGATTCATGCAACATCTTGTACAAAGGGTGAAAGAATGTATGTTCTAGATAGTGGGAAGAGAGACAGTTAAATATTAGCTTCTTAGCAGGACAGGGACAGGACAGAAATAAAAGTCTCAGCTCACTATGTGTACCAGCACAAGGTCAACAAAAGTTAAGTCTTTCAAATAGTTATATCTGGGTTGGATAATGCCGCAAGGGGTCCTAACACACAATGTTAATATGTTGGCAATTTACAGACTGTGGTAGAGCAGAAATATGGTATCTGGTTTTATACTCATTGGTGAATGAACAAGGCTCTGATGGAAAGTTTCAAACTCAGGTCAAAAAAGAATCCTAATTGAATGCTATGTGACACTACCTTAAACCAAAACTGGTAAACAAGAGAAGGACATTTTTAGGAAAGTGAGACATAGGAGTGATGCTGTGAGGGACTGGGGAGAAAAGAGGACAGTGTGAACAATTGGGATCAAACTATGTGTGCTCATGCACAATTCTGTCAATTCTTTTTAAAGTCGCCAAAGAGTAGTTCGAAAAGGGAAATATGCTGAAAACTTAAGTAAAAAGTTTTCTCACATACAACTGAATATAATGATTACTGAATTTATTGATGAAAATTTCTTTCAAATTAAGATAACAATTTTCCGAAATGATGCCAAGTCATCTAGAAAGCAAGTGCTCTATTTAATGAAGCTAAAATTGTTATGAAGCAGGAAGCATTTGATTTGACTGTGTGTAAAATGTTTGTCGAATTTAGTTGTCTAAGACTACGCTAATTAAAAATATGTAATTTTCAAAACCAACGAACACATTTTAAATATGAATAATTCACCATTTGAGTGTAAATTATTAAGTCAGCAAAGTAATGATTGTATTCACCATATCACCATCATGAATTCAGGTGAGCTGGCAGAATGTGGTGGCGTTGTATTTTAGACATGCAGAAAATTAACTTATAAGGTCAATTTATAATAAGAATATATTTCTGATATACAATATGAGAGTTCAAAAAATAGACTGAATGCACTCATAAATGCAAGTCTACAATAAATATCAAAATCTTTAAATGATAGTATAATCTAATCAATAAATATACATATATATCAATGTGACAAAATGATTCTTTTTTGTATATTTAAATAGTGTTGGACAACAAACATAGATTATCCTATAATTAAAGAACTATATATTATTATCTTGTTGCCAATAGCTTTGTTAATCACAGTGGTTCATTACATCAATTCATATTGACTCAACTTTACATGTATGTATGCAATTAGGGTTGAGATTACATAAATTGTATTGACAACATTAAAATCATTTATATTTACATTGTTTTATAAAAACACTGAGTCGTAAAATGAATATTGACTTGTATAGATTTTACAAAACATATGAGCCTTGTAGTGGCAGTTTTAATAATAAACAAAGGATGTTTATAATAGATTCATAAAATAGAAAATTATGTAATTTCAACCCTAATTACATTTCTAAGTTGGAAAGATACCTGATATAAACACTGTTTATAGAGAAAAAAGTGTACTCAGATCAATACCCTTAATGAAAGTTCCAAACAATGCTTAAGGGCAGAGTATAATTGTTAAACTATGAGATTTAAACTTAAATAAACATATATAAAATATCAAACTTTAAGAGGTTTATATGCCTTATGTTTCAATTCACTAAAACACACCTCAATATTAATTTTCCAACAAAATTTCTCCCTAAAACATAGTTTAAACATTAATGAGCATTAAAAATCAATATGAAGTCTTATGAAATTAAAAAATGACAATATGAAAATTATCTAACTTTTCTCTGGAAAAACAAATCTCATTTCACTCCAAATGATAGGATATATCAGAATTTGATGAACACTTAAGCTGCAAAATTAGTTAAGAAATTATCTTTGACATATTCTCTGAGTCATGCTTTCTAGAAATAAAGTTCAATAATTAACTCTCAGGCCTCTAACAATAGGTATCACTTACTCTTGTGAAAATAGAAAAGATTTTAGAAAGTCTAAAGATGTATCTTAAAAGTTTTGTGTATTTAAAATACATCATGCCCATATTCAGCAAAGCACTCTAAATACTAGAATGAATTTCAGAAATTTGAATTTGTATTATTTCTGAAATTCACTTTTGACATATTTAAGTTTTATCTCCATAACTGTATTTTTTGTGTATTCAAGCAAATTTTGTATTCCAGCAAACATGAAGTGATCTGCTGGAAATTCCAGGAAGAAAAAAAAAACTAATAGAAAATGAAATTATATTATCTGAAGTAGGGTAATGGATTATTAATGCTGTCATTTTAAATTTACATTTTAAAATTTCTATGTGTGTGTGTGTTTTTTCATGTACATATGGATTAGTGAGTGTATATAACCATAGATAATGGAGGGGATATTTGATCCTTTTAGTTGCATTCACAGGCAACTTCAAGACCCCAATAATGCTGTTGAGAACTGATCTTGAAACTTTTGTAAGAGCAGGTAATGCTTTTAACTGCTCAGCCATCTCTCCTGCCTCCCATATTATTACTATGTAAACATGGAAAAACATGGTAAAAAGGTGCTTTTTCACCACAAATAGTCAATCCTTCAAAAAATACATAGTTTAAAGCAATTTTAACCAAATCATAACAGATATCATTGATTTCTTTATATTTGGCCTTAATTCTCTATAATATTATAAAATAATAGTGTGGATGTGCCACAGTAACATAAAAGAATAAACATCTCACAAAAGAGCACCATACGCTTTTCTGCAATATTATTAATTATTTTAATTAAGAAAATGCTGCTGCAAGGAAAATTAATAATAACTTAAAGTCTTAAATTCATTCTAAATATTTGGTTGAATAGCAAACCTTTGGGGGTATAATCACCATTTAAATCTGTATTGGCAAGTTACAAGGAACTCTTTCTTTGATGGAAATGAACCAGTGACATAACATTTTCAGTGCTATTCATTCTCGATGGTAATTTACTTCTAATGTATAACTAAGGTATTATTTCTCACAGAATTACCACAGGGCTCTCAAGATGCATTAACCTAAAGGAAACTCATCAGTCTTTACCATCTCTAATTTCGATGAAGCAGTTCATCTTTTTGAATATTTTACAGTCACTGTCATTCTGTACACATTATCTAATTGTGCCTCCCAGATGCAGAAAAGGATAAAACGTGAGCTGAAGATAGAAATCATGTATTATACTAATTGTGATCTAATTTTCTGAACTACAGCAAAACCAGTTATCTTCACAAGGGAATGTCTGATTTGAACTTTCTTCTTGAACATGTGATAAATTTGAAAATAATGGATATAACTGAGGTGGTTAATAAAATCGCAAGACCTTCAGGTCATTATTAATATGATTTAGAATGGTTTCCAGACTGAAAAAATGTTAAAAAAAATAAAAGAAATATATTAGACTTAATTTACTTTGAAATTGAAAAGCTGTAATTTTGTGGTTTCACATTTTTATTCTTCTCTGACAAAGTCTCCTGATAATATTTTAATAGACAGATTTCTAAAGCAGTTCTGAGCAGAAAGTCAGAATCTATTTTGTGATCCAGATGCATTATAGCTTAAGTCCCAGGACACTTTAGCTGTCCTTTACTGTTTTGCTTAAAAATATCTACACTTTTTGTTTCTATGTTACTCTATATTGAAAAGACAATTCTTGGCAAACTACTATTTCTATGATTATTGATTTCACGAGGATGTATTTTCACATTTACTTGGAATTTATCAATTTCTTTTGAAATAAAATCAAAGCATAGTTTTGACTATTTATTAAATACCATTCCTACCTAATAATTTTCAATGTAGTCTAATATATTTATATTTATGTTACAAAAATCAGTTAATAAAAACATTCAAACAATGCTTTGAATGTATTATTTTTCTTATGCTTTTGACATTTTGAATTGTACTTTTTTCATTTTTCCCTCTAATTTCCAAAATACTACAATACAAAGAAATTAGAAGCATCTTGGGAGAAAAGTATTTCACAGGATGAATATATTCACTTTGCTCTCTTTTCTTCAGTCTCCAATAGTGACTCCCTAGGATAGTCTATAGCAATAATGTGGAACTCACATGAAGTTTTTTGAAAAGTATTTATTTATCTCTTTGAAACTAGCAACTCAAATAACTTTTTTTCATTCATTTATCTAAATAGATACTATGTAAATAGTGTTTGAAACAGTGGGGACTCTGTACATGCACAGAATTGTCATATTGAATGTATATGAAAACAATCTTCTTATACTGGGTTATACTATGTTTACCTGATTGTCCAACAATGGTAATCTGTACCTGGAAATGCTGAGAGCCCTGTAGCTGCTAGTCAATGAGGCTGAATTACTCAGAAGATTCAGTCTGGTCCTGAAAACCTGAGGCCTGTACAGTCACTAGTGTTCAATAGACCTTTAATGGTCAAAGAAATGAGCTTCAGAATCAGCCAAGAGCAAAAGAAGACAGAGGCAGTAGAAGCAAAAGCAGATGCATGCAACACAGACAGAAATGCAGTGGGCAATAATGACTGGTGCTTTTCACAAGCCTTGCACCCTGGACTGCTGTCATAATATGCTGCCCACTCTGAGGAAAGTCTCTTTCCCTCCAAATAATATAGAAAATATTATCACAGATACAGCCAGAGACATGCTTCTTATTTGATCTCAGTTTTTGTCAAGTTAAAAATCAATATTATTTGTCATTAGTATGGTTCTCAAAATATATTATATATAATACATATATAATATATATAAATATAACATATATATGTTACCATTAACAAGCAATTAATTCTCATGTGACCCATATTACCTTCCTTCTTTGTGCTCATAAATTTCCTCCTCATACTTTCTACTAATATAAAGGATAATTTATATGGTTTCAATTTCTATCATTATGAATGCTAATACCAACCCATGTCAGAAGGCAAAATTATATCACTCTTGAAAACTCCTTTTGATTCTGTATTGTTTGTAGTGTACTACCGATTATGACCTGAATATCACATCTTGCTTCACATATGATTATATTGTTCATTAAGTTTCAACACAGAGATTTTCCAGGGAATGTATTAGAGTACACCTTCTTTCTCTAGGTAAAATGGACTTGAAATTCAGTCCAGTATTTATGATTTTGTAAGGATGTAGTTTGGTTAATTGTAACATGAACCGGGCCTGCTTGTTGGGGTTTCTGTTCTTCCTGTTACCCACAGCCGGCAAGCCCCAAAGAAAATCACACAGAGATCTCTGTAAGTTAAAAAGCTGATTGGCCCATTAGCTCAGATTTCTTATTAGTACTTATGACTTATATTAACCCATTATTCTGATCTATTTTAGCCATGTGGCTCAGTACCTATTTTCAGTGGGGGCAGATCACATCCTGCTGCTTTGGTACTCTGTACAGGACTGGGAGGAATCAATTTCCTCTTTCCCAGAATTCTCCTGTTCTCATTTCTACTTCCTGTCTGGTTTTCCTGCCTATACTTCCTGCTTGGCCAATCAGCATTTATTTAAAACATAATTGACAGAATACAGACAATTCTCCCGCACCAGTTTCTCACATAAGATGTGTCTATTTGCTCAGTTCCCAAAAGATTTTTTTACTCACCTCCCCACAACACACAAACACACACACAGAATGTATTGAGCATAAATCAGGTTTTCGATACATTTATGCTCAGAGCATTCTGTGTGTGTGTGAGTATGTGTGTGTGAGTATGTGTGTGTGTGAATGTGTGCGTGATTGACTGACATAAAGCCACTTATTTTTTTTTGCACATCTGATGAAAATGTAGTCATTAAATTGATTTTCTCTCTTTAGAGCTAATTGGACTTTTGTTCTGCTTTAACTTAGATTTTACTGTTTTTTACCTTTTTTTTCTTTCATTATTAAATCTATAAGGTCTACTGTTCTTACTCATGAAAAAGGCTGTGGAGGTTATTTTTTAATATCACCTCATTATAAAATGTTTCCCTTGAAAAAATAAAATTCTTTCTAACACAAATATCAAAGTTAAAATGATATGTTTAGATATTCTCATCAATGATTTGAAATCTGTATTGTTCTATTAGATGTTGTATGGTAGTCATTTAATTTCAAGCTAAAACATTTTTAAGTGTCTGTGTTTTGAATTGCATTCTTCTTCATGACTGTTCATTTTCCTTATGGTCCTCTTTTTGTTCATTTATGCTCAAAACATTGTATGAGAATAATTACGAACTTATATAAGTATGTGATACCCATGATGTCACTGTCTTACCAAAGAGACATCCATTTTCTCTTACTAAACATAATATGCTTGCAAAGTAGAGTAAATGAGGTTTTTTTATTTTCCTGTGATACTATATCAGGGCTTTTTAAAACTTTCCTAATCAGGACACTGTTTAAATCAGAAAATTTATTCTTAACTATGTATTTACATATGTAAAATAAGTATACAAACCAAAAATTATAATAAATTATAAGATCTTATAAGTTTTATAAAAATTAAAAAGTTTTTCAAAAATGCTTTGATAGTCATATAATTTAGCATTTTTAAAGATTAAAGTGAATATCTATATTAAGGAGATGACCACATGTATTTTTATGAACAAGTAAACTTAGCTAAATATTTTACACTACAGTACAGAGATCATCCTTAATGTTTGTCAGACTTCATTTCTATTTATAATATATTAACTAATATAACTATATTTAATTTAATTATAATTAATATGCCCACTATACATAAGTCTATAATATGAAGTTATTATAAAATGTTTTAGAATCTATGAGAAACTTTTTCAGTAAACCGAAGCCAAATTCATTGAATAAGATTTTCTATAAGTCAAGTCAGTAACTCCAACATCAATTTTTAAAAGAAATATTAAAAAATCATTACAATTTGAAGATATACCATTGGATATTTTCATGAAGTTAATGATGGAAGAGATATATAAAAAGTCTTGGATTTTCTTAAGTAAACTGATTGCTGATAAAAACAAAAACTTCCCTGCCCAGTTAAATTATTTCACATTTCTCATTTGTTTCATTTTCATTTTTGTTGAAAATAGATTTTTTCACACAGTTATACCAATTACTGTTCCCCCTTTTCCAATTCCACTTTGATCCTCCTAACTTCCCCCCACCCAAATCTATATCTTTTTTCTTTCTCTCAATAGAAAACTGTCATCCTATAAAAAGAATACAATAATATAAAATAAAATAAATCAAACAAACTAGGATAGGACAAAACAAATAAACCAAAAAAAAAAGTCAAAGAAAAAGCACAAGAAACATGGACAAAGATCCACACACGTCAAAATCTCAGAGATCTCCTAAAAACACAAAATCAGAAAACATATTATAAAAACAAAAGGAGTGTAAGGAAAAAGAAAACTCCCCAGGCAAAGTATTGTGAGATGAAAAGCCTTCACAAATACTACTTAGTTCATTTTTTTTTTCTGTATCTACTGCTAGGTATAGGGACTCCCATTAATGTGGTTTGTATACTCCGTGAGTCTCCATTGGAGAAAACTAATTTTTCCTTGTGACCAGTAACCAATTGAAGAAAGGTTCTGTGTTAGAGAAAGAGCATGTGTCTATTTCCCCTCTAACTGCATTAAGGCACAGACTTTTGCTGGTCCTATGCATATTTTCACAGTTCACAAATGCATTGAAATGGCTGTATTCAGGAAGACATGTTTTATTGCTGTTTTCCATCGTGAGAAGGCTAGGGACAAATCCTCATATCAAACCTGGAAAAGGAATCCCAGTAGAAGGAAAAGGGCCCTAGAGCAGTTAGAAACATCCCTACACCCACTCTTAGAAATGCCACAAAAACCACAAGTAAAACATTTACAACAGATAACAGAGGATCTAGTGCAGACCCATGCATGCACTAGACCCATTTCCTCACAGGAAATATAAGCCAACAGAGTACTTATAAAGTAGAACAATTATACTTTGTCAAATTTAAGAAAAAGTTACAGTTTAAGCAAGGTTCAATGATGGTTGCTCATTTATTTCAACTAAAAATTCTGTAGATTATAATGTTTCAGACAACCTAATAGAAATTACAAAGGAGAAAAAGACAGCAACCAACGTGGCATACAATGATGACATCTTTTAAAAATATAGCAGGAAAAATGTGATTCACACATGGGAAGATGGATGAAACATAAGTGCATAGATTTTATTATATAGATAGCTGTGGAGATTTCTGATGATTTGATCATATAAATATTATAATTATAATTAGTCTAAATTGTTCTCCAGTTAAAAAATAAATAAGGAAAGTTTCCTATGGCTATATATACCTTGGGAACAAACTAATGACACTGTCAGTCATATATTTCTGAACTGAGAAAAATAACTTTCATTTAGCTTTAACAAATCATAGTCTAAAAGTCTATAGACTAACTTCAGAAGATAATAACTCTGAAGTACATCTATTTAAAGAGGAAATTAATAACTTCCTTAAAGAAATCTAGGAAAAAACAATTTTAAAATATTGGAGAAAGTGAATAAAATTTTTTTTTGTTTTTCATTTTTTTTTATTCATAAATTTACACTTCCTCCCCTCCTCCAATTCCCCTCCTGCTCCCCCACTCACTTTCCTCCCTCCCCCTCCCTGCTTGAGAGAGGACAGGGAACCCTGCCCTGTGAAAAGCCCAGGGCCCTCCCCCTTATATACAGGCTTAGGAAGCTGTGCATCTAAATAGACTAGGGTCCCAAAAAGCCAGTACATGCAGTAGAAACAAGTCCCAGTGCCTTTATCAATGGCTTGTCAGCCACAATCAGAGAGTCTGGTTTGATCACATGCTTGATGGAGGAAGGTCATTGGTTAATTAATAAAGAAACTGCTTGGCCCTGATAGGTTAGAACATAGGTGGGTGGAGTAAACAGAACAGAATGCTGGGAGGAAGGGGAAGTGAGGTAAGACGCCTCAGACAGACACGATGCCTCTCTCTCCAGGGCAGACGCAATGCACCCAGGAGCCAGGTCAGACGTGCTGAATATTTCACGGTAAGACTGGTGCTACAAAAAAAATATGGGTTAGGCAAGATTGTGAGAATTAGCCATTAAGAGGCTAGAACTAATGGGCCAAGCAGTGTTTAAAAGAATACAGTTTGTGTGTTGTTATTTTGGGGCATAAGCTAGCCAGGCGGCCAGGAGCTGGGTGGCAGGAATGCAGCCCACAGCTCCTTCAACCCATGCTCATTCAGACCCGGTCCAGCTGGATTTGGTGAGCTCCCATTAGAACAGACACACTGTCTCAGTGGGTGGACCAATCCCTGAGGTCCTGACTTCCTAGCTCTTCTTCTGCCTCCTTCTGCCCTTCAACTGGACCTTGGGAGCTCAGTACTTTGCTCTGATATGGGTATCTGTCTCTATCTCCATCCGTCTCTGGATGAAGATTCTACAGTCTGGAGGTTTCTCAGGAAATTGGAAATCAGCCTACCACAGGATCCAGCAATACCACTCTTGGGAATATACCCAAGAGATGCCCAATCATACTGCAAAAGAATTTCTTCAATATATTCATAGCAGCATTATTTGTAATAGCCAGAACGTGGAAACAACCTAGATGCCCCTCAATGGAAGAATTGATAAAGAAAGTGTGGCATATATACACATTAGAGTACTACTCAGCAGTTAAAAACAATGACATCTTGAATTTTGCATGCAAATGAATGGAAATAGAAAACACTATTCTGAGTGTGGTAACCAAGACCCAAAAAGATGAATATGGTATGTACTCACTCATTAGGGGACTCTAGCCATAAATAAAGGTCATTAAGCCTATAGTTTCCAAGCACAGAGAAGTCAAATAACAAGATGAACCCAAAGAAAAAAACATATATAGGTCCTCCTGGAAATTGGAAGCAAACAAGATTGCCAAGCAAAAGTTGGGAGCATGGGGGTGGGGGGTGGAAGTGGGATTAGGGTTGGAAAAAAATTCTAAGGAGAAACAAGCTGGTGTAGATATTTTAATATCTAATAAAACAGTTTCAGACCAAAGTTAATAAAAAAAGATGGGAAAGAATACTTCATACTCATTAAATAAAAAAAATGCACCAGATGAAATTTCAGTTTTCATCATCTATGCCTCAACACACAAAAACACCCACATTTGTAAAGGAAACAATACTAAACCCTAAATCATACATTGACCATCACACAATGAAAATGGAAAACTTCTATACCTCACTTTCATCGATGAACAGATCACCCAGAAAAAAACTAAATATAGAAATACTGGAGAGTGCTCTGTTGATACGTGAAACATTCCATCCTGCAGAGAAGTTCCTTGAGGTCAGGAAGTAAACAACTCAAAAGTTTCAGGAACCCCTTAAATCTGATCAGATGTATTAAGCTTCTCCCTCTTTACATGTATATAAGCAGAGAAGAATATTATCAGACACTCTTAGAAAAAGTGAATTGCTATAAGTAACCGCAATAAAACTCATTGGTTAATCAAGTTAGACATAATGTATTTACTATGATATGACATCAGTTCCTTCACTGGGTGAGTAGTTATCTAGTCATGTGTTTATGAACAGTGTCACATAACACTACTTATAACAATAACTATAATGATATGGATAATAACATGTACATATATAATTTCCTTATATAATTAATATTGAATTAAATCAAAAGAGTCTAGCACTCTTGAGGTAAAAACAAACAATATACTTTATAAACAATTGCGGACATAGGCTCAGTGTCAACAGAGTTAATACTTAGGCTAAGCATCCTACTAGATTTTGTGTTTCAAATTAAGGACCAAAAAAATCTAAAATGTGAATGGAATATTATAAACAATATAGAACATTCTAGTCTTAGCATATTGTTATTTTCTGTGAATCACTTTTGAAATAAAACTGGTATAAGATGGAGGAGGATACATAGTATAATATTTTTCATGATATTTTTTAAAGAATCAATAGTCATTTTTACTGTGTTGATCCTACCAATCCAAGAGCATGGGAGATCATTCCATTTTCTGGTGTCCTCTTCAATTTCTTTCTTCAAAGCCTTAAAGTTCTTGTCAAATAGATCTTTCAGTTCCTTGGTTAGTGTTACCCCAAGATACTTTATCCTATTTGTCGCTATCGTAAAAGGTGAAGTTTCTCTGATTTCCCTCTCTGCTTCTTTATCCTTTGTGTATAAGTGGGCTACTGATTTTATTTTGAAGGAAGAAGGGAAGGATTGGGGAGAGTTTGGGGGAGTGGTAGGATTAAGATCGAGGAAGGGTGGATATAGGAGCAGGGACGAAGATATCTTAATTAGGGGGGCCATTTCAGAGTGGGCAAGAGACTTGGCTCTAGAGGGGATCCCAGGTGTCCACGGGGATGTCCCCAGCTAGGTCCTTGGGCATCAGAGGGGAGGGTGCCTGAACTGGCCTTGTCCCATAGTCACACTGATGAATATCTCGAATATCACCATAGAACCTTCGACCGGCCATGGATGGAGATAGAGACAGAAACCCACTTCAGAGCACTGGACTGAGTTCCCATGGTCCAGTTGAAGAGCAGAAGGAGGGAGAAGTTGAACAAGAAAGTCAGGACCACGAGGGGTTGGTCCACCCACTGAGACAGTGTGCCTGAGCTCATGGGAGCTCACCAAATCCAGCTGGACTGGGACTAAAGGAGCATGTGATCAAACCGGACTCTCTGAATGTGGCTCACAATGGGGGCTGACTGAAAGGCCATTGATAATTGCACTGCAACTTGTTTCTATTGTATGTACTGGCTTTTTGGGACCCTAGTCTATTTAGATGTACAACTTCCTAGGCCTGGATGAAGTGGGGAGGACCTTGAACTCCCCACAAGGCAGGGTACCCTGCCCTCTCTTAAAACTAGAGGGGGGGAGGAAGGTAGGTAGGGGAGCAGGAGGGGAATGGGAGGAGTGGAAGAAGTGGAAATTTTTTAATGGAAAAATAAATAAATTAAATAAATAAATAAATAAATAAATAAATAAATAAATAGAAATTGGAGTAAAAAATAATCTATAGCCATAATTCTTGGGCTATGGATACAGAAAGGCACCAATAACTCTTAATACCTTGGAATATTATTTATGATGCAAAGTATTACTTTTTTTAAGTAATAAAAATGTTACTGAAAATATGAGACTAAAATTAAAAAAAATATTTTTTTACTTTAGAATACTCGAGAAATAGGCATTAAAGAATAGTGACTTTTCATTATGCCATTTTCTTCTCCCAATGTAATCTCATTATAAATAAAAAATATCAAAATCTTAATGTCTCATGTATCCTGGGAAAGGAACTTTACTACTTCAACCTTTTCAATATTCTGTATCTTCATCAGCCTGCCCTTCTACTACACTTATCATTTGCAACTTCAGTGAACTGTGGAGAAGAAATTAGATTATCAAGAAAAAATCATAAAATGCAAATGATTAAACATATCATTCATAATATTACATTGCTTTTTTGCTCACTTTCTAAGTACAACTAATGATGCCAGTATGACATCATATCTTTCTAGAGATTCTGAGTTAAATATAACTATTACATTATCATATAAACCATTTAAATATATACATTTATTAATATGCACATGTGCGTGTATATGAAGAGGTTGTAAAACTAATCCTGTAGATATGGATTGTTTTTGCTTTTCCTGTCAATTTTGCATAATATTTTCAATTTAAATCTTTAAACATAAATGTAAAGAGTTCCTATCGTGATGGTTAAGAAGTATTACATTTAAGACAAGCTACCATTGGTCAATGTAATTTAGAGAAAGTCACCATTGCTATAAATTACACATTTTATAGAAAGCAAAGACAGCCACATTTGACAATGTATGAAAACTAAAAATGCTTGTTTTCCACTACATTTTAAAAACCAGACAATTTCATGGAATATAACACTTTTATTCATTGCTGAGAAAAGGTTGGTAGCATTAGATCAGAAAATCAAAACAAAAGTTTAGTTCGTCAGCTTAAAAAAGATGCTAAGAGAAAGATGGAATGAGAAATAAGAATGATGAGAAAAGCTCACTGGAAGTTTTGTGAGAACTGTATGCATGTTAAAATTCATGACTAACAATCATTTCAGACAAGAGAGCCTGTAGGTTCTGTGCACAAAAATGCATTCACTTGCAATATCTATTCTGCCTTCTCAACTTCCCATACCTTCTGTTCATGCACTTGTCAGTGTATAAATCTAGCTTCATTAAAACTCGATCAAGCAGAACAATTGTATTTCTTCCTCAGCAGTAGTTTTCATGGGTTTGTAAGCAAACTACAGTATTGTATGAATTATTATTGGAACTCAGTGAATGAAATTAGAAATGGCATCTCTTTCCATTACTTTTTTTCTTTAATTTACCCAAATGAATTTAAGGTGTAGGTAGAATACTTTGGGTATGTATGGACTTTAAGAAAGAAGAGCTGATAGAACAATGAAAGGCGGTGTTTTATCATAACCACATGCAATCCAGATACACGTATCTTTAATTCTCAGAGGAACAATCATCATTTTGAATAAGAATATACTTTTTTAGAATTTATAATTAAATTGTGTTTTAACATTAGGCAGATGACTCTTATTCATAATAGTCAGAAATTGGTGCTAGTATAATTGCTGGTCAATGAAAAAATTGGATGAAGAAAATGTGGCACATTTACATAATGAAAGATTACTAAACTCTTACAAAAATGAAATCACAAAACTCACAGATAAATTAGCAACCATTTACGAGGGAGGGGGACTTGATTGGGGGAGGGGGAGGGAAAGGGGAGGCGGAGGTGGGGAAGAGACAGAAATCTTTAATAAAAAAAAAGAAAATTAAAAAAAAAGAAAGGGTAAGGCCTCCCATGGGGGAGTCAACAAAACAAAAAAGTGGCACATTTACATAATGAAAGATTACTAAACTCTTACAAAGATGAAATCACAAAACTCACAGATAAATTAGCAACCATTTATCAGGATAATGGTTTGAATGGGAAGAACAGAGACGGACAACTAAAATTAAGGTATATTTGAGAGATTGCATGGAAACCTAATATAGTAGAAGTTTCCTAAAATATGTATGTATATTAAGGTAAACTAAACAGAGTTGTCAAACAATCAGGAGACAAAGTCCCAATTGTGCCTCTCTCTTCACCAAACAAAAATTTCTGCTCTAGGAATGGTATAAATTTACACAATTTTTTTCCATAGAGGACCCATGGGAACCCATAAAGAACTCAATCTAATGCCAAGTGTATACACAACTCCCCCACAACTGATGATAAGGCCCAGTTGCTGAAAAAAACCTACAAAAGTTACTAAACAAACAAATTCAAGCTGATGCCTTCACAGAGACTCCATAACTACTGTCTAGTCTTCACAATACTGGAAGGTACTCTGTATGCTATAAAAGGTGAAAGATAAACTCCATACCAGCTATTAACACTTTGATTTACAATGGTGTTATTCTTTTTTTTTTTTTTTTTTTTTGGTTTTTCGAGACAGGGTTTCTCTGGTTTTGGAGCCTGTCCTGGAACTAGCTCTTGTAGACCAGGCTGGTCTCGAACTCACAGAGATCCGCCTGCCTCTGCCTCCCGAGTGCTGGGATTAAAGGCGTGCGCCACCACCGCCCGGCCCAATGGTGTTATTCTTGAAAGATAGTGCAAAGTGAAACAAAACTTGTGCTATAACCACACTGATGAATATCTTGCATATCACCATAGAATCTTCATCAAGCGATGGATGGAGATAGAGACAGAGACCCACACTGGAACATCGGACTAAGCTCCCAAAGTCCCAATGAGGAGCAGAAAAGAGGGAGAACATGAGCATGGAAGTCAGGACCACGAGAGGTGCACCCATCCACCGAGACAGTGGGGCTGATCTATTGGGAGCTAACCAAGGCTAGCTGGACTGTGACTGAAAAAGCATGGGATAAAACCGGACTCTCTGAACATGGCGGACAATGAGGGCTGATGAGAAGCCAAGGACAATGGCATGGGGTTTTGTTCCTACTTCATGTTCTGGCTTTGTGGGAGCCTAGCCAGTTTGGATGTTCACCTTCCTAGACCTGGATGGAGGGGAGAAGACCCTGGTCTTTCCACAGGGCAGGGAACCCTGACTGCTCTTCAGACTGGAGAGGGAGGGGGAGAGGAGTGGGGGGGAGGGGGAGAGGGGCTGGAGGAGGGGGAGGGAAATGGGAGGCTGGGAGGAAGCAGGGATTTTTTTTTTCAATAAAAAAAATTCTGCTGATGGATGGATATGCTCCCTGAGGATATAAAAATAACCGACTGATTGTGTGATTAGATTTGTGGTTCTTTCAAGATTTTTTTCATTAGCACTCTATAAACTAAATAATAAAGTAATTGGTACTTTATAAATACAAAAACAAAACTTGTGGAAATGACAAACCAATATCTGATTGAATTTAATGTCTACACCTTGAGGAGGAACCCAATGTAGACACAGCTCTGGTGTACAGGAAGCAGAAAACAGCTAGGTCAGGAAACTAAATACTCCTTTTCTGATAAAGGAATGTAGCAACAAAATGACTCTTAATGGTATTCTACTATATCATAGATCAGTGTCTTCCTTGCTCTGGCCTTTAGCAGGGAAACTTCCTCCTGCCGCAGATGGAAATAAATAGTGACCCTCATCTGGACAGTGTACAGAGAGTGAAAAACATTGTGACACTTACTCCTAATTGTGATATCTTCTTCAATTTGATCCTCTGATAGCGGAAAGAACCCTGAGGAAGTGGAAATAGAAAGATTCAATCCAGAGAGGATGGAAAATACCAAGGAAACAACGTATTTTAACCACAGAAGGGCAAAGGCAACTATGAACTCACAGAGATTTTGAAAGCATTTGTAGGGCCTGCACAGATAAGGAAATTATGAGGGTCCCAGCATTGACAGTGAAATTAAAAATCAGTCTCCATCCTTAACCAAAAGATTCCGCCATCTTCAAAATAGCTGCTTGTAAATGAAAAAAATGGTTTTCGCTAATGGGATCTTACTGGTTATATAAACTCCTAAGGACAGACATTATTCCCAGCCATAGATGGCCAAAACAAAACAAAGTCAATAGTATTTTTGAAATTGATTTGTATATAGAGTTTTACAACACTTTGTCTCAACAATGTTTTTCTTTTTATCTTACTCTATAAGTATGTTGCTTACATATTATGCTTTCTAATTTAGGGAATATATGTGTTTGCCAATGTGTGTGTGTGTTTACTTCTATGTGTATCTTGTGCTTTTGATTTAGCTTTTTGTTTTTCTTTTCATTTGTTTGTTTTGTCCCATTCAGGTTATTTGTTTGTTTGCTTGTTTATAATTTATCTAATTTTATTAGTGCTTTTATTTTCTTAGATGTACTTTTGTTTTTACATGGGAGATATCAGGAAAAGATATGTGTGGGTATGGAGTTGAGTAGCATTAAAACAGAGTTGGGATAATGCAATTATAACCAAAATATATTGTGTAAAAAAACTATTTTCAACAAAAAAAGGTCAGAAAGACACTTTATAATATACATAAACGTAATAGAAAAAACCACTGGGTTTTTTTAAAAGCCATGTATGCAACTACATTATTTGCTAAAACAAGATAAACCCATTAAGAACTCATGTTAGATTCTGTTTGAGTTTAAAAAGAAAATTTAACATTATTGTCATGGTTTACTAGTTGGTTATAGCCACACACTCATTATGGCATTCCACACCAAAACAAGTTTTACTTGTAAATGCAAAATTAAATGCATGAAATTAGAGTTTCATTTCTTAAAATATTTTTCATATTGTTCCGCTTTAAATTATTCAAATTAGGTACAGGATCCATGGCTATAATTAAAACTTATTTTCAATCATTAATACCTGTTCTAGTTTTATTTTGTTGCTGTAACATAACAGTTTGACTGAAAGCAGCTAGAGGAAGGTAGGGATTTATTTAAGTTCACAGGTTTCAGCCCACAACTGTGGATGTCAGACTGTAGCTCAAGCAAGAATTTGAAAAAGAACCTATGGAGAAATGTGCCTTGCTACTTCACAGTTAGATAACATTTTTATGTAATCAAAGACTATATGTCTAAATATGGCTCCACCCACAGTGCTACAGACTTCTACACAGGCCACTCTGATTTGGGCAAATCCCTCAATTGAGGTGAGGTTTCATTCTCAATTGGCTTTAGGATATGTCAAATTGAAAATAAAATCTAACTAATCATAATTATCAAATCAAAAAATATAATAATATCCTATGCATTTGAAAATATCATATATTTTCTTCATATAAATTCTACCATATAAGCATTGAAATATAAACTTTTAATGATTATAGGAAAATTTAAGTTATATGATAATAATCCTTAACATAAGTTGATAAAGTATTGTAAACTTTATTAAAATACACAGAAGACATTAGAATTTGGAATCTAGAATATGTAACTGGAGGTTTCTCTCCCATATGCCAATTCCCAAATAAACATTCTGAGGCTTAATATTACTTATAAATATTAGGCCAATGGCTCAAGCTTACTATTAGAATTATTATTCCTCTTACATCTAAATTAACCCATTTTTTTATTCATCTATTTATTGTCACATGACCATAGTGTTACTGGTCGGCTGGCATGTTGTCTCTTGGGTGACTGGCTCAAATGTCTCAGACTCTGCCCTTTTTATCCTGTGTCTTTCCTTGGATATCCCACCTGACTATATTCTGCTCTTCCATTGGTCAAAGCTGATTTATTTATCAACCAATAAATATAGAGAAACTGATATTTACAGCATACAGAAAGAATGCTATATCAATAATATATCAGTAATAATAAAAATTTTATGTAGGGTGACTAGACCTGAAAATAATATTAAGGTGGCTGAGAATAACATTGAGGTAGAAGTTCAATAGTCAGGAACATTTATTACTCCTCCAGATGACCCAGATTTGGTTCCAACACCTAGTTCAAGTTGCTTACAACTGCCTTTAAATCAAGACTCTGGGTATCCAATGAATTCTGCTTTCAGTAGCCATATGCACACACTGGAATACATAAATTAAGGCAGACATAAACAAATAAAAATAAATATTTTAAAAAAGGGATGCACCCACACACTGAGACAATGGGGATGTTCTATCGGGAACTCACCAAGGCCAGCTGGCCTGGATCTGAAAAAGCATGGGATAAAACCGGACTCGCTGAATATAGCGGACAATGAGGACTACTGAGAACTCAAGAACAATGGCAATGGGTTTTTGATCCTACTGCACGTACTGGCTTTGTGGGAGCCTAGGCAGTTTGGATGCTCACCTTACTAGACCTGGAAGGAGGTGGGTGGTCCTTGTACTCCCCACAGGGCAGGGAACCCTGACTGCTCTTTGGGCTGACGAGGGAGGGGGACTTGATTGGGGGAGGGGGAGGGAAATGGGAGGCGGTGGCGGGGAAGAGACAGAAATCTTTAATAAATAAATAAATTAAAAAAATCACTCTTACTTCTGAAGTATTGAATTGGTATGATGGCTCTATCATTAATGACATTTGTAATTCTCCACCCCTATCTTTATTTTCATTTGTTTTAATATAAGGTGCTTTCTATTGTGGCTGAGCTTCAGGCCAGACAAGATCATGTGACTTGGGCAACTTACAGAAGTCAATTAGACACATTCTTTCCAAGAGTATTTACAATGCTCTAAATTTTTATACTAAAGTTTGTTTATACTTGTTTTGTGCTCTGGCTGATGTAAAAAATCTCTGAGATAGTTTCTGGTTTTCTCATGGTGATAATCGATAATCATTTCACATATTGTTAATTTGAATTTGGTGTTCCTTTCTTAAAATTAGTGTCTTACATTATACTTTTTTGATGAAACAATCTGCAGGTTTATATTCTCTAACTTTTGCAATCATTTTTAAGTTACAGTTTGTGTTTGAATATGCAATGCCATGTGAATGTATGCATGTCTACAAGTACTGTTGTGCATGTATGGAGATCAGATAACAATGTGAGTGTGTCAGTTCTTTACTTCCACTATGTGAATGTTAGGGATTGAACTCAGGTTTTTGACAGAAAGCAGCACATCAGTGATTAAAATGGTGTAAACAGATATGGTAGTTGGTATGTGCATTTAGGAATGATTTTTACCAAAAATAGTGCACACTCAAGATACCTAAAACATCTATATCTTATCCAACAAACAATATTGTAAACGAGAAAGTCACAAAACAATTTCATACCAGTTTGGAATTATGATTAATAAAAGGGTTATTTTATTTATTTATTAATTAAAATTTTCCACCTCCTCCTCTCCTCCCATTTCCCTCCCCCTTCCCCCTCCCCCTCCCCCTCCCTCTCCAGTCCCACCAGCAGTCAGGGTTCCCTGCCCTGTGGGAAGTCCAAGGTCCTCCCACCTCCATCCAGGTCTAGGAAGGTGAGCATCCAAACAGACTAGGCTCTCACAAAGCCAATCCATGCAGGAGAATCAAATCCCAGTGCCATTGTCCTTGGCTTCTCAGTCAGCCCTCATTGTCAGCCACATTCAGAGAGTCTTGTTTGATCACATGCTCCATCAATCCCAGTCCGGCTGGCCTTGGTGTGCTCCTATTAGATCAGTCCCATCGTCTCAGTGGGTGGATGCACCCCTCGCGGTCCTGACTTCCTTGATCATGTTCTCCCTCCTTCTGCTCCTCAGTTGGACCTTGGGAGCTCAGTCCCGTGCTCCCAAGGGTTATTTATATAAAGGGAAAAACTTACAGATCACCGTCCTAGACAACAGCCCTCTGCACGACCAGGAAAAATAGTCTGAAGCAACAGAAGGAGCTCATGGCTACTGCTGCTTTTTCAAGCCAAAGAGACCACGCCTAATTGGGCTGGTATCTTAAAGGCTATTGGTTGAAAAAGCAGAAGAAGCTCCTGTAGCAATATTATAGACTGGAATTTCATAAATCCTGACATTGTAAAAAGATAAATCAGTCATTTTCCTCCAGAGAAGATGTAAATATCTACGATAAAGAAATGCATTTCAGTAAAAAAAAGATATAAAAAGTTCCTTATTCACAAATAACAGAAATGTGTTTGAAAAATGTACCTATAACTGGTATAATAAATAAATTCAATACATTTACAGGACTCTTGGTCAATGTACATGAATAAATTGTGTATACACAACAAAGTAAACAACTTAAAAATTAAAATATCTACTTAATATAGAACCAAAAAGATATTCTGAGGCTGAAGAATTAGCTCAGGGATAGTCCTTGTCTAGTATGTTGAAGAAAATCCAATTGGTCCCCAATACTTCAGGTAAAAAGAATTCAGTAACAATATTGAATATAATAAAGTTTATTTAATAAAATTGAGAAAAGTAAAGACCATTGAGAAAGTATAGCATATTTATGAAAGAAGCAGAAATAATTGAAAATATATTCATGTTCTTTTTAATTTTAATACTTCATTTTATATACCAACCACAGTTTTCCCTTCCTCTTCTCCTGTTCCCTCCCATCATCTCCTTTCTACTGCCCCTCTCTACTCTTCATAAAGGGTAAGGCCTTTCATAGGGAGTTCGCAAATCTTGGTGTTATTAAGTTGAGACAGGACCAAGATCCTCCTTCTTGCATAAATGTTAAGCAAAACTCCCACCACAAGGAGTGGGTTCCACAAAGCCAGAACATACACCAGGGGTAAATCCTGAAGCCACTGCTAGAGATTTCACAAGCAGATGAAGCTACACAACTGCTACCAACATGCAGAGCACCTAGGTCATCCCTTGCAGGCTCGTTAACTGTTGTTCTGGAGTCCATGAGCTCCCATGAACTCAGGCCAGTTGCATCTGTGGTTTCCTCATTATGATCTTGACCTTCTTCACTCATGGAATCCCTTCTGCCTCTTTTCATCTGGATGCCAGAGCTTGGTCTTGTGGTTGACTGTGAATTTCTCTGCATCAGATTCCATCAGTTAGTGGATGAAGGTTCTATGACAATTAAGGGTAGTCTCCAATCTGATTACAGGAAAATGTCCATTCAGCCACTCTCTCTACTATTGCTAGAAGTCTTAGCTGTAATTATCTTTGAGGATCCTTGGAGTTTTGTAATCTTTGACTGTGCTTCCTTTTCCCATCTGCCCACTCCCAAATAACCACCCAGAAACTATATTAATTACAGCACTGCTTGAACCAATGGCTGAAGAGTATTTCTAGCTACCTCTTACATCTTAAATTAATGAATTTCTATTAGTCTATGTATTGTCACATGGCTGGACATTTTCTCATTTTATTAATATCTTGCTTTTTCCCTCAGTGCCTGGATAGAGTCTCCCTGACTCCACCTTCTTTCCTTCTCTATGGCTGCTTGGATTTCCTGCCTAGCTATATTCTGTCCTGTCATAAGCCAAAGCAGATTCTTTATTAACCAATGTAATAAAACATATTCATAGCATACAGAGGGAAATCCCCCATCAGAGTTTTCCTAGAATCAGAATTTTCTCTAACCTCGTAATGGTATATTTATTTTCCTAAATTAGAGTAATAATTGCTGTTAAAATCTTAACACTACTACCAGAGTATTCTACATATACATACACACACACACACACACATACACACACACACACATATAATCTTTTATGGAATCATAGAATCTTAACAATCAAAATAATATTCATTTATCTAACATGCCAAAATTATCACCTGATTTAAATTTACAGCATACTTTCATTTTTATAAAAGGAAATAGAGATAATGATACAAAAATATACATTGGTCAAGTAGGCATACCAGAAATGCCTGAATGATTTCTGTATATATGCAGTTAGCTGCCTCCTTAAAGAATGTGAGAATGAACTGTATGGGAAGAAATACATTTTCAATAATTAGTGTTTGATAAACTGAACAGTCACACATTAAACAATTTAATATGCCCTTTATAATATATTTGTACATATCATACTACACTACACTTGTACTTCTCAATCTTTCAGAATATTGAAATTGTGGAGCCTGAAGAAATGATTATATGTAGGAAATCTCATGCTGAAAGAAGCAAAAAAATGCAAATCAGAGAGAGGACTTGCCTTCTAAGAAGAGATTTCACATAATCCTTACTTCTGGTCATCCCACCTTGCAAGATGAGATGGAAATTTAAATAAAGATGAGTAAGTGTTGGAAAGAACTATGTCTTGACCAGGACTTCTTAGATGTATATAGCTTTGGACCACTATTTAAACAGTAACCTCAATTATAGACTCAGAAAAAAAAACTTGGCAATATAATTCAGAAGCTAGACCAAGAACTGATACACTCTGGCATAAAAATTAATTTCTTCTCACGAATAAATTTCCTTTCTGCTGAAATAGATTTATTCCCATTCATGCAGGTAAAAAGCAAAGAAAGCAACACCAATCTCACAGATTCTGGAGCATAGATGGGGGAAGACTAGCTTTAGAATCCTTTGAGTGATGTTCCTTAAATGCCCTCTGACCTTAAATGACAGAAATGCTATCTTACAGTAGACTTCATTTCCTATTGAATCTGATTGATGGGAAAGAATACCTTTTATTCTTTTTACTCTGACAACTTCATTTTGTATTCCAGTGAATTGTCTCTGAAAACTTGCAGAAAACTGAGATAGTCTTTTCTGTCAGGAAAGGAACAGTTTGAGAACTGATGATAACTGCAAGAACTTTGAAAACCAAGAGTGAAAGTGGGTCAAATGCCCAAGTAGAAGATGGGTACAAAAAGAGGACCCAGGATGTACATTTACTAACTGATTAAAGAGTGGTCAATATTTTATTAAGTCCTCTTTTCAGTCTCTGAACAACTGTTTCAAATAAGATTGCAAGAGTTTTATGGATAATTAGAGGACCGAAATCATAAAAAGAAATATTCTAAATACTCTCTAATCAAATGTTTAAATTACTTTCATTTAGCAATGTATTTCTTATGGTCACAAATGTAAAATCATGATAAATTAAACAGAATTCATTAAATTGATTAATTTATGTGGATATAAATGAAAGAAATAATGGATATTTGCCATAGATCAGATTTAAATAGTATTTTAAATTATGAAACATCAATATTATAGATATTAAAAGACTCTAGATCACTTTGACTCATTTAAACAAATCTGAATTGAATGTATATACAAAGAATTGAGCAACATAAAGGCAATTCACTTATTCATTTATAATTTATAAAACAATATTTTTAACTTTTAGTTGGATGACTGAAAATTATCTTGGTTTTAAAGGCAGCATCATGTGCAATATTAAATTGCTTCAACAAAGGCTCTAATCTTTAATACAGTTGAAAAACAAGGAAAATTAGGGAAGAGGAGAAAATAATCCTTGTGGTATATAAAAGGCCATAGATTTGTACTTAAAAAAAATGTTCATGTATTCAAATTTTTAAATTTTTTTTATTTTATTTTTTTTCCATACAAAAATTTACACTTCCTCCCCTCCTCCCATTCCCCTGCCACTCCCCAACTCACCCTACTCGCTCCCCCTCCCTCCTTAAGAGAGGGCAGGGAACCCTGCCCTGTGGGAAATCCAAGGCCCTCTTCCCTACATGCAGGCCTAGGAAGCTTTGCATCCAAATAGACTAGGGTCACAAAAAGCCGGTACATGCAGTAGAAACAAGTCCCAGTGCCCTTATCAATGGCTTCTCAGTCAGTCCTCATTGTCAGCCACATTCACAGAGTCCAGTTTGATCACATGCTTGTTCAGTCCCGATCCAGTTGGATTTGATGAGCTCCCATTAGAACAGGCACACTGTCTCTGTGGGTGGACCAACACCTCGCTGTCCAGACTTCCTTGCTCATTTTCTCCCTCCTTCTGCTATTCAACTGGACCTTGAGAGCTCAGTCCGTTGCTCTGATGAGGGTCTCTCGTCACCCATCCGCTGGACGAAGATTCTATGGTGATATTCGAGATAATCATCAGTGTGATACTGGGGCAAGGCCAGTTCAGGCACCCTCTGCTCTGCTGCTCAAGGACCTAGCTGGGGACATCCCCGTGGATACCTGGGAACCCCTCTAGAGCCAAGTCTCTTGCCAACCCTAAAATGGCTCCCTTAATGTAGATATCTTCTTCCCTGGTCCTATATCTGCCCTTCCTCCATCTCCACCATCCCACTCCCCCAAGTTCTCTCCAGTCTTTCTTTTCTTCCTTCTCTCTACCCCTCTCCCCTTCCACCAACCCCACACCCACTCCCACCTCCACCCCATGCTCCCAACTTTTGACGGGCAATCTTGTTTGCTTCCAATTTCCAGGAGGATATATATGTTTTCTTTGGGTTCACCTTGTTATTTGGCTTTTCTAGGCTTGCGAACTATAGGCTTAATGTCCTTTGTTTATGGCTAGAGTCCACTAATGAGTGAGTACACAACATCCTACACCTGTCAGAATGGCTAAAATCAAAAACACCAATGATAGCCTATGCTGGAGAGGATGTAGAGTAAGGAGTACACTAATCCATTGCTGGTGGGAATGCAAACTTGTGCAACCACTTTGGAAATCAGTGTGGCTGTTTCTCAGGAAATTCGGGATCAACCTTCCCCAGGATTCAGCAATACCACTCTTGGAAATATACCCAAGAGATACCCTATCATACAACAAAAGCATTTGTTCAACTATGTTCATAGCAGCATTATTTGTTATAGTCAGAACCTGGAAACACTTAGGTGCCCCTCAATGAAAGAATGGATGAAGAAAGTGTGGAATATATACACATTAGAGTTCTACTCAGTGGTAAAAAAAATAATGACATTTTGAATTTTGCATGCAAATGGATAGAAATAGAAAACTGAGTGAGATAACCCAGACTCAAAAAGATGAATATAGTATGTTCATATATATTTTGATATGAAGATTCAAAATTTTACTGCACCTTTTTAATTTTCTCTTAACCTGTTTTGTGTTCTATTTGCAAGAGATTTGACTGCTTGTGTTACTCAGTTCAGACTTTATATTATATTTTCTTTAATAGGAGAAGAAATAGTTCTAAAACCTCATTGTTTAATGGTTTGTACTGATTTGTCGGAGCTGTTACTCTGGCATTATCTGTTACTGGATGGGAATCTGATGTGAGACTCAGAAGTGATGGACGGCTCCTCTGGGAAAACTGCAGCTGTGTTAGATTGCTCTAATTTAAAAAGTAAGGGAGTTGTTCTGTTAAAGTGGAAGTGTGACTACCAACAAAGAAAACATTATAATTGGGAGAGATAATCTCATTTTCTAAGTATTCTACAATGTTTTGTAGAGTCATGTTTTAATACATTTTGAACAATTATCAACTTAGGAAATTGAAACTAATTTCTGTGTGTGTGTGTGTGACAATAAAATAAGTAGTATTTTGCTTAATTAAATTGTTTCATTTTGATGGTTCATTAAAAAACACAAGTAAAGATGTACGGATGTTACAATTTTCTAATAGAAAATATTTCATCAATCTCTAAAGATAAATCCTCTGATTGTTTCTTATCATTCAAAAGAGTAATTTAAACGATGTGCACAATAGTGATAATACTAGAATAGTAGATGTCATTGAAACATGTGTGTGAAAAGGGAGCCACTAAAATGTCCAAGACATCATGCATTTATTTCTCCCCTTTCATTTACTATTGTTGAATTTATTTAACATTATCATTTTTGTTTATAATGAATTTTAGTAACTTTCATTGTCAATTCCTTTATATCGTACCGTCTTTTTCATTGTGAGCCTTTCCTTTACACGAAATCCCAATTTTATTTTGTTCTTTCTTTTCAGGCAGAGGTGATTCAAAGGAACAATGAGAATAAATCAGTGGCTCTATAATTGTTGATGTAAAATGATAACTTCCCCCAACAATTAGTGCCAAGTAAACTTGCACATTGACCTTCATTAATACAAAGAGGCTTTATATGCCCACAGTGAGTTTAGACTACTATCTTTATCATGGAACAGCCAAAAAGAATGACAGTGTGGAGAAAGGAAGAAATCAGGGTATGATTAATATGTTTGAAGTTCAGCTATTTCTCTCTTATCTTTTTTTTTTATCAATTGTATTTATTAAAGATCCTTCCTTTAATCTGATATTATGCAAGCAAAGCATCAATGAAGAAACAGAAGTGATACCCTTTTCTAAGTTAATAAGTAGGTCTGTAATTGTTAAGATCTATTGGATTCTTAAAAGTTTCAAATATCAAGATTTCAAGCTTCTGAAAAATTAAAATCCTTTAATAAAAAACTGCCTAAAATTATATTTAACACAATTACACACTGATGTGGGCTAATAGATAGTCATCTATAGCAATCAAGCTTGTAGTCATGTTAGGTTTTCTAGATGTACAGAGATATATTGCAGATGGATAGGTACTCTTCAAATCTCTCAAAGACTTTCAGATTATGGTATTTAAAATATTTTTAGAACTTAGTCTTTTCTCAACAGTGAGACATGTCTTCTCATGGCAGCACCAATTATTACTTCAAGACGATGATGGGCATCAAAGAGGCTCCTTATGAAGTTTGCTAGCTATTTGGGCAAAAATTGCTTTTTCCTGAAATGTGTGATGGTATGGTATATGAACTGAATATGTTGGACCTCAAAACAGTGATTTCTGAACTTTCTGAAACATGATATAAAAAATGTGACTGAAAAACTGCAAACAGAGGCAAAACAGTCTTTCAAATTTTCTGCTTCATGGAAATTTGCCAGATACTATGGGCCTGTAGGCTGAAAATGGATGCCCTAAAGTTACATAAAAACTTTGGATGACTGTCCAGCTAGTGAGATGTTTTTGCCAATTCTAGAGTTTTGGAAGCTGCTTATCATGCCCTTCCTGGTAACTAAGGTAATATTATATCCTTCTGGGTCTTTGATGGATTTAAAGAATAGATAGTCATAATTATACTTTTCCTTAGTTATAATAAAAGATAAAATAGATATAAATATTGTAACTCTAATTTTTCCTTGATACCTGTTTTGTTATATGTAATTTTACTATGTTAAAATTAAAACCTTGCTTTTTATTTAGACAGAAAAAAAAGGAGTCGATAGGGGATTCTCCTCTGCATGCTGTCAATATGTTTTATTGCCATAGGTTAATAAAGAAGCTGCTTTGAGCCTATGACAGGGCAGAATAGAAACATGCAGGAATTCTAAGCCAAGATAGAGCAGAAAAGTATTGAAGAGATGCCATGTAGCTGCTGAAGGAAAAAGATGCCCACTCCAGAACCTTATCTATAAACCACAAGCCATGTGGTAAAATACAAAATAATAGAAATGGGTTAATTTAAGATGTAGGAGTTGGTTAACAAGAAGTCTGAGATACTAGGCCAAGCAGAGTTTTAATATAGTTTTTGTGTGATTACTTCTGGTTTGGGAAACCTGGAAATGAACAAGCAGCCTCGTACTACAGAATACATCTATCTGATTTGCAATTATTCATTGCCACAATTGTGTTGTGTAAAAAAATCACTCAATATCCACTGACAAATGGATAAATAGTTCATTTAGTAATTTAAGTAGTGAGGTGATATATTCTTAATTGGCTAGGATACAGCATCACTTGAATATGGGTTCATAGTCTGTTCTCTATATTGATTTTAGCTAAGATTTTTTTTGTCATTATGAATATATATTTACATATACATATATTTCTCTATTTTACTTTGACCTAACCTGATTATTCACTCAATTTATTGATCGCAAAGGACAATGGTTTGTGTGATAACTTTGATGGACTCTTCCTTTACACTGTTTAAAGTTTTGTATTCTTGAATACTATCACTATCCTCTTTTTATAGGGGTAGAAAATACCATTCTAAATCCAGATGGAACTGGCCTATAATACATAAAAAAGGCAAATGGATAAGAAAAGCAAAATAACCAATACTGCAGTCAATTCAGTCAGACTCTGTCCCTTCGAACTGGAAATGTGTTAGTAGCTCTTTTATTTTCTCTTTAAATATATTATACTTAATGAATTTATTAAAATAAAACATGCTTTTTACCTTTATTATTTGGGGAAAGATATTCTGAAGTATCTCTTTTTAATGAATTGATTTATTTGGAATACAAATGTATGTTTTTTATCCTTCAATAAGAAAACTAAATATAATGAATGGTGGTAGTGTCTAACATCTTCTCTATATCAGAGAGACATATAAGTTATCATGCTACAATGCTGTGGGAACTCCTTCAGCCACTTCAGCCGATAGTCTTTAAGATAGCAGCCCAATTGGGTGTGGTCTCTTATACTATATATATAGCTTTAAAACATGTGCTTGCTCTCTTGTTTCCTGCTCTCACTTCGGCTTGCTAGACTCTATTCCTGTGCCCTGTTCATACATAAGATTGTGATCTAGGGTCATTTCAGGTTCCCTATCCTCAGCTGCCCAAGGAACTAACTGGGGACCTGGCCTTGGGCTCCTGGGAGCCACTCTAGGTTCAAGTCTCTTGCCAACCCTAAGGTGGCTCCCTTAACTAAGAATTGAGCTTCCGTGCTCCCCTATCCAACCTTCCTTTATCCCAATCATCCTGTTTCCCCAAGTTTCCCTCATCCTCCCCTTCTCACTTTTCTCTCCCCATCCCCCGATACTCCCATCCCACCCCACCCCCAAGGTCCCAAATTTTCTCCCCTCAATTTTGTCTACTTCCCGTATCCAAGAGGATAATTATATGTTTTTCTTTGGGTTCACCTTCTTATTTAGCTTCTTTAGGTTCACCACTATATACTCCGTGACCGTTATTTATGGCTAGAAACCAATTATGAGTGAGTACATCCCATGTTCCTCTCTTTGGGTCTGGGATACGTCACTCAGGATAGTGTTTTCTATTTCCATCCATTTGCATGCAAAATTCGAGAAGTCATTTTTTTTTTTTTACCGCAGCGTAGTACTCTAATGTGTATATATTCCACACTTTCTTCATCCATTCTTCCATTGAAGGGCATCTAGGTTGTTTCCAGGTTCTGGCTATTACAAATAATACTGCTATGAACATAGTTGAACAAATGCTTTTGTCATGTGATAGGGCATCTCTTGGGTATATTCCCAATAGTGGTATTGCTGGGTCCAGGGGTAGGTTGATCCCGAATTTCCTGAGAAACCGAAACACTGATTTCCAAAGTGGTTGCACGAGATTGCATTCTCACCAGCAATGGATGAGGGTACCCCTTCCACCACAGCCTCTCCAGCAAAGGCTATCATTGGTGTTTTTGATTTTAGCCATTCTGACAGGTGTAAGATGATATCTCAAAGTTGTTTTAATTTGCATCTCCCTAATCGCTAAGGAGGTTGAGCATGACCTTAAGTGTCTTTTGGCCATTTGAACTTCCATCCTACAGCAATGCTGACGAATATCTTGCATATCACCATAGAACCTTCAGCTGGTGATGGATGGAGATAGTCACAGAGACCCACACTGGAGCACCGGACTGAGCTCCCAAGTTCCCAATGAGGAGCGGAAGGAGGGAGAACATGAGCAAGGAAGTCAGGACCACGAGGGGTGCACCCAACCACTGAGACAGTGTGACTGATCTATTGGGAGCTCACCAAGGCCAGCTGGACTGTGACGGAAGAAGCATGGGATAAAACAGGACTCTCTGAACATGGCGAACAATGGGGGCTGATGAGAAGCCAAGGACAATGGCCCAGGGTTTTGATCCTACTTCAAGTTCGGGCTTTGTGGGAGCCTAGCCACCTTGGATGTTCACCTTCCTAGACATGGACAGAGGGGGGAGGGCCTTGGACTTACCACAGGACAGGGAACCCTGACTGCTCTTTGGACTGGAGAGGGAGGGGGAGAGGAGTGGGGGGGAGGGGGAGAAGGGTGGGACGAGGGGGAGGGAAATGGGAGGCCGGGAGGAGGCGGAAACTTTTTTTTTCTTTTCTTTTTCTCAATAAAAAAAAAAAAACCTTAAAAAAAAAAGATTGTGATCTAGGACAGTGATCTGTGACTTTCTCCTAAATAAATAACCCTTTATTATATGTAATTCTGAACTAGTGTGGGATTATTTTGTATCTTCTGCCATCACTACAATATTAATGAAATTTATCTCTTTTAAACAATTGGAGTCCTTTATATATTAGATTTAAGTAAATATCCAAATGATTATTTGGTTGGATGTTATTTAAAATGTGTAAATAAAGACAGTAATTAATTTGACTTCTATTCAAACTTTGTTAGCTGAAAAAGTAGTCCGGATGTCAGAACATATCTTAATTACAAGTAGAGAAGATACTGATGTCTATTAACTCTGAAAATCAAGTTTCCTCACAAGTAGCCTATAACATTTTATTCTCAGCAGACAATCAATCGCCAACCCTAAGTTAAAACTACACTGGGTACTTGACAAAGCGCTTAAAGAAAAATCATCGAAGTAGAAAAAAAACAAGCAGACAATTACATGGGAAGCTAAGCAAACACCTGGTCCTAAAAGCACTTGATGGGTGTATCCATCACTGCCTCTGATGAATCTACTTCTAAAATTGGAAGACATCATTTTCACACATTGAATTCTTTTATATAGGAAAGAATCAACATCTTTTTCTCAAGCACTTGTAAATTCCAAGGACAACTCATTGCAAAATAGAAAATTATGAGGAAAAAAGTGATGCTATATATTCAAATTACAGCTATACATATTTTACTTTTATCATGTGTATTATACTCTTTGAACAAAAACCCTACTCTCTTAAAATAGTCACAATGTGTTCAACAAAATATTCTGAAACAAATTCTTAGTTGTTTCTTAGAATCATTAATCAAGCTATACTGGTTTCATTAAAGAAGTATTGTTGTATTTTATGTATGTCTATGTTTTTCCTGTTACTTATTCATGGTACTATTGCTGTGAAGAGACATCATGACCAAAGCAACAATTTTTTTTAAAGATTTTAATTTTCTATTTATTTTTGCATTTCTGTTTCATATTAAAGGAATAATGTTTGACAGATGGTAATACAAAATAGAATAAATAAATGCACAAGACCACACACATGTGTAATTGCACAGTAAAGTGACAATATACTTAAATATTAAAACTTAAGCTCTAGAATCAGGAAAAATAGCTAAAAAAATTGCAAAGTATGTTATCTAAAATATAATGCATAAAAGGAAATGGTTTAACTGGTTATTAACAAAAGTTACAGAGTTGATTCCTAAGATAGCATTTCTTTAAACACTGGGAAATGTTTCAACATTAATTATATAACAAAAGGTATGTTCACATAATAATATTTTCCCAAATTCCTAGTTACAGATGAAACTCCATAATAAATAAGTATGTAAAATATTTGAATTTATACTCTACTACAAGTCTCAGAAATACCTAATAAAATACGATTAGAATCATTACTCATTAATATCCATATAGCCCCAATTAATGGCTGTAAATAGTGAAAAATAAATTACAAATGATAGACTCAAAACTGGAAAAATATATAAAGTTTGTATATTGATAACGTTCAATAAATGTCTATAAAATGCCTCTTTAGTATATTTTCTGTATCTAAACTTAGTATTTTACTTCCATAAAACACTCCTTTGACTAGATTAAACATCCTATTTCATTGTGTTTTTCAACTATTTTCCACGTGGTTATGTCTACATAAAGATTTAGCATATGCATTCTGTAATTTATATTCATTACAAAATGAGAAAACACTACTCTGGTTAAATTGATCTGATCATTGATTAAGAATGTCATTCAGTAATTTTCTGAAACTTTAGATTTGATGAACTGAGGTACACTAAAAGCAGAAATTGTCTGGTTCTCTGAAGTGGTGACCAAAAAATTGCTCTGTCAAAAAACTCTTCCTGATTGTTGTGGCTTTGTGACTAAATTTACAGAAGGAATAGTGTATAGATAGTGTGTATGCTTTTTGCAATTTTTACACATAAAATACATAATTGGCACATCTATTATCATTCACTACTCTTTCAAAACTTTATAATATGTTACAAACACACAAACCACACACACAGACACACACACAACATACATATACAGTCATGGACACAGAGACAGGGAAACACAAACAGCACATATACAGACAAAGAGACACAGACACACACATACACACACAATACACTGAAATAATTTAAACATTTTTAAAGTTTCAAAACATAAAGACTAATACTTAGTAATACTGAAGTATTATAGTTATTATCTTTCACTCAGACAACACAGCATCAGCCTTTAGATAAATGGTGTTTGATGGAGGTGGGTCATCTGTCTATCTGTTGCTTTCATTGGTTAATTAATAAAGAAACTGCTTGGCCCTCTGATAGGGTAGAATTTAGATAGGCGGAGTAAACAGAACAGAATGCTGGGAGAAAGAAACAGAGTCTAGGAGTCGCCATGATTCTCCCACTCCAGACAGATGCAGGGTAAGATCTTCCCTGGTAAGCCACCTCATGGGCTACACAGATTATTAGAAATGGGTTAGATCAATATGTAAGTGCTAGCCAATAAGAGGCTGGAACTAATGGGCCAGACAGTGTTTAAAAGAATACAGTTTCCATGTAATTATTTCAGGGCATAAGCTAGCCATGTGGGTGGCCGGGTGCCAGGGACACAGCTCCGCCGTTCATACTTCAACAGGTGTTTTCATGTTTTCTACATGGTTTTTATTTCTTGTTTCTAATCATTTATCATAGATACATTAGTATTTACTGACTGTGACCCAGAGGGTAAATTTAGTTTAGCAGTAACACTATTTTTTTTGCTAATATTTGATCTTATATGGACTCCTTGGCATATGCAAAACTCAGGGATTTTACAAACATGCATACATGCATACACACACATATGTATGTATGCATGTATGTATGTATGTATCTTTTTTGAAACAGTTTCTCTGAATAGCTTTGGTGCCTATCCTGCAACTAGCTCTTTTTGACTAGACTCACCTTAAACTTAAAATGATCCTCCTGCCTCTGCCTCCCAAATTCTGGGATTAAAGACCTGCACCACCACCACCTGGCTATTTCTCTTAAGATAGTAAACAGTGCCGGGTGTGGTATCACATGTGTTTGATCCCAAGCCTTGGGGGCAGAGGCTGACTGATCTTTATGAGTTCTAGGCCAGCCTGGTTCTAGGACAGAGTTAGTTTCAGGACAACCAGAAACCCTTGTCTCAAAAAAACAGAGAATAAACAGTGTCATAATAAATCAAAAGTGATATTTTGAATGAATATTTAAACATATTATATCCTTAAATGATTTATGAAATTCTTTCAAATGGTGACAAATATAAAATGCCTTAATATAAGATAACTTATTTTTATTTTTCTATCATTGATAAAAGAGGTATCAAAGATTTAGCATTACTGAAGTGTGACTTCAGCCTGACTCTTCCTTCTCTATGACTTGTGGTCAAGTCAGGCCTTTTTATTCCCCAAAGCAACTCTTATGAAGGAAATAATTTAACTGTGGGGTTGTTTACAGACTCAGAGATTTAATTCACCATCATCCTGGGATATGGTGGCATGTAGACAGGTGCTAGATCAGTAGCTGAGAGTTTCATACTGTTCCAAAGACTACAGAGAAATGAATTATAGGCTTTTGAACCTCAAAGCCCACCCCCAGGGACACACTTCCTTTAACAAGGCCATACCTCTAGTCCTTCTAATCATATCAAAGTGTTTCGTTTCCTCATGACTAAACATTCAAATATATGACCCTAAGTGGACACTTTTTATTTGAACCATCACACTCTGCAGATACATTAGTGCCCTGTGTGTCTGACAGGAACTTCTGGAAGATGGGGATACTTGATGCTGTGGAGCTGAAGTGATAAACAACAGTTGTAAGCCACCATACTGGTGCTGAGGAAGTAAGCTGGGTCATATGCAAACAAAGCCGGTTCTCTCAAATGGTGAGCCATTGATGGAGGTGGGTCATTTGTCTATCTGTGGCTTTCATTGGTTAACTAATAAAGAAAACTGCTTGGCCTGATAGGACAAAAAATTAGGTAGGCAGAGTAAACAGAACAGAATGCTGGGAGAAAGAAGCAGATTCAGTGAGTCACCATGATTCTCCCACTCCAGACAGACGCAGGTTAAGATCTTTCCTGGTAAGCCAGCTTGTGGTGCTACACAGAAATGGGTTAGATCAATATATAAGAGCTAGCCAATAAGAGGTTAAAACTAATGGGCCAAGCAGTATTTAAAAGAATACACTTTCCGTGTAATTATTTCTGGGCATAAGCTAGCCAGGCGACCGGGAGCTGGAGCAGCAGGAACACAGCCTGCCGCTCCACTTACTACAAGCCATCCTTCCTACCCTGCAGATTTTTGATGTTGCTTGTTTCTTTCTTTGTTTGTTTTAAAAAACATGGAGAAAATATACATTCTAAAATTAACTATTTTTAGTGATAATTATCTACAAATTAAATTAGTGCTCCTATAGGATCAGGGTGTTATTTGTCTGTCTCACTGCACTCGGTTTAACCTCATATCAACTTCTGAATAGCAGAAGTTAAAACAAAACATTTTGTGTTGGGGGGCACGGTGAAAGACCTATGACAGATTTTGTGACCTCACTAGCTGTATAACTAATCAACATTGTCAAAGGTCACATGCATAATGAGAAAAACATCTGAAAACCTGAATTCAGACAGGGAACTGGTGGTCTAAAAAGATGTTGAAAGCCCTAGACTGCAACAGAAGAAGAAGAAGAAGAAGAAGAAGAAGAAGAAGAAGAAGAAGAAG
>JABTXL010005929.1:15370001-15424110 GCA_025134845.1 Neodon shergylaensis | reverse complement strand
AAGAAGAAGAAGAAGAAGAAGAAGAAGAAGAAGAAGAAGAAGAAGAATTAGGAAGAGAAGAATCATGCTGAAGTTGAGGAGAAGTGAAGTGAAATAGGACTATGCTACTTACCAAGTTGTTGAATTCCACCATATAGTCCTTGAGCCCAGCAGTCTTCATGTCACATAAAAATAGTTAGAATTTGAAGTAGACAAAGCAAATATGAAAACACAAGCCACTTACTAAACCTACTTTCCCAAAGTCAGATCCTAAACCTAAACTGGCTTTGCAAAGAAAGGAGACAGGACCTATACAGAAAGCCATGCTGACAAGGATAAAAGCAAAACTTTATAAAACAGAGGGGAAATAGCATTTACACAGGCAATGCAACTGAGGTGCTAGAGATGACAAGGGTACTGATGGCATTTTCTTATCTGTACTTCCGGTGATATTCACATCAAGTTTTGTATAATACAGAATTTTTTTTTTCATTTTTAAAACTAAGTTAAAAGTACATAGAACATTTTATAGCTTTTTAGGAGAGATAACCTGTGTCAATAGTATTTTTTTTTCAAAGCTGGATGTCTTGTGAGACATCTTTTCCTTAGAGTTTTACATGCTACTCTTGGTTCCCAGAAGGCATTTCCTGATGTTGACACACGTGTAACACAAGTGACTTGTGATGTGGAAATTTCAAAATTTGTTGCATGTCTTCCTGATCAGAATAGGGTTCACTCCCCTAAACAAGAGATTTTGTTATGATCTAAATTCCACCTAAGTGTGAATTTTCTTCTGACAATCTGGAACTGTCATGATTATGCTGAAATGGTGTTGTGCAAAACAGTGGTTATTTTCCTAAGGCTGCATTTTCAGATTAATGAGTATGTCATGTTCATTCAGTTTCTAAAAGTCGCAGTAAGTGCCTGACAAATTGTTTCACAATATGGTTAGTTCGTAATGTGTTGTCCTTACTGTAAAAAATCCTGGTTTAGTACTTCACCTGAGACTCCACTGGGTTTCATTGGGCAAAGCTTTCATATATTTGTACTGATTTATCTGATCAAGTTTTGCCTCAAATATCATGATTGTTTATGAAATGTATCTCTCATAAAGATGGACTGAGTGTAGAGAAAAGTTATTTATATTTCAAAAGATAATCTTATCACACATTAAGAGATAACACAGACAGACCTCAAGGAAAACTGTTGCAAAAAGAAAATATATTACAAATTGATATTAAATAATTTATCTAAAATATTCAAATTCAAAGGTTCAAGAAGTGTAACAGTGGTTATCATGATTCAGTAGTAGTGGGAAATATTTAGTTAACATTGGAAAGGTTTCAGTTGCAGAAGATAAGAAAGCCTTTCTGATGAGTAGTGTCATAGCATTAGTAAGAAGTAGCTCATTTTAAACTCAAAATTGTGTTAAATGAGTACATCCCATGTTCCTCTTTTGGGGTCTGGCTTACCTCACTCAGGATAGTGTTTTCTATTTCCATCCATTTGCATGCAAAATTCAAGAAGTCCTTGTTTTTTACTGCTGAGTTTGGTTTCTAGCCATAAATAAAGGACATTGAGCCTATAATTAGTGATCCTAGAGAAGCTAAATAAGAAGGAGAACCCAAAGAAAAACATATAGGCATCCTCCTGAATATTAACCTTCATCAGGCGATGAAAGGAGACAGAGACCCACATTGGAGCACCGGACAGAAATCTCAAGGTCCAAATCAGGAGCAGAAGGAGAGAGAGCACGAGCATGGAACTCAGGACCGCGAGGGGTGCACCCACACACTGAGACAATGGGGATGTTCTATCGGGAACTCACCAAAGCCAGCTGGCCTGGATCTGAAAAAGCCTGGGATAAAACCGGACTCGCTGAACATAGCGAACAATGAGGACTACTGAGAACTCAAGAACAATGGCAATGGGTTTTTGATCCTACTGCACCTATTGGCTTTGTGGGAGCCTAGGCAGTTTGGATGCTCACCTTACTAGACCTGGATGGAGGTGGGTGGTCCTTGGACTTCCCACAGGGCAGGGAACCCTGATAGCTCTTTGGGCTGACGAGGGAGGGGGATTTGATCTAGGGAGGTGGAGGGAAATGGGAGGCGGTGGCAGGGAAGAGACAGAAATCTTTAATAAATAAATAAACGGGAAAAAAATAATAATAAAACAAAAAAAGCCGTGTTAAATGATAGATTTCTTCTTAAATATTCTTACTACAACAAACAACATTTTATCTGTTACCAGAATGACATTAGAATAGAATAGATTCTTCATTTCTCTGACAAATAGATATTTTGGACCCTATTTCCTAATGAAATAGTGCTATTATCTTAGTCTTAATGCTGATGTTTATATAATGAGGCCAGGGACCAGAAGATGAGATTGTTTCTTTTCTAAAAGAGATTCTCATGACTTTGTTCCTTTCTACTACAATGGGAGGACACTGAGAGAGTTCTTTACCTATTATGAATAAACCCACATAAGGCACAGAATCTTTCAGTACCTTAATCTTAGTATTCCAATTCTGAAAAAAATGTGGAGAAAAATTCATGATAGAGTTAATTATAAAGTTTGTCCATCTAACAGAGAAATCATCAAATTATTTTGTAACCCTATTCTAAGTTGATATTCTCCATTATATGTACAGTAACATAATATCCTCTAATAAATAAATATTCTCCTTGACACAATTTTCTGTGATCTCTTTGATATTCTACAATAGTTTCTATCTTGGGAATTTCATTTTATAACATCTGAAGTAATGTATATGCAGCAGTATAATATATTTGTAAGAACCTCAATAATGCAAAGAAATGGCTTCTGCACATGTAAGTGTGCAATTACTTTTTGTTGGAATGTGATACATCATAATTGAAAGCTTGTTATAAAGTTGATAACATAATCTTTATTGTGTAAAAAGTAATTATTCACTAATTCATCCAAATAAATGAATAATGCTAATTTCTCATGTTCCAGATTTGTTAGAGTTTAAGATATTTGAAAATATTCATTCCCAGACGTTCCATTTAGCCCACAAGAAAATTAATGTAGATTCAGATTCATATGTGATGTGTAGAATAGTGATTCCATATTATTTTTAACTATTTTTCAATTTCCATTTTCTTTATTCTGAAATTATTCATAAAATACAATTATTATTTTTTTTTATTGAGAAAAAGAAAAAAGTTTCCGCCTCCCCCCAGCCTCCCATTTCCCTCCCCCTCCTCCCACCCTTCTCCCCCTCCCCCCATTCCTCTCACCCTCCCTCTCCAGTCCAAAGATTAGTCAGGGAAGCACAATTTTTAGTTAAGGGAGTCACCTTAGGGTTGGCAAGAGACTTGAACCTAGAGTGGCTCCCAGGAGCCCAAGGCGAGGTCCCCAGTTAGTTCCTTGGGCAGCTGAGGATAGGGAACCTGAAATGACTCTATCCTATAGCCATACTAATGATTATCTTGCATATCACCATAGAACCTTCATCAGGTGATGGATGGAGATAGTCACAGAGACCCACACAGGAGCACCGGACTGAGCTCCCAAGTTCCCAATGAGGAGCGGAAGGAGGGAGAACATGAGCAAGGAAGTCAGGACCACGAGGGGTGCACCCAACCACTGAGACTGTGTGGCTGATCTATTGGGAGCTCACCAAGGCCAGCTGGACTGTGACAGAAGAAGCATGGGATAAAACAGGACTCTCTGAACATGGCGAACAATGGGGGCTGATGAGAAGCCAAGGACAATGGCCCTGGGTTTTGATCCTACTTCAAGTTCTGGCTTTGTGGGAGCCTAGCCAGTTTGGATGTTCACCTTCCTAGACATGGACGGAGGGGGGAGGACCGTGGACTTTCCACAGGGAAAAATACAATTATTTTATTGAACAAAAAATTCAATAATAATATACAGCATCCAAAATATCTTGTATAGTTTTATATAACTAAGGAAGGGCATAAGTACCATGAAAGACTCATATCATGCAGTATAAGTATTTTTCAAGTATTCTGAAAGACTAAGATGATCCAACTAGACTAATATTAGAGCTATGTGAAGCAAGTTGAATTAGAGCATTCCCACTTTAGTTAAAAATGGAAGAGTCATTTTTTATGCACGTTTTGTGAAGAGAAAGGCGAATGATTTAATTATGAGTCTGAACTTCTTGAGCTTGACATTTATCTCCTTGGTGCATAACGTTTTAAATCAGCAATCCATGCGATACAATGCAAGGTTTCTAAACTACATAAATTCACATACACACAAGATACCCACTAAGAGCACAATTCAATTATGGATAAATTACCAGAAGAATTTTGCCTTACAGAAATCCTATTATCTTTACACTAAATATGCAAATAATGTGATACAGTGAAAGATGAAAGAATAAAGGCTTCTCAACAAAATATCTCTCACGAAATGTCAGGCATTTCCATGTTTTACTAAACTGCCTTGAGTTCATTATAAAAAGTAATATTACTAATCATTTCCATAGATATTAATTTTCATGACAAAGAAATTAAAAGAAACCAAAAACTGAGGTCATGCCTTTAACCTTGATTGATATCACATTCTTTGCTTTTAGCCTGTATATCTTCGTAGAAATGCTATTTACGATTAAAAAATATGTGACCCAAGATATGTATCATGATATAATGAGTATTCTGTCTGAAATATTACACTGGATACAACGTAAGAATGATTTTCTCTGTGTAATATATATTAATATTAATGCCTGAATAAATAACTTTATACTAAGAGGATTTAAAAAATCATATACTTTTCTTTTTAACTGAAATCTTCCTATATTTCAATTTACTTTAAACAAGATAAACTTTTCTCCTAGCACAGTACATATTTGATAATATTTTTTGTAAAGCTTTGACAGTAGAGAAACTTTCATTTATTCAAGAGTGTATATATATTTGTGTGCAGACAAGAAGCTATTCTATTATTTCAAATGATCACTTACTTTAGCTCTTCTGCAATATCCCATGTGTTTGTTTAGTCTTATAGTCCTTGTTTGAACACCGGTTCTATTTGATGATGGCCTTAACATTATGATATGGTGATGTTACTCAAGCTGTTAAACACCTTTGCTTTAAGAACCTAGATTAAGTTCACAGATTTTGTGAAACCCTTATAGAAATATTATAGAACTGGAGAAAAATGTTTAAATGAAAACATCTTAAGCCTCATGCTTCATTCAAAGAATTGAGATGTGCCATGGATCGGCTCAGGGGAGCCACTCAGACCGTGGGAGAAGCAGGGTCTTGATACACAGGAAGGGACAAGTTTGGAGAATGACAGACACAACACACAAGAGAGTGGTTGGAATCTGCTGCAATTTGACTGAATTCATGTTTTTACTATATAGTATTCAAACAAAGAACACATCAGAAGGACATGTATCATTGGTTGACATAGTATGAAAGCTTCTTTTAGTCACATCAGCAATATTAGAAGAAAAGCATATTATCAGGGACAGGTGTTAGACATAAAGCATCTTTAGAAGAGGCAATCCTGTCCTTGGGATCATAAACCTCAGACAAGTGGTTTCATCTTATCTAAGAATAGAAAGTTTCTGTCTCATTATTGCTATTATGGCCCTACCTCTTTCTAACCCTTTCTTTATCTCATCTAGTGATCAAATATGCCTAATCAGCTCTCTGCACCTGTTAAAATATACTTTTTTTTGTACCTTCTTATGCAGCAGACACCATGGGGGTTGGGATCTAGCAAGCCTATCCATAAAGTTCAAAATATAATATAACACTCTTTGTCCATAAACATTAACCCATCTATTCCCTTGCTCATCTTACACCCTGTGTATGACCAGGGTTCTGTTGTAGTCTTATATATTGCCATACTGTGCTTCCCTATCCCAGAGCTGTTCCTGAAGAGATAATCCTTGTCTTGTAGATATGAAGAATATCATTATTATACAAGAGATTGTGCAAAGCCCATATCCCGCATAGTCACCTAATTGAGAAACCTGTCTATGCCCCAGCAGTGGCTAATACCGGGCTGTCTGTCATTGACCTCCATGAAGCCTAGTCCCATAGGATGTGTAGCTCCCATCCGGCATAATGACATATGTCTTGTCACACAGATGACACTGGAGTTGGTGTGGCAGAGATGCTTTTATTTCAAGACATAACTTGTCATTCTTTGTACATTTTTGAATATGGCAAAGACCTATTATCATCTCAAAAAGAAAAACACTATGACCCATATTTAAAAGAAAGAATAAAAAGTTCTTGTATCAGAGACAGCAGAGACTACATAGTAATGATGTTAGTTACCATCTTACAATTTCCAGTTGAGAATAAGGTAATTAAAAAAGAAGAGAAATTGAGTCAAAAAGATTTTTTTCTCAATTTGTGATAAGCTTACATTTGATTGCTTAGTTACAAATAGCAATAATTTACTCAAGAGGTTGTTTGTCTTTTTGTGTTTGTTTGTTTGCTTGCTTGTTTGTTTTTTCAATGGATGGAGGCTAAGTTGTACTAATCAATAATTTACTACAAACTGAAGAAGACGAATATAAACACAGACAGACAAGGCAAGGAGAATCTGGACATCAACTTTCAGACTGAAATAATAATGATTTGTATAAAAGCAGTTTATAGAATAGTATAGTGTCTTCAGAATAACTCAGAAAAATAACAAATATATAGGAATTTTAGTGGTTACTGTTTATTGTAAGTTTTGGTATGTACAACAGTTTCAGTTCTGTCTACTAAATCATATCTTACTATATTTTCATAATTGCAGCTTAGTAATTATATTTATTTTAAAAACAAATAACCACAAACTCAATACATTGAAAAGTTATACTATATTATAATTAATTTTATATTTTCTTTTAATCACAAGATAGATATCTTCAAATTATATTACAATGCATATTTTAGAAGAAATATAAATTAAGAATCAGGAATCAAGTCTAAAGAAAGCCAAATATCATTCTTTATTTTAGAGCATTTAGAAGTCGGACTATTGCTCTAATTAAATAATGTGAAATAAGTGTCTCATGGCATAGCATTATCAATTATGCATCTTGTTAGTAGGTGGCAATTTAGGTAGGAGCTTCATCAGTAAGTTTTTTTTTTTTTAGGGACACACCTATTGTTTTACTTTTGAAAACTTAGCTCTGTTTTTAGATTTCAAAAGTGGTAAAATTACAAAGTAGTTCAGTATCTATATAAGAATATTATTGTAGTTCAATGTTGCAATTGAATAAATGAAAAACAGGTAGCAAAATGTCACATAATTATTTCTGCATGCATTTGCATATAAATAATTATTTTTATTTCTTCAAAACATCATGGAATACTTAATATGACCTTTGACACACATTATGAGATGCTTTTAAATACCGTTTTTGTCTGCTAGATTGGTAAGTTGAATGACCAGAAAAATAAAAATGAGAGTTTTCAGTCAGTAAGATAAACATTGTCTTTTTAAATATGTGACCCTTTATCTTTATTACATTATCTGTTGCTGTCAAGAGACATCGTGATCACGGCAACTCTTATTAAGAAAAATATTTAATACGGGTGACTCAGTAACAGTTTCAGAGGTTTATTCCATTATCCTTGTGGTGGAACCGGGAGGCAAAGCCAGCAGGAATGGTGATGGAAAAATAGCTGAGAGGCCTACATCTTGTAGGCATCATGAAGTGCTCTGTGACATTAAACAGTATTTTGAGCCTAGGAGACAACAATGTTGCCCCAGAATGTTTCTCAACAAGGCCACACATACTTTAACTATAATACCCTTACCATGAAAACTCCTCTTTTGTTTTCATTTAATTATTTAATTTTACTGTTTATTATTTTATTTATTTATTTTTTATTTTTATTTATTTTACATACCACCCACTGTTTTACATCCCTCTGCCACACCTCCCCTCAAACCATCACCTATCCACTTCTCAGAATGGTAAGGCTCCCATGGGGAGTCAACAGAGTCTAGCTGTGGCAGATGAAGTTGAGGCCGGACCAATCCCTTCTCCCCCCCCCCCCCCCCCCCCCCCCCCCCCCTGAATCAATGTTTGTCTTGGTCCTGTCACTTATCCAGATGCCTGAAAGGAGGAGTGTGGATTGAGAACAAATAGACAAGAGCCTCAAGATAGAGTTGGGAGGGCACTCCACTGCATACTGAATCTGCCCCAAGTATATTTTCCATAACCCTCTTATACCCAAAGGGAAGGACAAAAATACTTTTGTGTCATGATGCAAGGAACAAACAAAAGACCAGTTCAGATATCCTCTCCGTGAAGGCGTATTCGACCGGTATGCTAAAATAGCCAGACCAGCTCAAAACAACAGATATAATTTAATAATTGAAAACGGGGAAACTCACGCGACCTGAGTAAAAATTCCTATGTCCAAACGGGTTAGGCGATCTCCAGGCGCAAAGAGCCAGCGCACCTATCTACTCCCATTTATCTACCTGGCTCCAGGTGGCCACACCCAAGGCAGATGTGATTGGCTGACCTTCCCCATCATCTCCACTGTTGCTAGGAGTTTTAGCTGGGATCATCTTTGTGGATTCCTGGGATTACCCTAGCACCAGATTTCTCCCTAACCCTACAACCTTATCAAAATATTTCTTTCCTTGTCTTTCCCGCAACTGGATCATCCTGTTCCCTCATGTCCACTTTCTTCATCCCTTCCCTTCTACTGCTCCCCACCACCCCCAGTTTACCCAGGAAATCTCATCTATTTCCTCTTCTCATGAAAGTATGTGCATCTCTCTTAGGGTCCTCCTTGTAACATAGCTTCTCTGGACCTGTGGATTGTTGCCTGGTTATCCTTTACATCTACTTATGAGTGAGTACATATCATGTTTGTCTTTCTGAGTCTGAGTTTCCTCATTCAGGATGATTTTTCTACCTTCATCTATTTGAATGTAAGTTTCATGATTGCATTGGGATGGCATTGCTTTTTATAGGTGAATAATACCACATTGTATAAATATACCACATTTTCTTTTTTTTTATTATTTTTTTTTATTGAGAAAAAGAAAAAAATTTTCCGCCTCCTCCCAGCCTCCCATTTCCCTCCCCCTCCTCCTGCCCTTCTTCCCCTCCCCCCACTCCTCTCCCCCTCCCTCTCCAGCCCAAAGAGCAGTCAGGGTTCCCTGCCCTGTGGAAAGTCCAAGGTCCTCCCCCCTCCGTCCATTTTCTTTATCCACTTTTTGGTTCAGGGATGTCTAGGTTATTCCAAGGTTTTGATTATTAGGAATCTGTAGGTCTCCTGGGTGCCATGTGGCTCAGGTGGGTGAAAGATACCATGGGACAGCCCACGTCCTCAGATTCCAAGCTGACTAAAATCATCTACTGGTCCACATGGACGAGAATCTCAGGTTGGTGAGAAATACCCAGAAGCTTGAACAGGTCCTCAAAACCCAGACTGGTTGAAGATATCCATCCACTTGACAGACTAGGTACATGAGGCTGAGGTGGTTGAAACTGTAAAGTATTAGATGCAGGAATTATTTTGATTTTGCTAATCACCCAATTTCTTAAACTGACATTAATAAATTTACAAGTGAGGTAACAATACAAACTTCTTTCAAAATGACAGTAATTTGATAAAAAAAATCACACAAACAATATTGCTAAGACCTGAAACTGAGTAAAAATCCACTTTTCAAATATTAAGTTTATTATTTTCACGTGTATTTGTATGTGTATCTCTTTGCATATTTAAGAGGTGTCTGCGGGTGTCCAGAAAGAGGAAATGGGGATGGTCTGGAGATGAAGTTGAAGTAATTGTGAGCTTCTCTACACTTATTGGTTTTTAAATGTGTATTTTCTAGAAGAGCACTAAATGCTCTTCTTCTCTGAGCCATTTCTTTAGCTTTGTTGATAAGCCTTCGACAGGCACTGTTCTATGCTGCTGAATACTCTCTATCCTACAAAATTAAATATAATACTAATTTTATTAGAATTATAACAATTACTGACTAGTAGTAATTCAGTATTTAAAATTTTAAATTTTATTGCCTGAGTACAATCTTTTTTATGAATTTTAAAAATATTAAATATATAATTAATCAATATAAATACATACACACACACACACACACATATATATATGTACATATATATGTCTTCAAAAGAGTCATGCTGATATTCTAATGTTTATGATGCTCATAATCAGGTCACTAACTCAATTCACTTACATCTCCTATAGATCATAATCTTAGAATTATAATATAGAATTTTCATATTCTACAATGGAAAGTATGCATACGTTAACTCAGTTGTTAACTAATTAAAAACAGCAATTAAGCACATTCAAAATCCTCTAGTATGTGTTATGAAAGTTCAGAAGAATCAGGAATTTCATGCCAACAACCTGATTATGAAGCATGAGGGTGTTTGCACTCATGGGAGATGAGAAGGCATTCATTGGCATGAAGGAATATAAATTTCTAATAATATATCTACTTTCCCTGTAGGAGAATCTGGAAGTCAGGAGGTTTGGAAAACTGTCCACCTCTAGCCAATCTGAATTCCTTTCCATGGTCTTAGGACACAGCAGTGTTACCCAGATATATGAAGCATGAAGTACTAGGATAAATCGTCATAGGCAAATTTTTATTTCTAGGGTTTGAATGATGTCATGAGCATAAAGAAGCCTATATCACTTTCTTGTCCATGTCAACAAAGATGTTCAGAAGAACAAATGGACCAATTTCAACATGGTATATAACTATGCATGTTAAATTGAAGGAAAAGACATCAAATTGTGGGTATAAGCAGACAAATATCTGCTTTCCTGTAATTAAATGTTCAAGTTCAGAATTCACAAATGGCATTAAAGTTGCTAAAAGCCATGTGTTGTGGCCATGTGTTTGGCATGAGCTACTATTCCTACTCCATTCTCAGAATTACTAATATTGCTTTGGGGGACAGGAAAATGACCTACTAGGTTCACTGAAATGACCTTTACCTCTTAAGTCACACAGCTCTGCTCTAACACACTTCTTTGTATTTGTGTGTATGTGTGTGTGGTTATTTCCTCACAGACAAAGAAAACGACACCCTTATGGCTTATAAATCTCATTAATACATAAGTGTAAAATATCACATCACATTCTAATAAAACTCCAAATCCATTCCACCCAGAATTGAGAGATTTTTTAATTACAGATAGATTTGTAGTTATTATTATTATTAAACTTATATAGGTAATACTGGTAGTTTTTAAATTCAGCTGAAAAATCACAGTAAAGCATAATTCAAATAAATAAAAGGGATATAATCATCAGTATAATTTTGACCAGAAAAACTCATACTTGTCTGTATTTTTTTCTCTTTGATTTTGCTTCTTCATTTTTTTTATGGAGCCAAGGTATCTACATTTAGCAAATATATCATATCTGAAATGTTTCTTTTTTCATTGTCCTTGCGTTCTAACATGGGCATTTACAAGCATACTGATTTTTTTTTCAGTGTACTAAAACTGAATTTTACATAAACCTCATTATATTAGATTTATTTATAAAGAAAATTTAAATGATGCAAGAGCTGACAACCCCATTGATAATTTATTTTCAGAAAAGCCTCATCATACTGCTCAAGAGAAAAATAACCTGTGAATGTAATTTTACATAAAAGTTTTCAAAGCACTTTTAATATTTTACCAATATGCTCTCTCAATCCCTAATTATTTTTGGATCCTGCTGAGTAATTTCTCAGCTTCGTAGTATGGTGATTTGCATTCCTTCTCACATCTGGGATTTTTTTCCTCCCTTTTAGTTTGTATTGTTCAGATTGACATAGGCGCTTCAATTTTCCCTTCTTGAGACAAGATAAAACTTTTCTTAAAGATGGAAATTTCCTGCATACTTGACAGTTGATTCTAGATGCCTAGTTTTACATGCTTAAAATATCTTCAGTAAGTTTTGATTTCTTTCCTTTGTCAGGAAAAGCTCTCTTTCAGTGTGGTTTAGCACTGCAGACCTGTGCGCTGGAAGAGCCTGAAGACATAGTCCAATCTTACCACTCAGCATGCATAATGAGGCTAAACTTCTTCTCAGCCAAGTCTCGGGATTCAGCCACACTTTTGCTCATGCCACATCAAAGATAAATCTCCGTCCACTATCGCACCCTATGATTTAGAAGAAAGCAACTGTCCTAGATACAATACACTGAAGTCTATCCCCTCTATTATATTGCAGTGATGGTGTAGTGTTACTCTCCTCATGACTTAATGACAATTATAGACAAATTATGCTGGCGATTAAGAAAAAATAGGTAAAAGATAGGTAAATAAATTTTATTTTTTACTTTATTTGGTTGTTTGTATTTGCATGGGCTATGCCACTTGTCGTGGTCAGAGAAGTAACTGTGATAACCAGCACTCTCTCTTATTTTTTTTTTCAAAATTAACCTTTAATGCTTTTTTTAAATTTTTTATTGAGAAAAAAAAGTTTCCGCCTCCTCCCAGCCTCCCATTTCCCTCCCCCTCCTCCTGCCCCCCTCCCCCCACTCCTCTCCCCCTCCCTCTCTAGTCCAAAGAGCAGTCAGGGTTCCCTGCCCTGTGGAAAGTCCAAGGTCCACCTCCCTCCGTCCAGGTCTAGGAAGGTGAACATCCAAACTGGCTAGGCACCCACGAAGCCAGAACATGAAGTAGGATCAAAACCCCATGCCATTGTCCTTGGCTTCTCATCAGCCCTCATTGTTCGCCATGTTCAGAGAGTCCGGTTTTATCCCATGTTTTTTCAGTCCCAGTCCAGCTGGCCTTGGTGAGCTCCCAATAGATCAGCCCCACTGTCTCAGTGGGTGGGTGCACCCCTCATGGTCCTGACTTCCTTGCTCATGTTCTCCCTCCTTCTGCTCCTCATTGGGACCTTGGGAGCTCAGTCCGGTGCTCCTGTGTGGGTCTCTGTCTCTCTCTCCATCCATCGCTAGATGAAGGTTCTATGGTGATATGCAAGATATCCATCAGTATGGCTATAGGATAGGGTCATTTCAGGTTCCCTATCCTCAGCTGCCCAAGGAACTAACTGGGGACATCGCCTTGGGCACCTGGGAGCCACTCTAGATTCAAGTCTCTTGCCAATCCTAAGGTGGCTCCCTTTACTAAGATATGTGCTTCCCTGCTCCCCTATCCAACCTTCCTTTATCTCAATCATCCTGTTTCCCCAAGTTCTCTCCATCCTCTCCTTCTCACTTTTCTTTCCCCATCTCTCCTTACCTCCATCCCACCCCACCCACAAGATCCCAATTTTTTGCCCGGCAATTTTGTCTACTTCCCATAGCCAGGAGGATAACTATATGTTTTTGTATGGGTTCACCTTCTTATTTAGCTTCTTTGGGATCACAAATTATAGACTCCATGACCTTTATTTATGGCTAGAAACCAATTATGAGTGAGGACATCCCATGTTCATCATTTTGGGTCTGGGTTACCGCACTCAGGATAGTGTTTTCTATTTCCATCCATTTGCATGCAAAATTCGAGAAGTCATTGTTTTTTTACCGCAGCGTAGTACTCTAATGTGTATATATTCCACATTTTCTTCATCCTTTCTTCCATTGAAGGACATCTAGGTTGTTTCCAGGTTCTGGCTATTACAAATAATGCTGCTATGAACATAGTTGAACAAATGCTTTTGTCATATGAAAGGGCATCTCTTGGGTATATTACCAAGAGTGGTATTGCTGGGTCCAGGGGTAGGTTGATCCCAAATTTCCTGAGAAACCGCCACACTGATTTCCAAAGTGGTTGCACAAGTTTGCATTCCCACCAGCAATGGATGATGGTACCCCTTCCTCCACAGCCTCTCCAGCAAAGGCTATCATTGGTGTTTTTGATTTTAGCCATTCTGATAGGTGTAAGATGATATCTCAAAGTTGTTTTGATTTGCATTTCCTTGATCGCTAAGAAGGTTGGGCATGACCTTAAGTCATACCTAAATATAATAAAAGCTATTTACAGCAAGCCGCCAGCTAACATCAAATTAAATGGAGAGAAACTCAAAGCCATCCCACTAAAATCAGGAACACGATAAGGCTGTCCACTCTCTCCATACCTCTTCAATATAGTGCTTGAAGTTTTAGCAATAGCAATAAGACAACATAAGGGGATCAAGGGGATTCAAATTGGAAAGGAAGAAGTTAAACTTTCGTTATTTGCAGATAATATGATAGTGTATATAAGCGACCCCAAAAACTCCACCAAAGAACTCCTACAGCTGATAAACAACTTTAGTAATGTGACAGGATACAATATCAACTCCAAAAAAATCAGTCACCCTCTTATACACAAAGGATATGGAAGCAGAGAGCGAAATCAGAGAAGCATCACCTTTCACGATAGCCACATACAGCATAAAATATCTTGGAGTAACTCTAACCAAGGAAGTGAAAGATCTATTTGACAAGAACTTTAAGGCATTGAAGAAAGAAATTGAAGAGGATACCAGAAAATGGAAGGATCTCCCTTGCTCTTGGATTGGGAGGATCAACATAGTAAAAATGGCAATTCTACCAAAGGCAATTTATAGATCCAATGCAATCCCCATCAAGGTCCCATCAAAATTCTTCACAGATCTTGAGACGACAATAATCAACTTTATATGAAAAAACAAAAAACCCAGGATAGCCAAAACAATCTTATACAATAAAGGATCTTCTGGAGGCATTACCATCCCAGACTTCAAACTCTATTACAGAGCTACAGTAATGAAAACAATGTGGTACTGGCATAAAAACAGAGAAGTCGACCAATGGAATCATATAGAAGACCCGGTATTTAACCCACAAACCTATGAACACCTCATTTTCGATAAAGGAGCTAAAAGTATACAATGGAAGAAAGAAAGCATCTTCAACAAATGGTGCTGGCACAACTGGAGGTCAACCTGTAGAAGAATGAAAATAGACCCATATCTATCACCATGCACAAAACTCAAGTCCAAATGGATCAAAGACCTCAATATCAATCTGAACACACTGAACCTGATAGAAGAGAAAGTGGAAGTATCCTACAACAGATGGGCACAGGAGATTACTTCCTATGTATAACCCCAGCAGCACAGACATTAAGGGAAACATTGAATAAATGGGACCGACTGAAACTGAGAAGCTTCTGTAAAGCAAAGGACACTGTCACTAAGACAAAAAGGCAACCTACTGACTGGGAGAAGATCTTCACCAACCCCGCAACAGACAAAGGTCTGATCTCCAAAATATCTAGAGAACTCAAGAAACTAGACTTTAAAATGCTAATTAACCCAATTAAAAAATGGGGCACTGAACTGAACAGAGAATTCTCAACAGCACTCTCTTTCTAACATATGGGTTCGTGATACTGAACTCAGGTCATCAGACTTGGAGGCCCAGGAACAAACTTAATGTTGACATCTAGAAGGCTTTACAAAAATACTTTAAATAGTAATTGTATTTTATTTACTATGAACAAAATTATACTATGATATTAATACTGAACTATATTCCAGTGACTATTTGCTAAGTTACAACATTGATTTACATTCTTAGGCTTTTTATTAGTTCTTGAGAGTTTCATACAGATTTGGATCACATGCCCTTACTCTTCTAAACCTCTTCTAAAGTCCTTGTTCCTTCCCTGCCCACTCAAATTTGTGTCTTATACTTTTTTAACCCCTTCAATACCAATTTATCACAGATCAAATAATCTCAGATTAGTGTTCTTCAACTGTAGCTGGACGAACTTAACAGGATGTACATCCTGAGAGAAAAACAGATAAGAAATGGCTTCAGTGACAGGTGTGAATTATGTGCCCCATTTTACTCTTCATGGGTAGTAGGTCTACCTAGAGCTTTCACAGTTTTGAGACATATTATAGTACCTGCTGTGAGTTCTTATGTGCAGCAGCTCTGCTATCTCTAGAACACATTTTTTCTTCATAGTCTTCCACAGAGAATCACACTCTTATTAGTTGATAAATAAAATAGTAAGAGCTTAGTCAATACTATGCCTATCAAGAATCAAACAAATTTCTCATCTAAAGAGAAAAATGTATACTAGACGTCTTTATTAAAATGATAAACACTTTGGAATTATAAGAAAATAAAATAAACTCTAAGGATTCTAGAGTTGGCTCAGTGGTTAAGAGCCATTGCTGAAAAATTTATGTCTACTTCCTAGTTCCCAAATTGCAACTCACAATTGTCAGGAGCTACAGTTGAAGATGTCTCAATGGCGTTCTCTTGCCTATGAATGAATCGGGCATGCATGCAATGCACACACAATAATTAAAGCAACTGCTCATATTCATAAAATTAATATTTTAAGAATTCAACTATAGTAGGTGTACTCTCTAAGAAGCAATTGGGAATAGTCTTGAGACAATAATAAAATGCCTCAGAACAGAAATGAAAAACATTAGGAAGATGAAGGTATATTTAAAAAACAAAATGTATGAATACCTATAGTCTGTTAAATATATATATATATATGTATATGTATATATATATTTAACAATATTACAAGAATCTTCCCCTTTGATCACCATAGCACCAAATTCTGAGAATAACCAATAGAAACCATAACCCCAAGTAGTTGGGTCTCTCTTTGTGTCTCTCTGTTTCTGTCTCTCTTCTTAAGGTTGGAGGAATAGGAAACTGTACCTGCATTCTAAATTTAGACTTTCTTGTTTAAATAAATTGTACTTACCCAGGGGAGTACAGAGGCTGAGTTCTTGTCATAGGGCTTTCTTCAGTTGTCTCATTGCAGATTCCCTTTTATCGTTAAGGGTTCTAGTCTCTTTAACAATTACTGATGCTTGACCATCTTCACTCTTCATTTCTTTACATACACTGGCTCCACACATCTGCTCAACACTTTTTCTATTTCTCTTACATTTCTGTTGCAATCATTTTTCTCTCACTGAGAACCTAGATTACAGCAAACAATAACTGTAAAACATGATATATGCTATCTACCCTGTTTTGAAATTTCTTCAGTGAAAAAAAATTATTTGATACCTTCTAATTCAATTTCACTCTTTGAATATGACCAGAAAGCAACCAGATCCTAATCTAATACCCGAATAAGCCTTTGTATCCCTAAAAATCTCATGAGCAGAGCCATTCACCTTCTGTTTCTGTCTCCTTTTTTCTCTTCTAGGCTCTCTTTACTCAGGATTCTTCTTCACTAAAGTTCCAAACTATTTTCAAAGTCATCCAGAACACCAATGGCAAATGTTTGTGAACCACATGCTATTATTATTATTATTATTATTATTATTATTATTATTATGAGGTCTAGACTGATGCCAGTGACTCCTCCTAAATAAAATGATTAAGGGGAAGAAAGAGTTTTAAGACAGTCAGTAACATGTAAAGGGATGCGCACACACATGCATACCACACACACACACACTGTTCAGTAACACAAATACTTTTACTTTTTTTCTGCAGATGAAAATTAACCAATGTTCGGAAGGGCAAATATAATGTTGATTATTCCTGAATATAAGTTTGATGAGAATTCAAGAGCCATCAAACCTGTATTCTCTGATACTTATGTGAATAAGCTTTTCAGAGGTCAAGAAAGTATCAAGAATTATTTCAATTGCACATCATGGAAAAAATTAAAGCATTAATTAAACTCTAGAGGCTCTTAAATTAGAAGTCATTGTTGAACACTTATGATCCTTGCTAAGGTGGGGAAATTATTTTCTTGGAGGTTCATACCTATTATGTGTGGTAGACAACCCATCAATTTTTAAATTAAATGGAAAGAGCTAATATTTCTAAAAGAACGTTAGTAGTCTAACATAATAAAGCTTCAGGAAGAAAAGTATTTACTTATTTATTAGCTTATCTATCTATTGCATGCTGATTGATACCTATTATATCAAATTAAAATTCATATTTCCTTCTCCTTTAGGCTTTAGTGAATATCTTCTCTGTATCAGATTTAGATGTAAGATTGTGTGCTAAATTACTTTGTTTTTTGTTTTTTGAGATACTACCAGGCTATACTTGACCTCACAATCTTCTGGACTCAACCTAAAATGTGCTATCATCTTCATCTGGAACAGATTAAGTTACAGAAAGAATCTTTTGAGCTTGCTTGGATGAACCTTGAATATGGATATCTGTAACCTTGCTCAATCAAATAGACACCATCCTTACATGGAGAATCTCCTTTGTTTTCAATTCAAGCTAACTTTTTAATGCATTTTATTAGTATCTAAACAAATAGCATGAAAAATAACAAGATGTAGGAAGAAGGGAGATAATGTGGAGAGTTAAATGCTTAATTGATTATATTCAATAGTAAAATTATTTAAAGAATTGATTCTAGCATGATATATGTAGGAAGGAAAAGAACATTTCAAATGTTCTGAGCCAGAAGGTATTTACTCTTTGTACACACCATCCAAGAAGTTCAGATGACTCTAAAACAGGAAAACGACAAGCGTAAGGATAGATTTAGCTACAAATCAAGACACTATATAAATTAAATAAATACAATGAATACTTCAGAATCGGAAACTGAAAACTAATTGAACTGGGGAGTGTCTATTTCCATTATGTATTTGACCCTAATTAATGGTAGCCAGAAGTCTGTCTGTGAAAAAAAAATATTGTCAAAGAACTATCATTTTCTCTTTTAATAATCAACTTTATTATTTTTGTCTTAGTGCTTTTTAGATTTTAATACACAATCATCCACTGTCATTACTTTGAACAATGTGATTTTATTCACCAAATTAAAAAAAACCTACTCTTTCTAATTAGAACACAAATTAGACTGTATTTGCATAGGCACAGTGAAAGTGTGATTAGCCTAATCAAAACTCTTTGAACATGAGAATACTTCCTTTGTGTCAGTCTCTGATAATTATTCTTAAACTATTACATACATGATATTTTAATTGAAATATTGTTGCAAATTTATCTTAATTGTTTCATTTCTTACAAATACATGTCTGTATTCATTTTTGCTTTCCATTTGCAATGGAAAAGTTAAATGTTTGTTCCACTTCATCTCTGTTTGAGAGTTTTCTGCTTCATTTATTTTTTATGATTTTATTACATCATTTTTATGAATACTATAATGTGGCATATTGTTTCATCAAAGGATGTGCACAAAAAAATGAGTAAAATACAGTCTTAGAGTCTGGGAATCATAAGTAGTGACACTGTGGGTACATATATGTCCATCTTTTCTCACATAAATACTAGTTAATAAATTTCCTGGTGTGGTCATTCATACTAATAAATGAAGAGAAATTATCGAGAACATTAATAAAACTATCTTGGGCTGTCAAGTTTTCATTTGGTTTGGGGCATAATTTATATGAAAGACACAAAACATATGCAAATTCCTTAAAGTACCTCTCTACATAATTAGTTTTCTATAGTTCATTTACAAAATTGAAGGGATCAAACATACCACTCAAAATACACAGAACAATTTTATGTGATATTTTACTTTATGAGGTTTTACTTAGTTGTGACAAACCACATTCTAACAGCCTAAATTAAAAAAAAAATTAGAGAAAACATAATGTATTTTAAATTAAATGTAATTTTGTGTAATGTGTCAATACTAATCAGTAGTCATGCCAGTACTTCCTGGGATAGCATTCATCTTTTTATTGTATCATTGAGTAGGTATTTGCCATGATTCCCTTGATCTCATAGTAGCTTTCTCAGTTTACAGGTCAACTTCATCCAATTAAATAATTTAAAAATTTTAAAAATGATATAAAGAAGGAATGTCATGATAATATCTATTCCAGCAACTACTGTTGAGGCTATGGCCCCTTATCCCTTAAATAAGAAAATGGTGTGGGGGAATTGTCTGTATTCTGTCAATCATGTTATAAATAAATGCTGATTGGCCAGGCAGGAAATATAGGTGGGAAAACCAGACAGGAAGTAGAAATGATGTAATGAGAACAGGAGAATTCTGGGAAGGAGGAAGTTGATTCCTCCTACTCCTGCCCAGACCACCGAAGCAGCAAGATGTGATCTGCCCCACTGAAAAAAGGTACTGAGCCACATGGCTAACATAGATCAGAAAAATGGGTTAATCAAGATGTGAGAGTTAGCCAATGAGAGGCTAGAGCTAATGGGCCAGTCAGCTTTATAACTTATAGAGACCTGTGTGTGATTTACTTTGGGGCTAAACAGTTGTGAGGTATTGGGCAGGACAAAAACGCCAAGGAAACCTGGTGGGAGGACAGAAACCCCAACAAACAAGCAGGCCTGGCCCCTTCATGTTACAAGAACACAATATTATCATGCCCCTAAATGAGAATAATTCTCAACTGCTTTCTAAATACTTACCCTTAATGATTTTACACACAACTAGGTACAGATAATGACCCTCATCTGGTGTGGGAAATCCTTCTATATATGTGTTGCTTTTGTTGGTCAATGAATAAAAAAGAAACTGCTTTTGCCTGTGATAGGGCAGAATAGAGCTAGGCAGGAAAACTAAACTGAATACTGAGGGAAAGAAGGCAGTGTCAGAGAGACTCCGTGGAACCACCAGAAAGGAAAGATGGGAGTTGCCAGCTGGAATCTTGTCAGTATGCCATAAGACCCTTGGTAAGATATAAAATAATAGAAATGGGTTAACCAAAGTTATAAGAGCTAGTTAACAATACGCTTAAGTGACTGTTCAAGCAGTGTTTTAAATAATACATTTTCTTAGTGGTTATTTTGGGAGTCTATCCACTCACAATAAGGTAGTGCACAATGTGGGGCCTGAACCCAGTACCCTGAGATTGCAAAGAAGAAAGTGACTGATAAATTGCCAATATAGGTAGAACTGTCTTTGAAATTTTCTGCTTCCTGGAAAAGTTTGCCAGATACTATGGGCCAGGAGACTGTAGATGGGATCCTGCAAAGTTACAAAAGAACTTTGGTTGATTATCCAAACCGTGAGGTATCTCTTTCAATTTGAGAGTTTTGGAAGTTGCTTACAATGCACTTCATGTTTACATTGGTAATATTATGTCCTTCTGGGGTCTTTGATAGTGTTGAAGAATAGATAGTTATAATTATAGTTTTTGTAGGTTATAATAAAAGTTAGGATATATATATATATATATATATATATATATATATATATATAATGTTGTAACTATATTTCTTGCTTGATAAATGTTTTGTTATATGTAATTTTATTATGTTAAAGTTAAAACTTTCCTTTTTATTTAAACATAAATGGGGAAAGTGTGTGTTAAGCCCTTATGTATATGTATTGATTTTATTGGTTTTTGAATAAGGAAGCCAATTTGGCCTGTGATAGGGTAGAATAGAGCTAGAAAACTAAACAGAATGCTGGGAAGAGGAAGGCAAAGTCAGGGAGAAGCCATGTAGCCCACCAGAGACAGACACTAGAAACTTCAGCCAGAAAGTCACAGCCACATGGATGTATATAGATTAATGAAAATGGGTTAAACTAATATGTAAGAGTTAAGCAATAAGAAGCCAGAGCTAATGGGCCAAGCAGTGATTTAATTAATACTGTTTTGTGTGATTATTTTAGGGTTAAGCAGCCAGGAACAAACTAGCAGCCTCCTTTCTACACAAACCAGGTAAGTCACCAAAAAAATCTCATTTTATTATTAATGGATAGCTTTAAAAACTGAAATGATGTAGCTTACTGCATATTTGTTGAAAGGTTGGATACTGTCTTTTCTAGATAGCTTGAGTGCTTTTTCTTCCAAAAGATCTGACTTCTACAAAAGAGTTTTAGTGATGTGTCTCTTCCAGGGATCTCAGCTGTATAGCAATGTTATTTAGCAGTCTGTGAGCTTTTATATGTTTGGAGAAGGAAGGGGCAATGTAATCTGGCCAGTTTCAGACACTTTTGAACTAAAACATTTGACTTGTTTACTTCCTGAACTTGTGGAGCTCTCCTGAAGTTTGGAATGTCTAAATTCTTTTATAACATCATGTATCTTAAAGAGTTACACTGAAAGTTGGAAGGGATTTCTGTTGTTGTTTGTTTTTTTTTCTCAAAAGAAACCGATACATAAAAAAATAGATCAAGAGTTGTTTTATGATTATAGCATGCTATTCTCTTCAGTTTTAAATTTATTAGAATACAATTCCTTTACTCATTAGAAGTAAGATGTCTGAGTCTTGTATCATGGATTATCTTTGTAATCATATTACATGGGAAGTTGAAACAGTAGGATTATTGTGAGTGGAAGGGCAGCCTTGGCTACATACTGACTTTGGTGCTAGTCTTGGCTACAGATTGAGATGATATTTAAAAGAAATAGAAAAGAAAGGAAAGAAAATGACAAGAGAACTAGTGAGAGAACTAGTGAAATAGTTTTTTCCCAATGAATGTTGTGTTGTAGATATAACATTCAGAGCTAGGAACAGATCTATTAAGTGATCTCTCCATTTTGGCCAGAAGTGGATTTCTGTAATGGTCTAAATCTGCTGAAAAAATAAAAGACTTTTTTGGTGAGTGTTGTAGGAGGCTGCTTGTTTGCTCCTGGCTGCCCAGACTCAAAATAAGTATTCAGAAATTATATTAATTAAATTACTGCTAGGCCAATCACTTAATCATATTTCTAGCAAGCTCTTATATCTTTGGTTAACACATTTCTATTATTTTATATTTTACCACAAGGCTCATGCCCTACCAGCAAGGTTCCAACTGGTGGATTGTGTCTTTCCCCTCTGGCAACTACATGACATCTCACTGACTCTACCTTCTTTCTCACAGCATTCAGTTTAGTTTTCCCCAACTAGATCTGTTCCCTGCACAGGGCCAAGACAGTTGCTTTATTAACTAATAGTAATCAGAGAATGTAGAGGGAAATCCCATATCACCTCCTATTTTCTGCTTAAATAAAAAGGAAGGTTTTAACTTTATCATTGTAAAATTACATATAGCAAAACAGGTATTAAGCAAGAATTACAGTCACAATATTTTATATCTATTTTATCTCTTATCATAGCTAAGGGAAACTATGACTATAAATTCTTCAATTCCATCAAAGACTTCAGAAGGCTATAATATTACACAAGTATACAATAAATTCAAAACTTTAGAATTGACAGAGATACCTCATTGCCTATGCAGTCACCCAAAGTTCTTCTGTGTTGGGGCATAATCTTCAGCCTACTAGCCCATAGTATCTGGCAGATGTTTTCATGAAGCTGGAAACTTCAAAGACAGTTCTGACAATTTCGGCAGTTTTTTAGTCACATTTTTCAATGTACTGCAGAATGTCTAGCCATCTCTTTCATGAGGCAGGAACCCCAAAGTATCATCTCACTTTTAGGAAAGTTCAACAATCATCTCTCTGTGGGTCTTGCATGTCCAGTTTATCAAGAAGTTCAGGAAGAGCAGTTTCTTGCCCAAAATGGTGAAGCAGCTCCATAAGGAGCTTCATTGCCCATCTTCCTCTTGGAGTAGAATGGTGCTACCAGGATCAGATGTGTCTCACTGTCATTAAGTTCTAAGTCCTTAAAATATTTTAAATGCCATATTCCATAGCCTTTGAAAGGTTTGAACAATGCCTATCAATCTGAAATACATCTCTGCACATCTAGAAAACCCAACTGACTACAAGCTTGACTATTATAAATGATTATCTATTAACTTATATTTCTTAATTATACATTACATTTTAAATGGGCACACAAACACAATACCTTAATCAAGATCACATAATACCTTAATCAGAAATATACATAAAACAGAATTGACTTTAAATTTGTATCAATAAAGCAAGATCCATGCCAATGCAAATTTCTATAGCATATCCCCCTCTAAATGTAAACAAACATTTATAGAAAATATTTGGGAGTATTGGCATAGTTCTGTCCAAACTTCTTCCTGCTGTTTATTTGGTGAAATAATTTTTTAAGGGGTGTTCAAAGTGACCTTTCAGGAGGTCTTGTTCCATAAAACCAAACCAGTCTGGAAGCAATCCACAGATTCACATCTTCTGTGGAAACAAAAGCAAAACCTCTTTTCAAAAGCAACATATCCTAAGACTCAAATTCTGAAGTCAAGATCCTTTAGAGTATGTTGGTTACTTAGCTTAGCAATCCTTACAATGAAATGTCTCTCTGTACTTAACTCCTTCACACTCAAAAAATTCAATGAAAACAATAATATAAATAATCCAGAGTCTATTTATTCTCCATCTCTATGTGGCTTATTTTTTTTACTCCTTTAATCTACGGTTGTTTGTACTGTCTCTTTAAATACATTTTTTTTCTTTAACCATTTACTTCTTTTTCAACTCTCTATACTGATTTTCTTCTCTCTCCCAATCCTTTGTACATTTATCTAAGACTGTTAACCAGTTAGAGGTCTTTTCCATCTGGATTTATTGCATGTCTGTAATTATTTTTTCTGACCAGAAGCATTTCTTAAAATGCCAAGCTCTTCTTATGAACTTAAGCTGTACCATTGCTAGAGGAAATATGGCATGCACTGCTTGCCACATGCAGTCAAACATGCTAAAGCTATTTGCTGCATCTGAAAGCCAGGCCCATAGCACCATTCTCAGACACACATCCAGTCCATGATGCCATTAAGCTAGCTGAAATAATCTTATCACAACCCCTACTCAAAATGAACTGTAGCCAGACCTATTGCCTGAGAGTGTCAGAGTTTGTGCTGCAAGCATGGCCCAGAAAGCTGGCATTTCAAAATGCTATAGTTTTTTTTCCCCCTGCTACTGCTAAATCAGGAAAACCTCTCTTAAAGGAGCTGCAACAAGCTACCAGCTGGAAAAAAGTGTGGTTAAATTTCTTTTCTGTGTCTAGAGCGTCTTTCCAAGACCTCTCAGGTTTTACATGGATTTAGTCCACGATGTTGGGTGCCAGTTTGTAGTAAATAGGCTACTAGTTTGTTCTCTTATGCTTATATCTGAAATAATCACATAAAAACTGTGTCAATTAAATCACTGCTTGGCCCATTAGGTCTAGCTTCTTATTGGCTAACTTTATTATATTAATTTAACCCATATCTATTAATCTGTGTTTCTCCATGTTGCTGTGGCTTATCATCTAAAGTTCCCAGCATCTATCTCCAGCAGCTACATGGCTTCTTTCTGACTCTGCCCTCTTTCTTCCAGCGTACAGCCTAGCTTTCTCCACCTAGTTCTGTTCTGCCCTTACCATAGGCTCAAAGCAGTTCTTTATTCATTAATCAATAAAAGCCACACATAGGCAGAAGGACCTCCTACACCAGTTTTGAGTCATTCCTGCTCCTTTTAAGAAATCCTGCACATTTACTGATGTTAATAGCTAAATTCAAACATCATAGTTCCGCAAATGGAACTTTTTGCATGCTTTTATATATTTGGGATAAGTAAATGTCTTGACTTCTCTTTCTGTCTCTCTCTCTCTCTCTGTCTGTGTGTGTATGTATATGTGTGCATGTGAGTGCATATATATGCGTGTGCTTCATGATCCCAGGAAGAATTTATTATTCAGTACCTTCACACCTTGACTATTCATTCCTTTTTAAACTATTTAAGAAGAATTATTAGCACAGATATACAAACACAATGTAACATACACAACAAATATTGAGTTTAGTGAAACAAATGATGAGCGACAATATACACAGAATGTTACATTTCAATTTTAACAAAATATCTTTATGATGTTTTCATTAATTTCTTTAAGAAAATAATGTTACATTAAAAATCTCATTTAGCAGTGACTGGATTTTAGGCACATTGAAGAGCCACAGACAACTTTTTCAAGTCTCCTTAAAATTGCATTTGTAAAGTAAAATTATGGCCTCTTAAAAGTCCTGCCACCTCAAAACTGATGCATTATTTGTAAATATATCTGCCTGACAATCTCAAACAATCTAAAGCATATAAGGACTAGGAAAAAAAATTCAATACCAACTAATGCTTTACAAGTATGTTTTAGTGTGATTTCAGTGAAAGGTATAATTTAGCAAACAGATTTAGCAAGCAGCAGATAAAACAATTAGCACAAAGATCTTTAGAGAAAGAAGTGGTTGGCACTACACCCTCAATGGAGTCTGAATTTGTAATTTAGAAACAGATTTAGCCAGAGACTGATGGAGCAATTAGTCTGATTTTTCTTTTTGATGCAAACAACTTACAGAATCCAAGGAGAAAAGGTGGGAGATATTTGCATAAAATGATGTGTCAATTTCACCAAAGAGCAAATGATATAATTACCACCTTTTAACCTTTTCATTGTCTTAAATGTTTTCTTCCTCATATAATGTTAATATTAAAAGTTCTTAGAAATTTTGAGATTGATGACAAAAACTATACTTTCTAATCTAGTGGGAATAGTTTACTTTCAAAATTAACCAACATCACTCGTTGAACCACTGCTGGACTATGGAAACAAATCAAAATTTTTGTATTATCACAAGTCCATTCATTTTTCTTTTTTTTCTTTGCCAACATTTTAGATTCTACAGGAGGAATTATATATTAACAAAGCATTTGGAAGCCAAAACAGACATAAGACATTGACATAAACTGTGCAGGGCATAATTAAAGATCAGAATTTTAATGCAATCTTTGACTAACATTAATAATAATACAAATGATAAAACCATATGAATATAACAGGATGAAAATACTTAAAATAGTACACTATCAATGATATTAGCCTAACGTTTGCTTATGAAAGAAAGGAAACCTATTTTTGATATGCTAGTCTCACCAATCTAAGCCCTTGTGCAAATATTACATCATCATAATAAAATATAGTGGATCTACTAAAAACATATGTAAGCGGGACTACCAATGTAGTGCAATAATAGTATGCCTGGTACGAGCCTCAACATTAAAAAACAAAACAAAATGCCAAAACAACAAGAAAAATAACAGCATGATTCCCTGAAGTAACAGGATTGCTCCAACTAACCATTTAAAAGAGTTATCATCATGGCAAAATTACGAGACACTGTTAAGAATCTACAAATATTGCTATGGAATTCTCTTGTCATGACATGTTACAACTCAGATACATTTTGTCTGATTTTGCAATGTAGAATTATTTGTTTATTATTTGCTAATTATCATCCACCATCACTTTGTCCATGATAAGTAACTGAAAATCCTGCCTACGTGATGCTGTGTATCTTTAGTGTCATATGACCTCCAGTTTTATACAAAATGTTTTTTGTAAATTTCACTATCAGGAATTAACTTCTTCAGTAAGAAGTGGTACTTCTAAATTACATACTTAGATATCTTCTTTGTTTCAACAATACTAAAAATAATTCTTCATTTTTGTACACATATTGTATCTAAGTTTAAATAGTATTAATGCTTATTGAATATTTAATCACACAATCAATATTTTACTTATGTTGCTTTTATTTCATACTAATATTTTATAAAATTAAATAACTTTAAAGAGAATAAATAAACTAGCATTATTGGGGACATACTGTTTGTCTTTGGACAGATTTTAATCTCTGTATTTATTACCTATGCGGGTTTACATAGTGGTCCAAATTTTGTTTAGTAGTAAATTCAACTAAAATATTTCCCACTGAAAATATTGCACATTACTATCTTGAAATTAGCAAGCATACTTCCTTAAATACTTTAAAACTCCACAGACACAATTAACTTAAGAATACATATTTCAGAAAGACAATAAACATGCATGTCTTGTAAAAGAAAATCAATGAAGGAAAATCACAGAGAGGTACTATAATAATGACTTTTAAGATGGTAGCAAGAAATTGGAGATTTAATTATCAATGACAAAGATAACATGCAGATTCCCACTGAGACAGCTAGAAGGACCATAAACCTTACAATACCTTAAACTTTAGGTTTCTGATATGAGAAAATATATCCTGATTTAAGCCATTTACCAATGCATACATGTCCATGTATGCACTGATATATACAAACATATATAAACATATATGCATATGTGTGTGTTCAAAAACTTGCTTGAATCAAAACCTGAATTTTAATTACTATAGAGTAAGCATCAGACATATTCTGAATATCTTTAAGGAAAACATATGCCATGTATAATTTAGAATGTCTTCTCACTTTTAGTATGCTCAACTTAACTGACTTTAGGAAGAGGAAAATGGAAAGGAAAAGGAGTTAAACTAGATACCTAGGAAGCTGGGTGTCACATCATCATATATTATGCTCACTAACTTATTTTCAAATTTATCTTGATGTTTGGTGAAGAATTTAATAAATGATTAATTCACAATATATAAAAAACAGATCCAGATAAGCATACAAATGGAAAAAAAAGTATAATGTTACAAATAGGTGCACACCATTTTTTGAAATAATTATGAAGATATTTATAAGGCATTTAAAAATTACTTTTATTTGGTATTTAATGTAGTTGTTCCACTACATTTAAAATAAAGACTTCTGTGTAAGCTATAAATATGTCTATGTAGAATAACATCTATTTTATCATCAGTTTATACATAATACTTTAAATTACATATCCATACTACTATGGAGGAATATTTTCCTACAGAAGCTTGAACATTAGGGTCACATCAACCATGAAAATATATAGCTTATCTGTAATATCTGACAGTTTCTGACAGGATTTCATATCATTTTGAAAACCTGATTTCATTCAATATCTTACCTATATGTAATGAACCAAAATATGATTGCAAACCGTCTAGTTTCTTTTTTTTTAAGTTATTTCCCACAGAGGTTCCTTCCACTTGGGAACAGATACTGTACATAAAGAAATGTAAAGTTTAGTTTCCACTGTAGCTATGTCTGGAGAGGCTGGCTAATTGGTTTAAAGCAGACTGGAGAAAAACCAACTTGCTTTACTAAAGGAGATGTCTAGTCCTTTCCTATAATTTACTTTTGACTCTTGAATTTTATATAAACAGGATGAACTCACAGGAGAAATGCCTATAATAATTCATGGTGATTAAGTATTTAATATAATTGTTAAACACCTTATGATCTACCATTAAAATGCAAGATAATCATATGAGTGTATCATATGAATTAAGTAATCAGTCAAAGACAGGACAAAAGAAAGCTCTCTGAGGTAATTCATTCAAATGCAATCAAAACAGGTGTTTGTAAATCTAATAGATTTAACCAGGTGTTGCATTTTGAATTATAATTAATTAAAAGGTAATAGAGTTTTAATACTTAATATTCAACACAGAATAATGATTATCAAAGTCTTTAGGATAAAAATGTCAAAATGAAAATTTGACATTATAACAACTAGACAAAGTATAAAATAATTTAGAATCCTTGTTACAATATAACCTTGAGTTATATTCATGTAATAATAATGAAACTCAGGTAAAACAAAAAGGTGAGGCTATAATTTAGGCCTTTACAAATATTCTATTTTCTGTATTGATAAAAGTTCACATTTAGTTTAAAAGTAATTTTAATATAATTTTCCAATGTATTTGAGTATTTTTGAAGTAGAAATCATTGATACTTTATTCCTTGTTTGTAAATTATTGGGGTTGCCTAGCTTGTTAAAATTTATTCCAAGAATGAAAGTTGTTTGAGTGTGAATTCTAAGCATTTTACCTGGTTTTTAGAATAGTCCAACTGCCTGAAATAATACAAGTATACAATAATTATATACTGAACATATAAACAGAAACCAATTTCGGAACAGATGTATAGGGATGACTAAAAGTAAAAATCCAGAAAACATCTCTGCACTGATTTCATTTCATTTATAGCGTGTTAGTTATATAACAAGTTAACAAGTGTCTTGAGATATTACATACAATTGCTGACTGTAAATAATTATGCATAATAATATTTCAGTGTGTTATTATCTTCAGTCTCTCATTTTCAACAAATATACTCATGCTGGTTTGAAATGATGATACTTGTCATTATTGGTGATGTGGTACTAATTTTTGTTTGTCCCTGATATATAACAACTTGATTTGTTTACCCACTTCTGAAGTCTTATAAATAAAAGATATTGTCAACTTACAATTAATATGTAGATCATCACCATTATAAGTATTTTGGTTTCTTTTCTTTTGGTTTATCACTTGTTATTTTTCTAGGACCTTTACAAGAATGTCCACTTTTTAAAAAACTTATTACAAAAAATGAAGAAAGAATATAGTGTAAGGTCTTCAATTTAATTAATAATGATGTTATCACAGGGTATTAAATGGCAGTCGCTTGCAGTTCTGTTTTTTTAATGATTTTTATTGAGCTCTACATTTTTCTCTGCTCCCCTCCTTGCGTCTCACTTCCCCTTCTACCATATCCCAAGGTCCCCATACCCCCAATTTACTCTGGAGATTTTGTCTTTTTCTACTTCCCATGTAGATCAGATCTATGTAAGCCTCTCTTGGTGTCCTCATTGTTGTCTAAATTCTCTGGGATTGTGGTTTGTATGCTAATTTTCTTTGCTTTATGTTTAAAAAACATCTATGAGGGAGTACATGTGATAATTGTCTTTCTGGTCTGGTTTACTACACTCAAAATAATGTTTTCTAGCTCCATCCATTTTCCTAAAAAATTCAAGATGTCTTTTTTTTTTTTTGCAGTTCATGATATTACTAAAATCTGAAAATTTAAAATGGAAAGAACAGAGATATTGATATTTAGATACTGGTATTAAGTAAAATAGCTGGTATTATCAGAAAATATTGATATTTTATACTTGGTAGAAACTATGTAGGATGCCTGTAGAATTCTTCTCTCTCAGTTCTCTCAGACACAATTTGTTAATATTATCCTGACTTAGCTACAGTTTTTATTTCTCTGAAGTAACATTATGTGTTGTAAGGAGCTGCGGGCCGCTTCCCTGCCGCCCCAGCTTCCGGTCGCCAGCTAGCTTTAGCTTATGCCCCAAAATAATTACACAGAAACTGTATTCTTTTAAACACTGCTTGGCTCATTATATCTAGCCTCTTCTCTGCTAACTCTCGCACCTGGACTAGCCCATTTCTAATAATCTGTGTAGCCCATGAGGTGGCTTACCAGAGAAGATCTTAACCTGCGTCTGTCTGGAGTGGGAGAATCATCGTGACTCCCTGACTCAGCTTCTTTCTCCCAGCATTCTGCTCTGTTTACTCCGCCTATCTAAATTCTACACTATCAGAGGCCAAGCAGTTTCTTTATTACTTAACCAATGAAACAACAGATAGAAAGATGACCCTCCTCCATCATTTCCCCTTTTTCTTTTAAATAAAAAAGAAAGGCTTTAACTTTAACATAGTAAAATTACATGTAGCAAAACAGTTATTAAGCAAGAATCACAGTTACAATATTTATATCTATTTTATCTTTATCATAATAATGGAAAACTATAACTATCCATTCTTCAACTCCATCAAAGACTCCAGAAGGATATAATATTACCTAAGCAAACAAGAAATCCAAAACTCTAGAAATGACAGAGACATCTCGCTGTCTGAACAGTCATCCAAAGTTCTTTTGTACCATTAGGGCATCCATCTTCAGCCTTCAGGCCCATAGTATCCAGCAGACATTTTCATCAAGCAGGAAATTCCAAAGACAGTTCAGTCACTTTCTACTGTGTCCTGCAGAATGTCTCGTAGACCCTTTCATGAATCAGGAATCCCGAAAGATCATTTCACCTTTAGGCAAATTCAGCAGTGCTCTCTCTGCGGGTTCTTTGTGTCCAGTTTATGCATCAGTCCAGGCAGGAGCAGTTCATTGCCCAAATGGCTATCAAACTTCATAATGATCCTCTTCAATGCCCATCTTCCTCTCGAAGTAGATTGGTGCCGCCAGGAGCAGACATGTCTCATTGTCATGAAAAGTCCTAAGTTTTTAAAATATTTTAAATGCCATATTCTGCAGCATTTGAGAGATATGAAGAATGCCTATCTGAAATATATCTCTATATATCTAGAAAATCTAAGTAACATGACTACAAGCTTTACTATTATCGATGATTATCCATTGACAACCTATATTTCCTAATATACATTACATTTTAAATGAACTACACAATCACAATACCTTAATCCATATCAGAAATACATATACATATAACAAAATTGACCTTAAAATCCATACCAATGCAAATTATTCATATCTATATCATATCCCCCTTTAAATGTAAAAGAACATTTATAAACAATATTTGGGAATATGGGCGCAGTTGTTTCTCTCCAAACTGCTTCCTGCTGAATGGGGGCACTGTTAATCATATCTTTCATTGGGTAACCTGTGTGCCACGTTCATCTCAGTTGGCAGTTGAGTGAAGTAATTTTTTGAGGGTGTTTACAGCAACCTTTCAGGAGGACGTGGTCTATCATACCATACCAGGATAGATGCAATCCACAGGGTCACATCCTCTGTGAAAACAAAAGAAGACCCTTCCCAAAGCATCATATCCTTAGACCCAAATTCTGAAATCATACCCTCATGATATCCGTTCTGGTTCCACTTGGCAGCCCATGTAATGAAATGTCTCTCTGTACTTAGCTCCTTCACAGTCAAAAATTTTAAAGAAAACACAATAATACAAAGAATCCAGACTCTCTGTGAATTTTCCATTTTTACGTGGCTTATTTTTACTCTATGAGTTTACTTCATTCTGTCTCTTTAAAGACTTTACCCTTTTTTTTACCATTAACTTTATTTTCTATATTCTTTTTCTTCTCTCTCAAGCCTACGTACACTCATCCAACTTTGTGATTCATTTACAGGTCTGAATCTGTCCTATTGTGAATCTGTAATTCTTTACTATCCAGGAGCACTTTGTTTTGCGCTTTTAAATCGTGCGCTTAAGAATCTAAGCTGTGAGCCGGGCGATGGTGGTGCACGCCTTTAATCCCAGCACTCGGGAGGCAGAGGCAGGCGGATCTCTGTGAGTTCGAGACCAGCCTGGTCTAGAAGAGCTAGTGCCAGGACAGGCTCCAAAGCCACAGAGAAACCCTGTCTCGAAAAACCAAAAAAAAAAAAAAAAGAATCTAAGCTGTGACATTCCTAGGTCAAAAACAGGTACTGCCTGCTTGCTCCACCCAGTCCAACATGGCGGAGCCGCTCGTGCCTCTGAACCTTGTACATTTCACCAATAGCATGGCGGAGCTGCTTGTGCCTCTGAGCCACAGCACAGTTTCAGGCACACAGCAGTCCACATTGCCATCAAGCAAGCCGTAGCATTTTTCTCCAAATGCTCCATTCAAAAGCTCTGTCTCCCGCAGGAGCCAGACAGAGATCGCAATGGCTGCACAGCCCAGAAAGCCGGCATTTTAAAACAGCCAGCTTTTTCCTGCTGCTGAGTCAGGACAATTTCTCTCTGTGGCACGCCACCCACAAACAGCAAAACGCTGTGTTAAACTCTCTTTTCCTTATTTTTAAGCCTTCTCAGGTTTTTAAGTGGATTTAGTCCATCACGTCGGGCGCCACTCTATTGTAATAGGAGTGGCCAGGCTGCCCGCATGGCTAGCTTAGTACCCGAAATAATTACATGGAAACTGTATTCTTTTAAACACTGCTTGGCTCATTATATCTAGCCTCTTCTCGGCTAATTCTCGCACCTGGACTAGCCCATTTCTAATAATCTGTGTAGACCATGAAGTGGCTTACCAGAGAAGATCTTAACCGGCATCTGTCTGGAGTGGGAGAATCATAGCGACTCCCTGACTCAGCTTCTTTCTCCCAGCATTCTGTTCTGTTTACTCCGCCTTTCTAAATTCTACGTTATCAGAGGCCAAGCAGTTTCTTTATTTAAAAGACCTGATTAACTTAAAAATAAATAATTCTCAATACCTATCTAACTTGAAGACTAAGAGAATAAACAACTGTGCAATATATGAAGACAATGATCTTCACCTGTAAACAATGTCATTACATATCAAATGTAAACAATGTTATAACATAAATAGTATCAGAGGTAGAAATGTACATTGTGATATGGCAGATGTATCAATACAATATAAGCATACTCTTATACAAAAATAGAGGTAGGAAAACTCACATTCAATATTCAATATATCAATATACAAGAAACAGTACCAATATACTTTTCTAAAAACAGTAAATCACAAATACCAATCATCCTATCAAACCATTTAATCCCCCCCTTTTTTTAATTCCATAAAATATCTCCCCATCTCCTCAACCATAAACCAACAAATAAAAGATGTCCCTAACCCTGAGGGCAAACTCTGTTGGGAGAGGGGACATTGTCCTCTAAAATTGCTTCTCGCTGACATGGGGGCGACGTTCTTTTTAGGGGCTCTTGTGAAAGCAAATGATGGTAAAATTCCCAAATTAACTAGTCTCTGAGGGTTTTGAGAAGGTCCAGCCAGAGTGTTGTCAAAAATGTGCACCATCTTTCTATCTATAATGATCATAGCAACTCTAATAAAGAAAAAATATGTAACCATGTGGTTGAAGCTACCAAGGTCTGCTTTGTATTTGGGTGGAATTGTGCCCCTAGTTTTATTACATCTTCACTAGTTTTTTTTTTTTTTCTTTTCAATGACTAATTTCATTTCTTAAGGCCTGCTGTCCTGGAACTTGCAAAATATATGAAGATCTCATGAAACTAGATATAAAAACCCAAATCACTAATAAAAATGGAGTACAGATCTAAACAGAGAATTTTCAATAGAGGAATCTCAAGAGACAAATGTATTAGCATTAGATTAGTAGAAGTAGAAACAACCCTTTTTCGTGAGTTAAAAGGTTCTCAGAAATAGAAGTTTAACTAGTATGTATGCACTTTTAAGTGGATATTAGTCATTAAGTAATTAATAACCAAGATACAGTCTTTAGACTCAGAGAGATTAAGTAAAAGAAAAGGTCTCTTTGGGAAAGGGAATAGAATAAATTTTATAAGTACACTTTGGGCATGTTTGAATTGGAACCATGGAGTCAAGTGAATGGGGGATGCAATGAAGGGAGGGAAAGAGTTTGGGGAACAATGGCTGAAATGAGGGTCACTTGGCAAACGATGTGGAACCTAGTAAAGCTGAAACTTCCTGGAATCTGTGAAGATGATCCTAATGAGGTGTGCGATAACTAAGGTATAATTTCTTATGGGTCATCTCTAGTATCCAGGCAAGCCTTCCAGTGATGGTTTAGACTGCATTCAATTGATTTCACTCAGTCCTTTTGGAGAAGCTCAACGATTTAATAGAGTTTAGTGTATTCCTATAATAATCTATATTGGTTAAAATGTATCATATGGTATTTACAGGCATACATAACATTTTTCTTCATGTTTTCCTTTTTATATACTTACATTGCGTTTTAATGCCAATGTAGTTTAATGAAGTAAGGCATTGTATGGACGGTCTAAAACATTTTTGAAGTAGAGAATTAGGTTAATTAATGAGCCATTTTCAAGAAAACTTAGGAGTTTAGTATTTGAGTGGTCATTTGAATTAGAGAAAAAAAAGATAATAGTTTTGTATAGAAAAAAGAGATGCCTTTAAATTCCTTGCAATGTGATAAATTTAAAATGATATAAACCAGAGTAGAAAATTTATAGTTATTATTATTTTTTAATTTTTTTCCAAGACAGTCAGGGTTTCTCTGTAGATTTAGAGTCTATCCTGGAACTAGCTGTTATAGACCAGGCTGGCCTCGAATTCACAGAGATCTGCATGCTTCTGCTTTATGAGTGCTGGGAATATAGGAGTATGCCATCACCACAGCTTGAAAAATTATAGTTTTAAACTAATAGATAAACCATAATATTATATACCCATTAGAGTCGTCTGTGTAGACTGAACATGATAGAAGCATATTGTCTAGGATTTATAAAGAGCAAGCTTCTTCATCTTCATGTAGAACTTTAAGGTTTTACAGGTGAGTAGATATGTATGGCAGCCGAAAAGGAAGAGAGACAGAAACAATTTGGAGTTCAATCATTTACAAGTGGAAAAACCATGGATCAGTGATCTGGAAGGGTCACTGTGAGAAGAGGAAATAGCTAACATTGTGACAACTTTCTTTTTATGTCTAATGTATTAAAGAAAAATCCAGGACTGAAGCTAAATTGTTGGGTGTCTTAAAAAGCAATGGGTGCATATGACGTTCTGCTGAAATGAAAGCTGAGCATGGGTGTAGTCACTCCAGGCAGAAGTAAATGGATGAGAGTGAAAGTTCTAAAGTAAAGCAAAGAACAGCAATAGAAGGGAGGATTGTGTTTAATAACTTATGCAAGCAGAACATTTTTCTGATTTTCATATTAGCAGTAGTGATGAGCAGGCATGATTGAAAGCCTTGATTAGGAGCAGGGTGCATTCTGACATTTTAAATCTGGCTTAGTGAAGTGAGAAGAGAGGCACTGTTATTGCCTGAGTTTCTAAACTAAGAATTGGCCATCTGATTTAAGTGATCATCTAACCTTTTTTCTCAATTTAAGAATATGCAAATTTTGTGTTTTATCATAATACATGCTTAACTCCTTGATATGTCAACATATTTGCATATATAAATTATTTGCAACTTTTTTGCCTCCGTTTGAATTCTTCTTCTTTAACGAGACCTTTGTTGATCTGTATCCATAACAGGCTTCATGTTGATAAAAGAAATATGAAATATCAGATTATCTTGTGAAAGAAACTAATAATGAGGCAGATAGATGTCTTTGGAGACAGATTTTTAGTGAAGGTCATGCTTATAACAGGGAATTTGTGAAGGGGAGAAAATAATAAAATTACAACACTTGAAGTCAAGAAAAAGCAAATTGATTATTATTTTATGTTAGTCATTCAGTCAACATAGTTTTCAAATTCTTCTTTTAGATTTTAAATCACAATGCATTTGTTATTGGCATAAATATTTAAAAGTTTTAATTTTATTTCACATACAACACTGATAGACCAAGAATAGGTACAAGGCAGTTAGTGTTACATTAACTTATATATTACTCATTTAACTGATACTCTTGATGATATGTGTTATTTAGCAGTAAAAAATCAGAGAACAAACGTCAAGAAAATTCTATAAATAATCCCACCTGATTTATCTCTTTCCCATAAGACATGAAATAGTATTTTAATAATCAAATGACACACATATGAATCAAAGTTTCTCTTCCTTGACATAATGTAAATGTAGGAGTAAAGCAAATATCATTAGGTACTTAAGTGAAAGTCAATTGATCCTCTTATTTATTTATTCTTTAATGTCTTTTCGTGCTTGTTATCAGAGGCTGATAGTTCTTTCCCAGTGGACCAGACCCAAAATAATCACACAGAACTATATTACTTACAATACTATTTGGCCAGTAGCTTAAGCGTATTGGGAATTAGCTCTTATATCTTAAATTAACCCATCTCTATCTCTATTAATCTTTGCATCACCCACATGGTTGTGACCTACCGAAAAGATTCTGTCTGACATCTGTCTCTTGTATCTGTCTCCTGAGGCAGCTCCATGGCTTCTCATTGACTCTGCCTACTCTCTGTCCACATCTCTGTTCAGATATACCATCTGGCTTTACACTGTTAAGCCACTGGCCAAAAGCAGCTTTATTCTTTAACCATTGAAAGCAACACATATAACAGAAGGACTTCCCACACTAGGTACTTTCTCTACTTTCAAATAATATGTAACTCTTACAGCTTTAGCTGTCCTTTGTTATCTTCTCAATGATTTATTCAAAGTATGTTTATATCTCTTCAGACAGTTTTAAATGTCACCTAAGATCATGAATATCACTTAACTTTATTGAATTCTTGTCATTCACTTAAACTTGACTCAAATATCAAGAGCAAATATCATTAGGTTGAATTGAATGTCAAAAAACTCTCATAGTCAGGATAGTGATGATAATGTCTTCATTTTCTCTAGTGTTTTGCTTTAGTAATTGAAATTACCAGTAAACAATAGCTATCAGTATAAACTCTGTCAGGATGAATCTTTTTCGTTCTCTCTTCATATGAGGAGATGGTAATTTCAGCATATCAACCATAACTACTTTTACCAGTACTCAATCTTCTAGGTCTAAAAAAATCAATACTAAGTAGAGTAGCTTTTTTTCCCCATTTCTTCAGTCCTATTCCTTCTGTTTTTCTATCAATGTTCACAGAGCTGATATCCTGAAAATTCATACATTTGATATTGTATCAGAATATTTTGCCATCTGTCTATCAGACTTACCCTATTTTATCAATTCTGTATCATTGCATTTTTAGCTAAATTATGAAATCATTTTTTTCTTTTCTTTTTGCTCAGCATAATAATCAAAGATTTTTCACTGAATCTTTATAGTCCATATAATTTATAAAGGTTAGTTGTTTCAAATAAGCACTCTCATTTATTATGATATTATTCTACAAATTGTAATTACCTTTGGAATTTATGGGGAAGTCATTGCTGGCAATTTTCTAATATTCAGCTGTAGATGATGACATTTTAAGGAGCAAACACAATCTACTCTCAGCAACTGACCAATGAATTTCACTCCATAGATCAATCTTTTGCTATATTTTATACTATCTCTATTTTAGTTGTATTTTTAGCTCTTATCTATTTAATTATGTAGATAGGATATAATAATAAGGATATTATTAATTATTTACATTCTTGTATCAATATGTTTATAATATTGGGAGATTGTACATATTTACTATATTTTTTATGTAAATTTTTCAACTTTATTGATTATTAAAGTAATTCTGAGAAGTGAAATATCTGAAAAAATGAGGACATGGGCTAAAAAATATTGCTATGTATATCTTCTTAGTGATGGTGCAAGAATCAAAATAAATGTATATATGTATAATACATTTGAAAAATTGTACTAGTAAGTATTCATATAATAGTGTTTTGTCACAATAGGCATCATTATAATCATATTCTACATTTTTGTAAAAAGTGTCACTTTTTAGTAGGCTCAATTTGTCTTTAACAATGACACAGGAAAGTGATTTTGGACTTCACTAGAACAAATATTTATACATTTCTTTTTTTATTTCCATTAGTTAGTCATCTAGAAATGTATACTAAAGGTAGACTCTTGCTAGCAGTTAGAATTAACACAACTCTGCTAGAAATCTAAGTGCAAGTACTATCTTTAACGACACAGTGACAACATATTCAAATGTAATGATGCTAGATGCCAAGTCTTACTGTGCTGAAAACAGTGCATAAGACATAATGTAAATGGCATAACTACTGACAACAAGAAATATATATGTATATATACATATATCATTTCGTTTAAAATATTTAAAGGATTATCACAATTCTGAGATAAATATTAATTATCAGTTACCATCTTAATGTAATAAATATTTTTGAAAATGTTATCATTTTAGGAATGAGCAAAATACTCTGATTTAATGCTGTATCAGAGTATGGGAGGGTGAAGATCTCAATATTTTTCAACTAAAAAAATGAAGAACTAGAAGTTTCCAAGTCAAGCATTTATTTGCTTTGAAAACCAACCAAAGCTATTCTGCACAATGTGAACTGTCTATTATGAGAAACTATTGAACTGTGAGTAAGAGCAACAGTATTCTGGCATGCTATTCCTAAAAGGTTAGTTGTAAAAATCTACTGAGTCGTTGATGGAACAATGTTACTTTTTAAAAACCAAAGAAAAACTGTATGTATTCCAATGAATTATTATCATTAGAAGCCTTCTTAGTGAGCAATGGAAACTGAAAGACAGACTTACTGAGTTTATGCTTTAGGTCAATGTCAGCAAAACTCACTAGTCAATAATCTACAAAAGAGATTTTGATAACACATTGAAATGGTAGGAGAAATTTGGTGGGTAGTTCTGATGAACTTAAATGGCTTCATAAAAACAGGGAAAACTTAACAGGATAGATATATTAAACACAACTAGAATCATGACTCTCCAGAGTCCCAAAGTATTCAATATTCCTCTAAACAAAAACATTGTCAGGGCTATCACAGAAACACCCCAGTCTCTGGTCCAACTCATCTCTTATTTATGGTTTTATAGATTCGAAGAGACACCATGACCATGGCAACTCTTAAAAAGGAAAACATTTAATTGAAACTGGCTTACAGTTTCAGAGATTTAGTCCATTATCATCAGGGTGAGAATAATGGTGGCACACAGCTAGATATGGTGCTGGAGAGGAAACTGAGACTTCTACATCCAGATTAGCATGCAGCAGGAAGAAAGAGAAACATGGACCTGACCTGGACATTTGATTCACCAAAGCCCACTCCCTATAACATACTTCTTTCAACAAGATTAATCCCTGCCAAGGAGTACCATTCCCTTATGAACAAATAGAGACCCATGATATTATTTTGTCCAAACCACTGTATCCTCCAAAGCAGGTGGCAAAATATAATAACAGAAAGATCAAAATAAATGACACATTATGTTATCTGTTGGACATGGCATGGCATGAACACAGAGCAGCTGATTTGGAGAACACAAGACTAGAACAAGATGAGTCCATCAATTTCTATTATGAACAAGAGAAAAGCATTCAGAAGGAAGCATCCTCACACCAAAACTATAGAAAACTAATGGTTGGAGGAGAGGGAGAAACATATTTATCAGGGATAAATCAATGGTGCATCATTATCTCTGAGATAAAGTAGCCTCTACCAATGCTGATTCAGACAACACTAATGAAAAACAGTGTGTCTTAAGAGAAAGAAACATGTAAGTTGAATAGCAGTTGGAAATAAGAAAGCATTTGGTTGGAGAATGAAATGGAGAATAGACTATAATAGGGAAACCTTGATGAAGAAACATTTATATCTAAGAAATTGTGAAAGAAACATAAATCAAATAAAATTATGTTTAAGTAAAAATGTTTTCTTAATATCAGATAGGCAAGTATCATATATATTATAGATGTGAAAAATAATAGAAGGACATTTTTTATAACAAATCAAAGTATCCATTGTTAAAGAATATTTCAGCCTTATGCTTATTGTGATCACTTAAGTTTCAGAACAACCATTAAGAAAATAATACAAAAAATATAATTTATTTCTATATACCTTTGACAGAGATTACATATAGTAAATGAGCCCACAAAAAGAGGTTATACATCGCGGTTCATTATGAAAATGAAACTTAAGGCAAAAATATATCAGTTTTCAAATACCACAGTAGCTATAAAAATAACAGCACTGATACATGGTCTCATTTATTGTTTTACTGATATTAAAGTCATAATCTACACAAACTATTATAAAACAGATAAATTAAAAGTAAAGACCCAAAAAGCATTTTCTCAAAATAAAATCACCATTTGAAAAAGGTTCGGCATTTGGTCTCTGACCATGAAACAGGGCAACACAATCCTATGCCATCAGTGAAGACAATAATATCATTAGAGTAAAAGGATGTGAGTTTATAGGGACAGGCTATGTGTTTCCTTAAGGACAATGGTAAAGTATTGTAAATCCAAAAGGTATATACATTTAATGAAAGAAAGTGATGCTTGTCCTCAATAATTGAAGAAGTATTTGGAAACAAGATTCATCTTCTTTCTGCTCTACAGCTTTCAAATTTGTGATTTTAACCGCTTTGGAACTAGGACCTCTGCTCAAAGGTGATTGTTCCCTGAGAGCAAACTCAGTTTACATGTGTCAAAAGAAAGGATAAATTAGATGAATATCTTGTAGTGTTTTGAACTCTGGAAATATCATTAATTGCTGATCTTAGAAACTTTGTCACATCAAAAACAAAGTGAAATTAGACTCACAGTAAATATAGTTACCTAGATAAGAAATCTACAAAATGTTTCCCAAGACAGAGTTTGGTAGTATGAGTGAAGACTTCATGAAATGAATTTTTCAAAAATATATTTTGTATTGATTTGAAGAGTCATCAGGTTTTTATATTGTTTTTGACTAACTAAAAAAAGAGTTGGAGTACCTTGGGTTAGTACAAGGATAGAAGGCAACAGAAGATGTTGACACTTGGAATAGACCAATTTCTTTTGGGTATGAGATGACTAAGGACTACAAGAGTCTTGAGAGAGGCTACCATGCTGACATTCAGCAGTAGTGGCAGTAAATAAACAAATGGTACACTGATAACTGAATCTATGGTAATTTCAGGGCAGCTGTTAGCATAGCCTGTTGAAAGGGATGTTTAAGACCCCTTTCTAGAGTTGAACATTGTTTTCCCCAACTTGTACATGATCTTTGGTGTTCTGGTGCATACATATACTGAAAGATGACCCAAAGCTCCATTGCATGATACAATTTCTATGGAATCAATAAAGAGTAAGTTTTTAAAGGATTAGTTTCTTTGTAAGTATCCCATATTCATCTGATTTTTCTCATTACTGTTCCTGGAATTCAGTGATTTACCAAGTTGGACGTGGAACAATTGGTTCTTCTATCTTTTCCCCCTTAGATGATTGTTCATGTCTTAACAGGAAAATTAGACATGTTCTCTATAAATCTATTACTTTATGTATGTCTCATTTCCATAGATAGCTTTTCTATAAATCTCACTGTACCTTAATACTAAAAAATTCTTCAAGTCTATGCAAGTAATGATTTATTCTTATTTACTATGGTGTACCTAATTTAAAACAGAGACTAAAGACCAATAGGTATAAATGGAGTTTGATAATTTGGATAATACTGCATTTCAGAAAAATCAAATAAGACAGATAGTGAATACATAGTGCATGCTTCAATTTCCTTTCTTTATAGTTTACAGTAATGAGTGTAGACTCAATAAATATACATGGACATACCAGTAGAATCATGTTTCTTTGGTCAGATATTGTTCACAAAAATATTATTGTTTCTTTCTTCTTATCTCACTGCCATTTTTTTCTATGAGGCAAATTTTAAAACTTTATTAAATTATATATTTGAAATGTGTTTTGATTAATCTATCACTACCTCCCACCCATGTATCTGCTCCTCAACTTCATATATTATTTCTAATTAAAAACCCACTGAGTCCAAAAGTGCTTTCCATGTATGAACAAGGGTGTGGTCATATGTTTGGGCATATACAACCTTCTCATGACCATAGCCTCTCACTAAAGTCACTTCTGTTTCATCTCAGAGACAATTACTACCCTGGTCCTGTGTGTGTAGCCACAGCAGCAGTAAGTTTATGCATGAAATAGCTATATGACCTACAGAAAACAGCATTTCATAGCTGTCTTTCCCATATTCTACCTACATGATTTCTAATCCCTTTTGAATGATTTTCTTTGAACCTCACAGGAGAAAGATGGTCTAGGTGACCCACCCATATTTACTGCAAAAAAAAAAAAGCTTATCTGACCTTAGATGTTCACATCTATGGGTATAAACATAATAATTAGATGGCAGTTTTGCAATACTATCATTTGTTAAAACAGCTTCTCTACTAATATCTATCACCTCCACAGCAATAAATAGCTTTTACCAAGCATACAATTCCTACGGAGTTAGACTTGAATTCTTTCAGTAAACCACGGCGACCTCTATAACTGCCCTGCATTAAGTCATCAGCGGGCCCATCTTGTCTGAAAAGTTGGTATTATAATGTAAAGAGTCCAGGTAGTATCTCTGATAGTTCCTCTCAGATATTCCCACCCCAAAAAAATCTGGAAGGATTTCAGAGTCATTCCTAAGTTCTACTTTCAGTAAAAACAAGTACAAAGTACAGAAATTATTCTCATCACTGACTAATAATCAGTACCATAGGTTAAGATAATTTATGCTTAGTCATTTCTTTTTTAAAAGCAAATTTCAATATTTGATTGGGTTAATCATTTCATTTCATAAGTGCTGCTATTTAAAAGAAGTTCATACACTGAAAATCAAATGAATACATTCTCCTAATTTATGTTCTATCCCTTAGGGACAACCCATAAATATAGGTGATTATATGTGAGTTCATCAGGTTGAAATTTCATTTTTACAACCACTTACTCGTATTCAAAAAGCTTCCAATTTTGATCATCATTATTATTAATAATAGTACTACAGGGATCTAGAGATAATTATCATCAATCTGTCCTTATTGTCAGGTATAGCTAGAATCTGTGATAGAACTTTGAAACTTCATACAATTTCTGTAAATTTTGAGAAAAAGAAAAGAATGTCCAAAATGCTTCATAAGGTACATGAACACCACCTTGATTTATGTAAAGTCTAAACCCAAAACTCAATTCTACTAAAGCAATCATTTCTTGTGTTCTAGTACTGAATGTTAATGCTTTATAGTAAGATCCTCTTCTACTTAAAGGCCTAGTTAATTTCTATTTTATATTATCATGTAATTAATAATGGTTTATGAAGTGTATTACAATCCTAAATGTGTCATAAATGCTATCCATTTATTTTATTTTAGATTTATTTTTATTTTGTTGGTATAACTATTTGTCTATATGTATATATGTGAAATACAAAATTTCCTGGTGACTCTTAATGCTGAAAAAGAGTGTCAGATATTGTGAATTGGAGTTACAAGTAGTTCAGAGTCACCATGTGCATACTGGAGACAGAACCTGAAACTTCTGCAACAGCAGCAAGTAATCTAAACCACTGAGATATCTCTTTAATCCCAGAAAGACATTCATTTTATAAGACATAATATCATTATACTATCTGGAATGGCATTGACTTATAATCCCCTTGCCTCAGTCTCCCAAGTACTATGATTACGAAAACTTTCTTAATACACATTTGAAGGAAGGGTGCCTTATGATTACTTTAGGATAATTTTTAGATACGTCTTTAAACTCAGACTTCTCATGCATCCAGTTTCTGCATGCTAGAAATATTGGTACATGCCACTACTCAGTTTATCGTGTGATATTCTTATACATTCATTATAAATCAGTTTTGCTTTAGAAGAGTAAAACATTAATGAACCTATTTACTGAGAAAATGTTTAGTGAATGACAAATATTATTTATTTAATATGTCTCCACTCTGAATTTTTAACTCTTTCTGCTCTCAAGAAGGGTGTAGACTATTACTTATTGCTTCTTTTGGGAGGACAAAGCATATAAATTTTAATTCATGCTATTGCAACATACATTTTGATAGTATAAAATATATTTGGATGATGAATCATATCTCTACTACATTTTCATTTTGAAAAATTGAAATATTATACTGTTTAAACAGAAACTACTTTTTACCCTCCTTCATTATCCCTGGGTTACAAGTATTCTACTTTCCATTGTGGCGAATTTTTCTATTTTATACAGCTCAAACAATTGGAATCATATTGTCATTTTGTTACTAAGTAGTTTGATATACTATATTATAATCATGTAGATTTAACTTGTCATAGTATGTCTTTATAATATTTTATCACATATGTAGAGCATATATTGCATCATTTATATTTGAAATTTCAGTTTTTTCAAATTTAAATAATTGTGAAGAGTTTTTCTCTGAATGTTTATGATCAGGTAACATTCTCAGATCTATAGTTCAATTACTTTTAGATAATATCCCATAGTATAATTCTTTCTTAATGTCCTCACTGCATTATCTCAGCTTCAAAAATTATCTTTGTACTTTCCTTATCATTTTCAGAAATTTAAAATCTATTGGAAGCACTGAAGTATTTCTGTATAAATCTGTTTACATTTGCTACTTGTAAAGTTGAAGTTAGATAATATCTAGTCTAATAGCTGTGAGATAATTGGTCACTATTTTATACATTTCTCTGATAAAAGGTGCTTTGTCCATAAGATTTATGTTGTTCAGAGAAAAACAAATTGAGCGACAAATCATTTGCATTTACTGTCTCAAAGGGTCCAGTTTGTGATCGCGGGAATCACTGTTTCTGTACCTGTGGTGCAACAGAATATTGTTTAGAGAATTTACTGGGGGATATAGTTTTCTCAGCACTTGTCAGCTTCAGGGAAAATAGAGGAAAGAAATAGCAAATGGACAATGAATGTAATGTATGCAATGACCAATCATATGGTTTAGAGGCATAAACTCAGAGATCATTTTATTCAACTCATACCTACCTACTTTTAATTGCACAATATAATTATATTCTGTAAAATATGTAAATCATCTCTTGAGGATTTCATTTTATTCTAACATTTCATTACACTATTAATTCATCTATGGAGAAATCCATTGGCCCATTGCATCTTGACAGGGTTCTTTTTCATATCACACTCCAAAAGATTTACTTCTATCTAAATCATGACAGATTTTATTTTTATTTCAGATGTTATTTGAACCAATTATGGCATAATTAGACAAAAGATTAATCAAGTAATTTTCCAGAATTAATTGTGACACTTGAATTTTGGTTTGGTTATAGGATGCATTTTGATTTCTGTATTGTTTATCTGAAGCTTCTCTTCAGTTATGATTTGATGTTTGCTCCTATTATGGATTTTATAGCCTTCTTATTTTTATTCCTTATAAAATAGGTATACTTTATTTTATTAAAATTTTTCTGTTTTTGTTTTTGCTGTCTTTATTTTATTTTATACTTATATATTAATACCATATTTCATAGTGTCTTTATAGTGATATATTAATGATGGATTCTTTAGACAAGATTGACAAATACCCCAATATATAAGTGTCCATTTTTGTAAATGTGTACTATAATATACAATTAGCAACTCTTCTAATCCAACTAGATAACCCATACATATGAAGTTTTTCAAATGAAGTAGACTTAGTAATTATTAAAAAAAGGAGCAAGAAAAAATTGTAGTTCAGGTAGTTTTAGAAGATAGGCCCAAAGAGGTAAACATCTTTTTCCAACACAGTTTTGTACTGTTTGTGTAACTTTGGTTATTGATCAAAGACTAAGAAAAACAGGGCTTGAATGGCTAAAAATTGAAACTAGGTAATCCATGGAACTGTGAAGAAGCAAAATACTATTCTGCTAAAAAAGCAGAGCAGTGCAATGATTCATAATAATATTCTACTACACTCATTGATCCATCTCTTGTAGGCATCATCGGAGAAGTTTCCTCCTGAAGCAGACAGAAACATGTAGAGGACCACAACTGAAAAAAAATTAGAGTTAGAGAGACCTTGGAACACTTGGTTTTTAATGGGAAGTCACCATCAAACTCCTTTCCTAGTGTTAGGGATAATATGAGGCAAAGGTGATGGAGCATTGTTAGAGTTTGTGAAGATGACAGACACTAAGTAATCAGTCCTTTTAGACAAAACAGGATTCATGTTCATACGAACTCACAGAATCTAGCAAGATGCACAGGTCGACAGAGATCTCAGCCAAAGAAGAATGTGCAGCATGCAAGGACAATTAAAAACATATGTAAAACTATCATAAGAAAAACAATTATTTTATATGATAGCTTAAGAAAACCAATAAACACTTCCATTTTCCCCATTAATTCCCTCACAGAATTTATATACTGTTTTTCTGCTCTCTAGAATCTGAGTTCCCTGTTACACTAATGGTTCATATTTCTTTTCCTGATTTTTGCAGTTATTTCAGGACAGAAACTCACATACAAAGTTTTGAAGTTAGAGACCATAAATCAGAAAGAATATGATTTTCTTGTATTTATGGGTAGGGGTCACTTCACCAGAAATAATAATTCCTAGTTCCTTCAATTTAACTGAAATTTTTATGATTTTTTTCTTCATTAATAGCTAGAGGACATTTATGTGGCTTCCATTTCTAGCTCTTGTGAATAGAGCAACAATGAACATGGTTACATTTATTTTAAGGTTTTTTTTTTTTTAATTTTTTACACTCATCTCTATAGAGACAGGACCTATTAACAGTCCAGCTATTTCCCTACATCCTCACTTGTTCTTGCTGGTTGTTTTCTTGTTTTTGAGCATTCTGATTTGGTAATATAAGATTCTTAAAGTTATTTTAATTTGATTTTCTCTTATATCTCTGGAAGCTGAACACTTTTGATGTATTTATAAGTCATTATATTTTTTCCTTTGAGTACTCTGTTCAGATTTTAAAAAATAAAAAATAATCCCTTAAAAGTAAATAAAGGTTGATTCTCCTTATAATTTGGAGGATAAATTGAGAATAAAAATAGGACATCAACACAATTTAGGGCAAATGAGCAGCTTTTCTGTTCACTAGGTTCAGTGGCCCATTATCAAAGAAATTCATACTTTTAGCATAAGGCATGAAAATTATCAAAATTAAGCTAAAGTTTAATACTACTCATTTCACTTATATCCTTACTCATCAAAATATATTGAGAGTAGTTTTCATTTAGTAAGAGTGGTTTGAGTGAGGTGAACTTTAGGAAAACACATCTGAGTTAAGGAGAGAATATATTCTACAAAAGGTATGTTCTATGCTGCTCAATCCTATAAAACAGCAAACCCATTCTTGAAGAGTAGAGTTCTCAAGGGAATTGCCATCAAGCTAGTCTTGCAGTGGACTGTTGAATTGTTGCACTGTCTTCTCTCTAGTTTCTGCATGGTTGCTCATGTCAATCTACCAATATAAACTGGAAAGTGCATGAAAACCTTAGACACGCCGGGCGGTGGTGGCACACGCCTTTAATCCCAGCACTTGGAAGGCAGAGGCAGGCGGATCTCTGTGAGTTCGAGTCCAGCCTGGTCTACAAGAGCTAGTTCCAGGACAGGCTCCAAAACCACAGAGAAACCCTGTCTCGAAAAACAAAAACAAAAACAAAAAAAAAAAAAAGAAAACCTTAGACACATCATTTAGTGAATTTGAGAGGCGGGAATAATGCTTATCATTATTTACACAAACACAAATTCTTTTTTCTTATTATTTAGGTGACATTTACAAGCTGCCATCTTTTATGTATTAAAATTCTATAAGCAATATTGAAATAGAAAAAATAAACCATTTACCATGTATTAAATCATATTTAAGGGCTTAAAATAGCAAATAACAAGATAAATACTATTGTTTTAACTATTATTCTAAAATTTTTATAAGACAATTATATCATACCCAGAATATGGGTGTGAGAAAAGTCATATAAAAAGAGTAAAAGTGAAAAAATAAGGGATAAACATTGTTATATAAATATATATGCACATATAATATAAAAAGAACTTAAGAAATTGATCATCAAATGAACCATCCAATAAAAAATGGAGTACAGTCCTAAACAGAGAACTCTCAACAGAGGAATCTAAAATGGCTGAAAGACACTTAAGGAAATGCTCAGCATCCTTAGTCATCAGAGAATGCAAATTAAAACAACTCTGAGATTCCATCTTACACCTGTAAGAATGGCCAAGATCAAAAACACTGATGACAACTTATGCTGAAGAGGTTGTGGGGTAAAGGAAAAATTTCTGCATTGCTGGTGGGAATGCAAGCTGATACAGCCCTTTTGAATATCAGTGTTGTGATTTCTCAGAAAGTTAAGAAACAACCTTCCTCAAGACCCAGTCATACCACTTTTGGGTATATATCCAAAGGATTCTGGGGAGTCTATAAACCCTATGGGAGAAATAATGACTATTATCCTGTTAAATGGACATAGTACCAAACTGCTTATCTTTATATGCATAGATTAGTTTAACTGCTAATATTAAGAAGAGAAGCTTCTTTTAACCCTTGGCAAAAATTAAGTCAGAGATGCACACCAATAAATATATATACAGTAATAGCTGCTGGAAACAGGCCTACAGAGGAACATATTGGCCCAAACTGCAGCATGTATATTGGAGGTTTTCAAGAAGTTATACATTTAGCTATTGGCCATTGATAGCTACTGGGAGGAGAGTGTTCAAGATAGCTATTCTTGGACTATAATCTCTAGCATAATCGTCCTAAGAAATGCATATATTCTGAAAAGATACTAATGCTCATATCTAATAACATAAAATTAGAAGTGGTTTCAAAATGAAGGTAATATTGTACTATTGAGTTCCTTTACCTTTCTCTGTGAACATGGATTTTAAATCATGCTCTTTATAGTAGTTTATATCAGACTAAATATCTTTGAAACATTTCATTATGTCACATTTGTACATCTCTATGCTTGTCTTTAAGTCCATTTAAATTTATATGAGGGCAAGCTTTATCTATGTCAATTTGTCTCTAGTACTTTCATTGAGGAAAAATATATGTACTTACAGGAAGATCTAAAAAGGCACAGTACAACTTAGGCAATTTTCACTTCCCAATCACGTTATTTAAACAGAATCACAATGTCTTTGAATCTGAATTTTTTATGACTACTGTTATGGAAATGTGCCCATTTTTAGCTAATCTATTAGATTTTAGAAAATATTTAGTGATAGAAATTTTAGTGACTTTTCTTCATCTGACATCACAAAATTATGAGCTAATTATATATCATTTAACTGTCTATCTATCATCTATCTATCTATCTATCTATCTATCTATCTATCTATCTATTTATCATCATAATCACCATCTACCTATCTAACTCTAATCTAACATATCTATGTATCTGTGTAATTTCATATCCATCTTTCTACCTATCTACCTACCCATTTATGTAACTACCTATTAATTATACAAAACTAACGTAAATATCTTCTTAAGTCAAGCAAAGTTTAGAAAGTTCACTCCTTTTGAATTCTGAAATTTATCTTTATGTTAGTTTGAGTATTATTTATAGATATTTAGGTATCTGACAGGGAGCTAGAAAAATGACTAGGCAGTTGATAAGACATGATGTATTGGCAGAGAATATGTTTGATTCAGAATGCCGACAGTTAATGGCTCAAAACCACATATAGTTCCACTTCAGTTTATCTGACAAAGTCTTCTGACTTCTCCAGATGTATATATTCACACTGTACACATAGAGAAAAGCAGGTATATATACAACAAATTTAAAATAAATATTCTTTTAGCAATCAGATTTCTATTTTTTCTAATATCAGCACTTTGTGAATTACATATAATGATAATTATGCAAGTCATTGCTCCTTGTTTTATTCATCATATTGTTCTAAAGGTTTGCTTTTAAGAAGTTACCTTTAACAACATAGATCTGTCATGAAAGAATTCACTAGTCTTTTATTCAGAAGGTCTGACATTACTATCATTACTAACAATATTTTTAGAAGATATACTTTTCTCAATTTACTTATTTCTTTGTTTGAATTTGTTTGGTTTTGTTTCCAGACTTTGAAAAATATGTCATTTTCCATCTCTTGTGCATTTTTCTTATGAAAAAGCACAACTGCTTTTTTAGATAAGGTTTTAGTTTTTTTGAAGCTACTTTTATAATTTTTTTCTTTGTCTAGTGATGCTTTCATATAATACCAACATTTTGTTTGTTTGTAAAGACCCAAAATAATGAACTATTTGAAAATTTGTAAAAAAATTTTTCTGCTATAGAATAAATGTTTGTGTCCCACACAATTCATAAATTAAAGTTCTTAAAACCAAAGCAGTGAATGCATTTAGAAGTATAGTTTTTATGAGTAACCTTGGTCATGAGAAAAACATTTTCATAAATGGGATCCATGAAATTAACATAAGGGGTATCGGTCTTTATATTTTATGAGGAGATGGTCAAAATGCAGCACTCTGCAATGCAGAAGAGTTTTCCACAGCACCTTTTGTAACAGGAACCCTGCTAGGGAGTTGTTTCTTCAGATTTGAATGTGATGTCTGATTTGTATTTCAAAATTTACATTTGTTTTAATTTTGTCTCTGGTTTATTTCTTTTTCTATGAATATTTTTTTTACATTAAATCACAGATATTCTTTATTTTCTAGATGGCGGAAAATCTCTAGGTTGAGTATCACCTTGGGATTCCTCCTTGTTCTTCAATGTAATCTAGAAGAGTGGTAACATTTTTAGCAGGTTAGTTAAAATACATAGGATAATATTTTACCTAACTCTCAGAGAAAATGCTTCTGCTGATATTTCTTCTGTCCATTAAATTTTATCTATATTTTTCATTAATGTTTCAGATGTATAGCATTTTAAAATGTTTTGTTAATTCTTTAACATTTTTATACAACATATTTTGATCATATTCCTCATCCCCTTCCCAACTATTCTCTAATCCACCATATTTCCTTCTTGGCCTACTTTGGGTCTTGTCTTTTCCCACAAAGGCCATATACTGCTACCCAAGTATTGTTGGTTGTGAGACCATAAACTGGATTGTACTCAATTTACTGAAGCTAAACTCTTTAGAGAAAATTCCCTCTCCTAACAGCTGTTAGTCTCCAAAACCTGTACTGGAAGGATTTTATGTTCAACTCCTATCTCTGTGCTGGGATTTTTTTTTCTGTCTTTGGATATTTAATTTTTGACACTGCTAGCAAATTTTTATAGACAAGTAGATGTAAAAAGACCAACCTACAAAATTTTATACAGACTCTTTCTGTATAGCATGTCTAACTAGTTTCTTACAGTACATAAACTACTACTGTATTATTTGAATTTTAATGTACTATTATTATGTTGAAATATGGAGAACAGCCATGACACTTTAAAGATGGCTCAGTAATTGAAAGCACTTGCTTTACTTATAGAGTGACCTGGTTCAACTCCTAGAACCTATATAATAGCTTAAAATTGTCCAGAACACCTGTCTCAGATGATTTGACAGCTTATTCTAATGTCTGAGGGCATCAGGTACATACATGGTGTATAAACATATAGAAAGGCAAAATACACATGTACATAAAACAAAATTCATATACATATATAAGATTTAAAACAATTTTTATATTCTTTATTTAAAAACGTAGTTTTCAATTTACATACCAACTCTATCTCCCTCCCCTTCTGCCGCCCACTCAAATCACCCATTTCCCAACCCCCACCCACTTTTCAGAATGTGTAAGGCCTTCCAAAATCTTAAAAGACAAAGAAATAAATTTTTTCTTTCTACTTACAAAGTATTATTCTAAGTATAATAGGATATCATTATGAAAATCAGTATGATTTTATACTCCATATATGTTGTGATTATAATAAACACAACTAAGTCAGTCTTAATGCTCACAATTAATTGACTGTTTCCCAGAATCAGCATTGTGCATCGACCGTATCTGGATTATCTCCAACTTGGAAAATTCCTTGTACTCTGCAGTACTGTAGAGGCAGAGACTAAGTCATAAAGCCAGGAAGTAGAAAAAGGTGTCCTTTAGATCTTCCTCTGTGGAGTATGCTGCATCCTTTTTCTTATTTTTTTCACAGAAAATATGTAATGAAACTAGTTATTCTAATATATAAGGTCAAATGAGAAGAAAACGGTAAGGTTTCATACAGAGCTCCATGTGTGTCGGTGTAAGAGTTTCCTCTCCTTGGGGAGGTGCCTCTGCTGGTCCCATGGTGAGGTATTGATACACTTGTTGCATCTGGTCATCTTTGGATGGTACATGGCATTAAGAAAACTACTATATCTTGCATTAAAAGAAAATATATTTATTACTCTTATTCATGCTGATGAAATCTGAGATCTTTGAATATAAAAATACTCACCTTTGGAAAGAAATCATGTAGAAGGACTTAAACTAATAAGCTTTTAAATCCTTGCCAAGACACTTAATTTATGTGAAATTTGATGAAGGAAAATATTTCATTGTGGAAAGAGGAGACACACTTAGCTGTGGTTATATTTAGACTTTCCTTTACATCTCTTTCTTCATTTAGTATGACATTTAGTATATAATTTCAGGATTGAGGGCACATGTATAAACCATTTATATCTTCCTTCATTTTCCAACAGGTTTTTTTTTCCTCTTTTTTGGCTCTCAGAACAATTCCACATATCATCTTTTTGTTTCCTTAGGCTCATGAATAAGCACAGTGATACTAGTCTAGATGGGATAAGTATGATCCATAACACCCAGTAAGAAAAAAACACTAGCTGTCCAACTTTGTTTCATTTGTAAGCATGATATTGAATTTATATATTATTGATTTAAAATAATTTATATCAAATGAGATATATGCCATTTTTTCTACTTATAAAAAATCCTTTTAAGTATAAAAGGATGTTGATTTCTTTTTTTTTTCCTTTTTCTTTTTTTTTATTTTTATTTTTTTATTTATTTTTTTTTATTGAGAAAAAGAAAAAAGTTTCCGCCTCCCCCCAGCCTCCCATTTCCCTCCCCCTCCTCCCACCCTTCTCCCCCTCCCCCCACTCCTCTCCCCCTCCCTCTCCAGTCCAAAGAGTAGTCAGGGTTCCCTTCCCTGTGGAAAGTCCAAGGTCCTCCCCCCTCCGTCCATGTCTAGGAAGGTGAACATCCATACTGTCTAGGCTCCCACAAAGCCCACACTTGAAGTAGGATCAAAACCCAGGGCCATTGTCCTTGGCTTCTCAT
>JABTXL010005929.1:15331152-15363672 GCA_025134845.1 Neodon shergylaensis | reverse complement strand
CAGAAGGAGCAGGGGGAAGGGGGGTTGTGCTCTCCCCTGGGACAGACCGCCCCTGGATCACACACACTCACCCGTCCAGAAGGAATTTCACAGGGCCCAGGATGTTGATTTCTAAACCACATTGCACAATTGATGATTTACTCATTCTGCACTCAATAAAACTTGAAGAAACCTGAAGTCTATTTTTTTTTTTTTTTTTTTTTTTGTTTTTTTCGAGACAGAGTTTCTCTGTGGCTTTGGAGCCTGTCCTGGAACTAGCTTTTGTAGACCAGGCTGGTCTCGAACTCACAGAGATCCGCCTGCCTCTGCCTCCCGAGTGCTGGGATTAAAGGCGTGCGCCACCATCGCCCGGCTGAAGTCTATTATTTTATATAAATGTCTTTTGCACTAGATGAGCATTCTGGAAAGAACACATTAATTTCTGCAACTCTTTTTGTTTTGTTTTGTGAGACAGAGTTTCACTGTAGCTTGGGAGCATTTCTTGGAACTAGCTCTTGTAGACCAGGATGACCTCAAGTTCACAGAGTCCCACCTACCTCTGCCTCCTTGTTGCTTGGATTAAAAGCATGCACTGCTACTGCCTGGCAAATTTATGCAGTTTTAGTACTACTTTGCTTTCAATTTGTTTGGTATATGATCCTAAACATAACAAATCAAAATGATATCATATCATTGCAATACAACAATGAAGAGTACCTAAAGGAAATTTGTAGATTAACACTATCTGAAAAAAATTAAGACTGAGTAGTTTAAACTGAGTATTCTCCTGAAAATATGTATGATTAATGAAGATAAAACATCAATCTACTCTTGAAATGGTTTGTGTTTATCTTATGTTGATATTTTCACTGCTTATGCTTTACATAAACAATAAACAAGACTCCAGAATACAATATTTATTTTAAAAATAAATTTTATTAGAATTTTATCAAAAAATCTGGTAGAACCTGTGTTAAATAATATATTATTAACATAATTTAAAAGTAAAATTCTAAAATAACTTTCTAATCACTATTAAGAAAAGAGTTTCATTTCCCTAAGTAGCTACCAAAATGAGTGTATATATATATATATATATATATATATATATATATGCATTTAATTATAACATAATTGAACTTCTTTAATTCATTGGCAAGAAAATAGTTTCTTGCCTTTGTCTTACAGCTACTTTTGCTGCTTTCAATTTATTTTGACCACAAAAGCGTGATCCTTTTTGAAAGTGTCCTATATGACCAGCATTTGATGTTTATGAAGTTAATATCAATTGGGAGAGAACTGGAGTAGCTTTTGAGGTAATTGCGAGGTGAATTCTGACAGAATTAAGTATGTGAATGAAATGTTGTAAAGCAGCCACCACAGATTATTGTCTGTCAGTGTACTTTTTCCCACCTGAACAGAAAATATTTTCAAAAGTCTTTTTCACTGCTAAGGAATCTATTAAATTATATTATTGCTGATTAATAAAAACTAATAAAAATATAATAGAACTTTGTAGCAGTTTGATCAAATTTAAAATAATCATCTAATAAGAACGTTAGTTTTAATTGGTTCACAGTTTTTATGACTTTGAGTTCTAGAATGTGGAGCAGAACTAGACTATATAATATACTATAAGAGAATATGTAGACTCCTAAAAATGTGAAGCTAAAACAAGTGACAGAAAATTGACCTAATGAATGTCTAGAATTAATAGAGAACCTTGGTCCTTTCCCATATCCTCCAACTCTAATCTTTCAGTATTCTTCTAACCCAGCATACATAGGAGCAGACTTCATGGAGGGATTTCAAAACTGTAACCATGCTTTTATGACTTTGTCGTTATTGTTATTAATATTGTTCAGCTTTATCTCACAATTAAATGCAAAAATTGTATTCTGTCAGAAAATATAAATGCTTAAGATTGAAAGAATAATAGTTAAACTAGTAATTTTAGTGTCTTCTCAGTTATGTTGCAAATATCCCGTTCATTTTTTTAAATACTTGAAAAATAAATCAATAAAGAAAACAATTTTCATTAGTTATGAGATATATAACTCATGAACAAATGAACAAGTAAACTAAAAGATATGTATGTGGAATAATAAATATCAACAAAATTAGATAAAAGAGAGAGGTGCAAATAAGAGTACTGAGGTTGTAGATTTATGGCTTAGAAAAATATCAACATTTTTCAAATGTTCATATTACTCTATGCAACATACACATTCATCAGAATCTCCAACAAGTTCTGATGCTATAATAGTCAAAAAAATCTAAAAGATAACAGAGTGTGACCACAAAAACTCTCTAAATTGTAATGTGAGTGAAAGAACAGCAGTGTAGGAAATGAAGAACCAGAATGCAAATGATGTTGTAATCTAATTGTAACTCAAAGAACATGACACGTACATTGAAAGCGACAGTAGATCAGTAGAAGAGAAGGGAAGACACCCATGTTAAACATATTGACAACTAACTGTTTAAAGAGAATTCAAGCCTCACATCATAAAATGAGAATTTAACAATGATTCAGAAACCTATCAACAGGAAGGAAAATGAAACAATAATCCTATTACCTATCCTGCAGAAAATTAGATTCATATTTTATTAAATACAAGACTCTAAAATTTCAATTTTAGAAGATAATACAGAATAAATGACTTGTAGCATTAAAATAAGTAAACAAGTCTATAATTAGATCACAAAAAGAGGCAAAGTAAATGAAAGTGAAAAAGAATGTCAACTAAACGTTTTCTGGACAGAATTAGGAACAGTTAAATTGATGAGACAAATTGTATACAGAATGGATAAAAATACGTACAAAGAATATGACTGAAAACAAATTAGTACTCAGAGAAAGTATCGAACTACAGAAAATCAGTAACACTGAAATCAATTAAAATATGGTCAGAAACCTGAAAAAAAATTCTGCTAAAACTGATCAAAAGAATACATGCAAATTATCAATACTCAAACAAAATGCAAATATAGAGAATGGAGAGTAAAAGCACTGTATAGATTGTATAGATATTAGAATTGAATTAGAGCTGCAAGAAAATTCCTACTCCAAATTTAATGAGAATGCATGTAGAAAAAAGAAAAGTCTTACACAAAATGAGTAGACTATTAAACTATAACCATTATGAATGCTAGATACCGATTACTAAAACGTGGACAATAAAATTCCAAATATGTTTATAATATTATTATTTTGAAGAGATATATCCATTATAATATTAATTTTAGCCTTAGTTACAATAACCAAGATATAGAATCACCTTGGGTAGTGATAAATGACTGACCTCTTAAAGTAGCCTCATGTCATACCTCTAAAATGTTTATATGCATTAAATCCCATTTAATGTATGAGAACACATTTCTTATACTTGTGAAAATTGTGAGTCTATTAAATATCAAACATGTACTATCAAATCCTTTTAAAAATTAAAGAGAATTTTATTACAGTGGATTTTATTTTAAATCATGTACTTAGTGTTATTCAGATAATGTATTTCACAAGCCAACTGTTCTTTACAGTTCTTTGTCATTTGACGAGCATTTGATTATACATCTTTGGTAAATCTTTCTTTGAACATAGTCAGCTTTAATAGTTTACATAGGATTCCCTCTGGCCATAGTAATAGTTTTAAGATCTGTTTTCTTCGTATTTGAAGTTTTAAACTAACATTGGAATTTATAAGATTACATGGAGAAAGGGACTAACACTAAATGAGTGCATGCCACATAAGAAGCACACTTTGTGGTGCTATCCACTTTGTTATATCACATGGTGCTCATCTCAAAGCCTTTAAAGTGATATCTTTATTTTGATTTTTGTAATACAAAAAAAAACTTAGAAAGCAGGTCATTTTCTGGAGCTAAAGAAACCCTGGCTTTTAATGTGTTTCCCCAAGTTTAGATTAGTAAACAAGAGAAAATAAATTCAAATCTCCTATGTGGGGTTTTTATGTCCTTCCACTTCCTCTAACCTCAAGAATTTAATTCAAACAAGGAGAACTGCAAACACTCTTTATCTGCTTCCACTAACTGTGTCACATGAGGCTTCCATCAATATGTTAGGAGTATTGCATTCTTTATTATTTGTCTTTCTTGAAATTTTTTCGGACCTAAATGGATTTTAAATAAAAATTTGAATCTGCTCAAGTTCCTCACAATAAATTAAGATGTTTTAAAAAGACAATATACCTTCCTTCCATATCTTCTTTCTCCATCTGTCACATTTTCCTTTGCTTGACAACTCTTTCATGCTTATGTTACAGAAACCGATTTTATTGTAATATTTTTCCATTTGTATTTACTTCAAAATCAGCGTACCTACACATATCAGTTGCTTAGTGTCCTATACAGAGTGGAGTAGAAAGCCTTGCTAATGGCCTTCTAGCATCATCCTATACTTTTTATTTAAAAAAATTATTCATTTTACATATCAACCACAGTTTTCCATCCCTCTCTTCTTTCTGCCCCCTATCTCCTCCCAGTGGACCCCCATCCACTCCTACGGGTAGGTAAAGCCTCCCTCAGGGAGTCAACAAAATCTACCATATCAAGTTGAAGCATAACTAAGCCCTTTTTCCCCAACATCTGGGTTGAACAAGGCATTCCACCACAGCGAATGGGCTCGAAAAACCCCGTTCATGCACCAGAGATAGATCCTGGTTTCATTACCAGTGTCGCCTCAAAATGACAAAGCTAAACAACTGTTGTCAGGCATTCATAGTTGTATGACTTAGTTAGATCCTATGCAGGCTCCCCAGGTTCAGAGTCCATGAGTTCCCACTAGTCAGGGTTAACTCTCTGTGACTTTCCCCATCATGACTTTGAACCCCCCTTGCTCATATTATTCCTACTTCCACTCTTCAACTGGACTCCCAGAACTAGGCCCAGAATTGGTGCTTAGCTGTGGATCTCTGCATCTGCTTCCTACAGTTATTGGTTGAAGTGTCTATAATAACAGTTAGGGTAGTCACCAATCTGGTTACAGGAAAAGGCCATGTTGGGCACCCTCTCCACTATTGCTAGCAGTATTAGCTAAGGTCATCTTTGTGTGTCTGGGAGTATCTCTAACATTAGGTTTCTCACTCACCTTATAATGGCTCCCTCTTTCAACCAATCTCTTTCATTGCTATCACACTCCTCAACCATCCTATTCCTTCATGTTCACACTCCCAACACTCTCCTTTCTCCACCACACACCACAGTTTACCCAAGTGATAAACTCCAACCCAAGGAAGTTAATGATGTTTTATACTTTGTAAATAACCTTTACAATCAAATGATTCACTCCTTTGTTTTTGCCAAGACACTATGTCATGATTATAGGTAATTGTGTTCATTTAACAGATAAAGTGACATAAATTATAATGTTTAGATTTTTATCAGAATATCATAATGAGCAATTGTGTAACATGTGGGCACTGCTTGTTGGGGTTTCTGTCCCACCTGGTCCCCCAGCCATTTAGTCCCACAGAAAATCACACAGGGATCTCCATAAGTTATAATACTGATTGACCCATTCGATCAGTCTCCTTATTAGCTCTTGTAGCTTATATTAATTTATCATTCTCATCTATGTTAGCCACATGGCTCGGTACCTTTCTCAGGAGGGTAGGTCACATGCTGCTTCTTAGGTGATCTGGGCAGGAGTGGGAAATGGGCTTCCTCTTTCCTAGAATTCTCCTGTCCTTATTGCCCTGCCTCTACTTCCTGTCTGGTTGATCCACCTATACTTCCTGCCTGGCCAATCAGCATTTATTTAAAACATGATTGACAGAATAGAGACAATTCTTTGGCACCACAATTGAAAATGTTAAGGCAAAATTTTCATCTTCAAAGTCTGTAGAGATAGAAGCCTCAGTTATTAGGAGTATTCACTAACTTCTCTTGTACAGAAAACAAGTTTGGTGTTTAGTGCCCTGCAATTCAGACCCCTTGTAAATGTAGCTCCAGAGGAATCCAACCCTTTGGTATCCATGGGCACTGGCGCCTGCATACACATATCTGTCACCACATACACAAAAACATTTTTTAAAAATTTCTAAAATTATCTTTTTTTTTCTTCTTGATACCAGTTTATTTAAAAACAGGTTTGTTGAGGTTAAATAATGGCACATGTGGAATTTATTATACCATGCTTTATACACATGCATATTATATACATACAATTTCATGCATATATACATGTAATTTGCTTTACTATTTTTCTCCATTGGGAGGTAGTTTCCCTCCCTGTGTGTCTATGAAAAGCAGCCGGTGTTCATGTGAGACCACAAAGGGTTAACGGAGCCAGCCACTGATACATCTGGGGAGCATTAGCTATATAAAGGACAAATCAGCATGAAAAGGTAACCGGAAGAAGCCACTGAGTATTTTCTGGTCAGGCCTTGAGGTCATCTGAATTGAGGCATTGCGCGTATCATTTCAGTGCTTTGATGCAAACCCCAGCACAAGAGTCCCTCTGGTTTGGAATCGGATCAAAGCTGAGCAGAAGGTTTCCTTATTGAATTAAAAATGCTCTGCATTTTCACACCTTTCAGGAAAGAATGGACAGGAATTATATTTACGGTGACAAAAGGCAATGTCTTTTGGGGTTTTGTATGCTGTATAAATTCCTGTTGGCCATGGAAATGCATTCAGTGGTACAGTTTTAAGCATCGGCCAAACAGGACCGAATACTCAAAGACACCCTTACCCAAAGGGCAAGGGACAAATGAACGTTACCAACCCCAGAAAAGCAAGTGTGAAAACAGGTGTTCCTGGATCATTAGGTGGCGAGGACAAGTGTGTTTGGCATGCTCCTCCAGCATCCCTACATTCTACAGGTGAGGGAACTGGAAATCAGTGATCCCACTCCGCAAACTCAGAAAGAGCAGAGTCAAGGTTTCTGACACTCCCATTTCAGGGTTTCACTTCCCAGGCAAAGGTCACCCTGTGAGCATTCTATTCACACCTCAGTGGGAGTTTCTACGCATTTTGTAGGGTTATTTCGTGACAGATGCAGTGGGTCCTGTTTGGCTAAAATTAGCTTATAAGCATTACTATTACTCTTGTCAATTTATATATGCAAAATTAGTATGAAGACAAGAAGTATTCAATCTTCTGTACAGGAAGTATAAGTTAAAACTATAGAAATAGACCTTGGTGTTTAAAAGGATCTCCATCCTGAAGATGAACAGATTTAGACTCGCATACAAGATTGTCCAGTCTCGGACTCCCCTGTTCTGTTTTCAGCAAATTATTACTATAACACAACTTAAATTTAAGTTGTGTATTATCTTAGGTTGAAAATTAAGATTACTTTTAAAATTCAAGGCAAGTAAGGTTGGGTATTGCATTGTTTACTTAAAATGAAACAAACAAACAAAGTAAGAACATGCTGTCTACTCAACAGGCTATCAGTCTTGTTTTACATGACTACAGGTTATAGTTGGAACCTGCCTATAAGACCCAGCAAACAGTTATGGTACTTTTGAATATAAGATATTTCCATAAAAATGTATCATTACCAGTTAGATAACACAGAACAACTAGGAAATCTATACAGCAGCAGTGTTTAAAGAATGAATGTAAGATCAAATTTCTACGTGGTTAGTGAGGGGCCAGTTAATTTAGCAATATGTCTAACAGAAGAAGACAAGATTGACAGGGAAATCAACACATACTCAGTTATCCTAAGAATACAGGAGAAAGGTGATGATCCTAAATTTGGGAAGACAGTGATGAGTTTTCCCACTGAGAGACATTTAGATGAGTGTTTTTAAAAAGAGAGGCATTTAGAAAGCCAGATGAGATAAGGAACCTGTCAGAATAGAGGAGGAGCTTTGTCAAAAAGCAGTATTTGTGGTTTTAAATTAGCTCATAGAGATTCTTTAAAATGCTTAATTGCTTCATTTTATTATTGTACTTTTTCTGATCTGATTATATTAATCACAATGTAAGATTCTGTTGGGTTGGATGAACATGTGAGTAAGCATCTGTCATCAAACTGAACAATTGATATTTGCTTTTCTCTTTTGCCATAGTATGCAATTGTGAATTGCAAAGATCTATGACATCATATTTTTTAAATATAATTTTCACTTACATTTGAAACTTCAATAATGGCGAATAAAATGATATCAATTATTAATAATATATCTTGAAATGGATACATTTACTTTTTCAACATATATTTACTTTTTCTACATATTTCTAACCAAATTATTTTATTATATGAATATTAACTTTTTTCTTCCTATTATTTCTGAAAATTTAAAAATAAGTTTTTTGCTGATGCACTTACACCATTTTAAATTAATTCTCAGTGGTGGTTGGGTGATACTCTATTATATTGTTTTATTTTAAAACTCTGTCTGATATGATTTTTCTTCAATATCTGATCATGCCCCCATTACACAACTTAATTCTTTGAGTAAATATTTATAAATATATTTTGTCCAACATTATTGTTTATTAAGTGTAATATTTTCTTACATCAGATCCCTTGTTTTCAGAACTTAAAATAAATATTGGAATGTGTAATTGTATAATTGTAATTGATAATCCATTTTATATTTTAATACAGCATTTCAATTATTAAATATTTCGATACTGACATAATTATTTCTACTTATTTATATTTAATATCTCTATCTCTCTGTGTCTCTTTGTCTCTCTCCATATAACATATGTGTCTTGTGTGTTTATGCGTTATTCTCATAATACCTATTTACTTATTGGTTTTCTGTAGGAACAAAGCTGTTTATAAGAAAATATGGTAGCAAATGCCTGTTATCCCAGAATTGAAATAGGAAGATCCTGAATTGCACATGGAGAATATTTCCCAGAAAATGGAGAGAAACGCACACACGCACACACACACACACACACACACACACACACACTCACATTGGGGGGAACATTACAAGATCTCAATCATGAATGAAACAGCAATTTCTCTTATTTCTCTTCCTCCTTTTAAGGCTCAGTGACTATTGCTATTGCAAAGGAGAGTGTCAAATATAGAATAAGTGAGAAGAATATAATGAAAAATTATTATTTATCTGAACACAGAAGGAAAGTTACAGAGTGTCTAACTGAAAGTTATAGTGTATGTGACTAAAGTTTTAAGATGTGAAAAGAATTAAGCCAAAGGAAAGCCCAGCATTCATAGAGGAGGGTTTCATGGAGTCTAATCCTTAGCTGAGGAGCTATTGGCAAGTAATGGTATCTTGACATGGTAAGGTCAGTTTAATTGAGGAGGCAATGAGGACACGGAGAGGTCACCTGAACCTCTACACTTATGTACATAGAAGCAGCTGTAGGCAGACTCAGTGGGTTTTCAGAAGAAAGCACTTGAATTTGTGAAGCAATAAATGGGAAAAATAGAGTTATTGGATGCCGTAGGATAAGAATAGACTTGATTAAAAATGATTTATTTATATGTATAAACTTATCAAGCAGATAAAAAGAAGTGATGTTTTACGTAATAGCAAAATGACCTTATGAGCCACAAACAAAATGTTTGAATGTATAAGCAGAGTAACAAGGTAATTTTTTGTTTCTTTATGCTATAATTTTAAGACATAGTTTCACCATCAGTGACAAAAATAAAAAAAGAAAAGAGAATGTAACAAAGTAAAAAAAAATCATCAAGTGTTTATTGAATTGTCCTAAACAACAGAAGGCTCTTTAGTCTAATAATGTCAATCTGCATGCTAAGGAGACAAAAAAATTCTGCTTTTTAGGGCAGGTTGCTTTGTGTAACAGCCCTGGTTGTCCTGGAATTCACTCTGTAGATCAGGATGGCACAAACTCAGATGTGTTTTCCTGTCCATTCTAAATGCTAGGATTAAAGGTGTATCCCACCAACACGAGGTAAGTTCTCTTTGTTAAACTGACACACACAGAAGTACTCTCTCTATGAAGCTTCACTAGTTTTATGCATCTGATAATTTTTGACAAATATACAATGAATATCATCACTTGTGAAGCTGGCATATTTTTAAACCTGTTCCAGTGTAAGTTTAAGACAAAACACTTAACTCTTAAATAATATAGAGGTGATCTTTTTATGTATAGTAGACATTATTCATATAATTTATTTTCAATTTATGATTATATTTCTTTGAAATTTCCCTACAATATAGCTTCTGAATAATGTACATTCAGAAATCTAACTATAATGTGTATATCAAAATAGTTTAAGTTCAAAGAAACTTGTTTTATCATGGCAAAATACAAATAAAAGTTACAAAATGTAAGCATTTTGTAAACATTTGGAAAATAACATGTTTGTATTAATTTTATAATCATGTTTTCTTTGATCAAATCCAGATTTCAAATTCAGTCTTACTGATAAAAATAACATTCTGATCTTATTCACAATGGTAAATCTAATTTTAAAGTGTATCTTGATAAGTGGAATAGCAATGTGGACAAATGCTTTATACCTAATGTTGAGTAAACTAATAAGCCACAAAAGCCCATGGTGTGTGATTCCTATTGTATAAAGTGAAAGAGCCCAGAATAATTCCATCCTGCCAGAATGCTTCCTGAGTTAAGAAAAGAAAGGCACTTTGCAGAAGTCCCCCAGGAGAGTCTTCCATCTAAATTCTTGTCAATTGACTACTATGCTGGAAAAATTACCTGTCTTTCTAATGTTGACTAGAAAATAAAATGCAATTTTGGGGAATCTAGAACTTCAATTTAAGTGATTTTAAATAACATATGATGACATAAGAATTGAGAAAGTGTTCAAGTGTTCTCTGACCATCTTTCATCCTTGTTTGTAATGAATTTTTCAAATTATATTTGATTATATATATATACATATATATATGCCAATAGTTTTATCAAGTGCCATTGAAGAGTAAATAATGGATGATAAAAGATTTTCTAAATTCCCTTTAAGGAAAAAAATCACAGAGATATGTTGTCTCTTCCTACAAAAGTAATAAAATCCAAAAAATTCTTCCTATAATGTATTATTTATTCCCTATTTTTTTCTTTTAATTTGAAATCAAGCCAGGATCAGTACACTGCTATTTAAAATCTTCCATTTGGACAGTCATTAAACTACGTGTCATTCAATAATTATTACAGTTGGAATAAAAGTAAAAACAGTGATTTAAAAAATATAGTTTGACCTAAAATGTGTGAAGGATTTGAGCAAGTAAAATCACATTATCCCATTTTAACTATTAGTGTTCAAATTTTGTTCTTTGTTCACTTTAATCACTTGAATTGAACTTTATAAATAAAATTTAATCTTGTCTGATTATTATTAGTATGAGAACAAGTAAAATATCTATAAATTATAATGTGTTCTGTTGTCATTAAATTTAAAATGACAAAATATTAAATATGTTAACTTTTAACATTAATGTAAACTTGTAATTGAAATGAACACAAGAGCAGCACATTTTATAACATGTGGTTTCACATTAAAGCAGAATCTAAAGAAGTAATTATAGATTATGTTATTCATCATATTTTACTTAACTCCAAAAAGAAGTGCAAACTTATCACTTTCAAAGATAAGAGTTGTCTATATAAGATTAAAAAGTAAAAACCTTAAAAAATCTATTTTGTTTATAACAGAATATCTGCAATTGCTTGCTTGATTAATAGATAACTACCTGCACTGGGAAAATAAAAATTAAAAAAAAAATAAGTAAGAGAAGGATATTTTGATAAGGTTTATTGCAATATTCTACTTAATTTGTAGACATAATTATTACAACCTCCCTTTGCCAATGTATAGTTGGAGGGGAAAATTGGTTTATTTTATCACCATCTATAGCTACATTGTTAATCAAACAGATTAAAACACATATTCTACAGAAAGGTTTTATGTTAATGGCATGGTTTTGTTTTATTTTATGTTTATAGTTTTTTTTTTTATTGAGAAAAAGAAAAGAAACAAAAAGTTTCCGCCTCCTCCCGGCCTCCCATTTCCCTCCCCCTCGTCCCCCCCTTCTCCCCCTCCCCCCCGCTCCTCTCCCCCTCCCTCTCCAGTCCAAAGAGCAGTCAGGGTTCCCTCTCCTGTGGAAAGTCCAAGGTGCTCCCCCCTTCGTCCATGTCTAGGAAGGTGAACATCCAAGGTGGCTAGGCTCCCACAAAGCCCGAACTTGAAGTAGGATCAAAACCCTGGGCCATTGTCCTTGACTTCTCATCAGCCCCCATTGTTCGCCATGTTCAGAGAGTCTGGTTTTATCCCATGCTTCTTCCCTCACAGTCCAGCTGGCCTTGGTGAGCTCCCAATAGATCAGCCACACTGTCTCAGTGGTTGGGTGCACCCCTCGTGGTCCTGACTTCCTTGCTCATGTTCTCCCTCCTTCCGCTCCTCATTGGGAACTTGGGAGCTCAGTCCGGTGCTCCAGTATGGGTCTCTGTGACTATCTCCATCCATCACCAGCTGAAGGTTCTATGGTGATATGCAAGATATTCGTCAGCATTGCTGTAGGATAGGGTCATTTCAGGTTCCCTATCCTCAGCTGCCCAAGGAACTAACTGGGGACCTCGCCTTGGGCTCCTGGGAGCCACTCTAGGTTCATGTCTCTTGCCAACCCTAAGGTGGCTCCCTTAACTAAGAATTGTGCTTCCGTGCTCCCCTATCCAACCTTCCTTTATCCCAATCATCCTGTTTCCCCAAGTTTCCCTCATCCTCCCCTTCTCACTTTTCTCTCCCCATCCCCCGATACTCCCATCCCACCCCACCCCCAAGGTCCCAAATTGTCTCCCCTCAATTTTGTCTACTTCCCGTATCCAAGAGGATAATTATATGTTTTTCTTTGGGTTCACCTTCTTATTTAGCTTCTTTGGGTTCACCACTATATACTCCGTGACCGTTATTTATGGCTAAAAACCAATTATGAGTGAGTACATCCCATGTTCCTCTTTTTGGGTCTGGGATACCTCACTCAGGATAGTGTTTTCTATTTCCATCCATTTGCATGCAAAATTCGAGAAGTCATTGTTTTTTACCGCAGCGTAGTACTCTAATGTGTATATATTCCACACTTTCTTCATCCATTCTTCCATTGAAGGGCATCTATGTTGTTTCCAGGTTCTGGCTATTACAAATAATACTGCTATGAACATAGTTGAACAAATGCTTTTGTCATGTGATAGGGCATCTCTTGGGTATATTCCCAAGAGTGGTTGCTGGGTCCAGGGGTAGGTTGATCCCGAATTTCCTGAGAAACCGAAACACTGATTTCCAAAGTGGTTGCACGAGATTGCATTCCCACCAGCAATGGATGAGGGTACCCCTTCCTCCACAGCCTCTCCAGCAAAGGCTATCATTGGTGTTTTTTGATTTTAGCCATTCTGACAGGTGTAAGATGATATCTCAAAGTTGATTTGATTTGCATCTCCCTAATCGCTAAGGAGGTTGAGCATGACCTTAAGTGTCTTTTGGCCATTTGAACTTCTTCTGTTGAGAATTCTCTGTTCAGTTCAGTGCCCCATTTTTTAATTGGGTTAATTAGCATTTTGAAGTCTAGTTTCTTGAGTTCTCTATAAATTTTGGAGATCAGAACTTTGTCTGTTGCGGGGTTGGTGAAGATCTTCTCCCAGTCAGTGGGTTGCCTTTTTGTCTTAGTGACAGTGTCCTTTGCTTTACAGAAGCTTCTCAGTTTTAGTAGGTCCCATTTATTCAATGCTGCCCTTAATGTCTGTGCTGCTGGGGTTATGCATAGAAAACGATCTCCTGTGCCCATTTGTTGTAGGGTGGTTCCCACTTTCTCTTCTATCAGGTTCAGTGTGATCGGACTAATATTGAGGTCCTTGATCCATTTGGACTTGAGTTTTGTGCAAGGTGATAGATATGGGTCTATTTTCAATCTTCTACAGGTTGATATCCAGTTGTGCCAGCACCATTTGTTGAAGATGCTTTCTTTCCTCCATTGTATACTTTTAGCTCCTTTATCGAAAATAAGGTGATCATAGGTTTGTGGGTTAAAATTTGGGTCTTCTATTCGATTCCATTGATCGACTTCTCTGTTTTTATGCCAGTACCACACTGTTTTCATTACTGTAGCTCTGTAATAGAGTTTGAAGTCGGGGATGGTAATGCCACCAGAAGATCCTTTATTGTATAGGATTGTTTTGGCTATCCTGGGTTTTTTGTTTTTCCATATAAAGTTGATTATTGTCCTTTCCAGATCTGTGAAGAATTTTGCTGGGATCTTGATGGGGATTGCATTGAATCTATAAATTGCCTTTGGTAGAATTGCCATTTTTACTATGTTGATCCTCCCAATCCAAGAGCAAGGGACGTCCTTCCATTTTCTGGTATTCTCTTCAATTTCTTTCTTCAATGCCTTAAAGTTCTTGTCAAATACGTCTTTTACTTCCTTGGTTAGAGTTACCCCAAGATATTTTATGCTGTTTGTGGCTATCGTGAACGGTGAAGTTTCTCTGATTTCCCTCTCTGCTTCCATATCCTTTGTGTATAAGAGGGCAACTGATTTTTTGGAGTTGATCTTGTATCCTGCCACATTACTAAAGTTATTTATTTTTTTACACTGTACATAACAGGAAATTATAAACTTTGAATGACCCAGTGGAGACTAATGTTATCTTAACCACATGTAAGGAAAAATAGGTTTTAGAAAGTAAATTATTTACATTTGTCTCATTAATCAATTAGCATCTCTAACCTACTTAAGATGAATATCATGATCCCATACATTAAGAATTGCATTGATTTACATAATTATTATTTATTTTCCTTGTTTTTAATATTATAAGTAAATTTTTATCTTACAATTACAAATTTGTATATTATTTGTATAGGAAAGCTTTAAAATAGATAATGACTTCATTGTAACATCACAAAAACTTCTAAGTTAATTAGAAATCTAAAACAAAATGCTATGCTGCATAGCTATATTTAAAATAATGTCCATTCCATTATACCTCTGATGCTTTTCAAGTTAATTTATACTTTCCTGTTATTGTTTAGTTTTCATACAATAGTCAAAGTATAAAGCATCTATTAGTAATTTATATATTAAATATTAAAAAACAGTCTCTGGGACTTCATATTTAAGCAGATTATGGCAGTATCTTATGACATATTACAGTTTAATATGTATCCAGGTTCTTCATTTTGATATTAATGAGTTTTATGCTTTTCCTTCCCTTAATTTATGTGAATAAAATATATTACATAGAATTGTTAATTGCTCAGCTAAAATATACTTTGTTAACTTTTGAAATAGCCATAAACACATTAACAACATTTTTACCTTTTTATGGTACATGATCAGTATTATCTTGAGTTCAATGACAACCACATAAGTAATATCAGACTTTCCATACTTAGTTTAATTTTTAAAATCCCATGAATAATTTATCTCAGTTCTTCCAAACCAGGCTAATGCTATATTTTTTGCATACATAGTAGACATTGTCATATACATTGATAGTTTGAAGATTCACAAAAATTTCAAACATTTTCTCAAAATGCTGTAGTAAGGATTCCAAATTATTAAAATTTATTTTATATAGGATTAATAGATAAGACTATTTAAGTATGTAATTGGGGTTAATTATAATTTGGCAGAATAAATTGATATATATCATTGCCCATCTGACTTTTTGATTGATAGTCATAATTATCATGATTGATATGCTTGTCATGCCATGCATATATAGAATAAAATTTCATAATAATTTTGGAATAAAGGGGAAAATGAACAATAAAAATTCAGTCTGATTTGTCTTGAGGAATTGCACTTGCTAAATTATAACTTTTTCTTAAAACTTAAGTGATTTAAATAATTTTAAAAGGTCAAGAGAGGGCTCCCAGTATCACACAGTGAATGAATTTAGCATTCAATATGTTTTTATAAGTTTCAATAAAGGTGTCTTTTTCCACTCATTTAGAACAAGATCTGATGTGGTGAAAGAAACCTTGCTACTTTTCATTAGTGTGGTTTAATGTGCTATATTTCCAAGGGCTTAGCCAGAGTGACTAGTGCAGAGCTGATGACAAATGGTATGAATAAATGAGTGCATAAATAAATGTGTGTGAAGTCATTACTTTTTCATTTCTATGAAGTAAATGACTAGTGGAATATGAAAATATAAACTGGGAAAATCTGAAAGCAGGAATATGGTAAAACAGATTTACATACAGAGATTTACTCTAAAAGACTGAATTTATAAAGAACTAGACAAACTTCTGTGAAATTTCTTTAGTGTCATGTTAAGTAACTACTTTCTCACACATTCTTCTTTATTAAGGTCATGCCAGTGTCTTCAAAAATGTAACTAAAGAGTGTGAAGTATATTCACCGTAGACCTCTAATTCTGTATAACACATATGTCATAGTTAAGGTTCTATTCCTATGAAGAGATACCATGCCCACAATATTTATAAAGAAACTCATTTTAATGGGGTCTGCCTTATGTTTTGGAGGTTTATTCCATTGCTATCATGGAGGGAAGCTTGGTAGCATAGAGGTAGGCATGGTGCTGAAGAAGTGGCTTGGACTTCCATGTCTGGTTCTGCAGACAGCAGGAAAAGAGAGTCACACTGAAGAAGGCATGGACATCTGAATCTCCAAAATCCACCCCCAGTAACAGACTTCCTCCAACAAGGGCACAGATCCTAATCTTCTCAATTTACGGCTATTCACTCTGAGCTTATGTGGGCCATTTTCATTAAGAGCACCACAGTATATTGTTTTTTCAATTTTATATTCATAAGCCACTACTTTACTGCCTTTGAGTTTGCTTGAAACCAGTGCTATTTAAAGTTTAAGCCTAAATGAAGAAAGAAAAATTTGAAAACAATTGGGCTTGGGCCAAAAATCTCATCTTCAGTTTTATTAATAACACTTCACCTGCCCAATACTAACACATACACATGCACACACACAATTAGATATAGATATAGATTATATATATATATATATATATACATATATATATAGATATAGACATAGACATAGATATAGATATAGATATAGATATAGATATAGATATATCATTAATACTGTTGTGAGAGGTTGTTTGGTTGGTTCCTGGACACTCAGATCAAAAATAATCACACAGAAACTGTAATAATTAAATCACTACTTGACCTATTAGCACTAGCTTTTTGTTGGATAGCTCATACATCCTAAACTAACCCATCTCCATTAAACTGTGTATAACTATGTGGGGCTACATGGAGTCTTGTGACTATGCCTCCTTTCTCCCAGCATTCTGCTTAGTATTCCCGACCTAGATCTACTCTGCCCTATAATATGCAAAGCTAGCTTCTTTATTCATTAACCAATAAAGTCAACACATATACAGAAGAATTTCTCACACCACTCCCCTGTTTCTGTTTTAAAAAAGGAAGGTTTTAACTTTAACATAGTAAAATTACATATAACAAAAGAGATATCAAGCAAGAATTGCAGTTACAACATTTATGTCTATTTTATCTTTTATCATAACTAAGGAAAACTACAATTATAACTATCTATTCTTCAACTCCATCAAAGACTACAGAAGAATATAATGTTACCTAAGTAAGTAGGAAATGCATTGTAAGCAACTTCCAAAACTCTAGAATTCACAGAGACATCTCACTTCCTGGACAGTCAACCAAAGTTCTGTTGGATCATTCTTCTTCAGCCTAGAGGCCCATAGTATCCTGTAGACTTTTCTATGACATACGAAATTTCAAAGAGAGTTCTGCCTATATTGGCAGTTTGTCAGTAACATTTTCTGTGTCTTACAGAATGTCTTATAAACTCTTTCATAAAGTAGGAACTCTGATGGACTGTCTTACCTTCTTTAAACAACTACAGTAGTCATTTTTCTGTGGGCTTTGTATGTCCAATTTATACAACATAATATCAAGCAGTCTAGGCAAGAGCAGTTTCTTGTGCAAACTCTAAAAGGAGCCTTTTCTATGTGCATCAAAATCTTTAAATAAATTGGTGCTTCCAGGAGCACATGTGTCTCATTGTCATGAAGCATCTAAGTTTTTAAAACATTTTAAATGCCATATTTTGAAGGTCTTTGAAAGATTTGAAGAATACTTATCTAACTGAAATATATCTATATATCTATATAATCTAACTAGCATGACTACAAGCTTGACTATTATAGATGATTATCTATTAACCTATATGTCTTAATTATTTATGACATTTTAAATGAGCTGCACACAAATAACATAATCAAGAGCAGAATTATACATATAGCTAAACTGACCTTAAATTTGTGTCAACAAACCAAGATCCATACCAATACAAATCTCTATAGAATATTCTCCCTTTAAATGTAAATAAACATTTATTAACAATATTTGGAAATATGGGCATAGTTCTCTCCAAACTGTTTCCTCTTTTGTTTGGGCAAAGTATTTTTAGGGTGTTCATGGAAACTTTTCAGGGGCTCTTGGACCATCAAATCACATTAGTCTAGAAGGATTATATTATTCCGGTTCATATCCTCTGTGGAAATCTAAGAAGAACCTCTTTTCCAAAGGAACAAATCCTTAGACCCAAATTCTGAAGTCATTATACCTTTAAAATATTAATGTTGGTTTAGCTTAGCAGCCCATACAATGAAATGCCTCTCTATACTTAGCTAATTCACAGTAAAAAAAAATGAAAGAAAACACAATAAGATGCACAATCCAGACTGTGTATATTCCATATTTATCTGGTTTGTTTTTCTTACTTTATTACTTTTTCTACAAGTTTAATGTTCATTTTTTATCTTTACTCCTTTAATCAATGATTGTCTCAACTCTTTTATATTGTATTTACTGTCTCTTTACTCTTTTTCTTTTCTTTTTTTCAAGCTTATGTAATTTTTTAAACACACTGTGTCTTGTTTAGAAGTCTTTTATGTCTGAATCTGTCCTATTTTGTATCTGAAATCCTTTTCTGTCCAGGAGTGTCTCTTAAAATGCCAAATGACCTTGCTAGGACAAAGGCTGCTTTGCCTTTCATTCAGCCTAGTCCAATATTTCCGAGGTCCGGAGGCCCATTAATTGCATCTGAGCACCATTCTCTCTTTCCCAGATCCAGGCTTGGGTCACCAGTTTTTTTATTCATTAACCAATTAAGTTAACACATATATGGAAGGACTTCACGTACCATGATACTACCTCAGTACATATGGAAGTGAATTATGTTTCTGGTGTCTACTTACTACATTTTTGTCATTTCAGCATTGGCAAAATTAAACACACAAACAAACAAAAACAATAACAACAAAAATGTAAAATGGTCAATACTTGCTTACCACACAAATTGGCATGGTGTGTCTGATGTATATTTTAAATTTATTAAGACATAGAATCCAATGTAACAACTCATCAAAATAACACTAATCTAATTAGACACTTCTAGAAAACATGACATACCCTTTTCCACATATATTAAGCTCTTAATTTAAGTACATAAAATAATATAAAAGTAATGCAATTTGTTTCAAAGTTATACTGCTTTCACTGATTTCTTGTATTCAAATCATGTTCACTTTAAGTATCAAAGGTCAAATAGTCAAACAGGAATGAAGTTAGTGTGTTAGGTTTTTGTTTGTTTGGTTGTTTTTTTTTTTTTGTCTTTGTGATAAAACCAACAACAGTTCATAGGAGCAAATACTTATTTTTATTCATTATTTCTGAGGTTAAAGTCTATATTAAATTGTCCTCTTTCTTGTATACCCATGATATGGTTGCACATCAGACTAGGGGAATGATAATATAACAAAAAATACTCACTCCTTAGCAGAAGGGAAACAGAAATTGGCAGAAGTGAGTAGGACACCATGTAACTCCCAAAGCATGCCACAGGTCATATCTCTGCCTCTTTAGGATTATATTGCCATGAAAAAATGTCATAACCATAGCAACTGTTATAAAGAAAGCATTTAGTTGGGATGGTTCATTTACAGTTTCAGAGGTTCAGACTATTATTACCCTGTCATGAAGCTTGTGAGCATGCAGGCACTGGTAGTGCTGACTTGATCTTGACTACTATTACACTAAGTATTATCCTAAGCAAAGGAAATATCAAAGCCCACCCCACAGTGACACACTTTCTTTAACAAGGTTATACCCACTCAAACAAAGCCATACTTCTTAATAATGCTACTCCCTATGAGTTTATGGGAGTCAATTACTTTCATACTGTCTCATTCCACTCCCTGTCCCCCATAATCTTACACTAATATCATAATTCAAAATGCATTCAATCCAGATTTAAAGGTCTCCATAGTCTATCACAGTCTCAACAATGTTTAAAAGTCCAAAGTTCAAAATCTCTTCTGAAGATTAATGTAGCCTCTCAATTGCAATCCCCTGTAAAATCAACATCACAAAACAGATATCATACTTCTAACATAAAACGGCACTGTATATATATTTCCATTACAAAAAATAGGGAAGGGAGCATAGTGAGGAAATTCTGAACCAAAGCAAAGCTAAAAACTACCTGGACAAACTTCAAACTTAGACCATCATGTCTGATGTCAAGTTGCCCCTCAGATCTCCCAGCTCCTATCAGCTTTATGAATACAATACACTTTCACTCTTGGGCTGATTCTACTCCCTGTCTACAGCTGTCCCATAGCTCTGCCTTCTCTAACATTTAAGGTCTCCAAAGCAATCCAGTTTTCAAATTCACAGCTTCACAACTTCACATAATGATTTTAACCCTTGCCTGGCCTTGGTTGGTGACTTTCCTTTGTCTTGGGGCAGATAAAATAGTCCATTTCTTTTATCCTTAACACCACCTGTTGCTGAAGCCACCAACTTCTGCTCCTTACTGGGGCTGACACATGGCCCCCTTGTTCAATTACATCTTCAACAACTTTCTGTCCTTCACTACCTAAGATTGCCTGTTCTGAAACTAGGTCTTTGGACCAGGCTGGTCTACAACTCAGATATTTGTCAGCCTCTGCATTCCAAGTGCTGTCTATTATTGACCAGAAGGCAGCAAAAAGACAACTATGACACTGGGCTTTATGCTGAGCTTTGCAAACCTGAATACCCAACCTCATAGTGGCACTGTTCCTCCAACAAGGCAATACCCACTCCAACAAAGTCACACCTCTTACAGTGGCATTCCTTGTGAGATTATAGAGGTCAGTTACATTCAAACTAACATACTCTTCCACATAGGCACTTTTTATAGAAGTTTCAACCACTTACCAACAATGCCATAATACCATAAATCCATTTCTGGATTGAAACATTGTGGAAAGTAGAACTGATTTAAGAGGCGGCTTGTTTGTTCCCGGATTCTCAGCCCTGAAATAACCACACAGAAACTGTGATAATTAATCACTACTTGGCCTATTAGCTCTAGCTTTTTATTGGCTAGCTATTTCATATTGATTTAACCTATTTCTATTATTTTATACTTTTCCACAAAGCTCGTGGTCTAACAGCAATGTTCCAGCTGGAAGCTCACATCTTTTCCCTCTGTAGGCTCCATGGAATCCCTAAACTGCCTTTCTTCTCCCAACATGCAGTTTACCAACTTGCATTTCCACCAGCAATGCAGAAGTGTTCCTTTTCCCCACAACCTTTCCAGCATAAGTTGTCATCAGTGTTTTTGATCTTGGCCATTCTTACAGGTATAAATTGGAACCTCAGAGTTGTTTTGATTTTCATTTCTCTGATGACTAAGGATGTTGAACATTTCCCTAAGTGTCTTTCAGCCATTTTAGATTCCTCTGTTGAGAGTTCTCTGTTTAGGTCTGTACTCCATTTTTTAGTGTATTGTGTTCTTTTGGTGACCAATTTCTTGAGTTCTTTTTATATTTTGGAGATCAGACCTCAGTTTGATGTGGGGTTAGTGACTTTTCCCCACCTAACTCTACTCTTTTGCCCTATCACAGGCCAAGACAGTTTCTTTATTAACCAATGGTATTCACAGCATACAGAGGGGAATCCCATATCAAAGAACCATAGTCCATTGTCTATCAATGAATGAATCCACCACCTGAGAACTACCTTTTAGTACATAAGCCTGTAAGTCGAATTGCATAATTAAGCCACAGAAGGCCTTGTTAGTGGCAGCTCCTTCCCACACATATCAGGGTTACTGTGGAATTCCTGAATATTTTATATACCTGAAAAATACTTTTGACTCTCTATGTGGTTCAGATATATATTTTCGTAAATCTATTTTTAATACTAGGGGAATATATATTTTGGCTTTAAAGTGTAGGGTTTTATATATATTATATATGTGTTCATGTATTTATGCATACACAAATATTTAATAAAATGCTTGAGATCAGACACAATATTAAACAAATGATATCTTCATATTTAATGTACACTTTATTCATGTCTCCTGCACATAATTTAATTAAATGCTTGTCTTAGTGAAGGTGGTATTGGGGTTGTGTATTGACTGTGACATAGGCATGACACTGACAATTTCTCTTGACTCTTCATGCCAGCACTCAGAGTTCCTGAACTAACAATACTTGCAAATAATTAACTCTCTTCTTAGTTTAAGGATATTTGTGAAATATTGCTTCTCTCCTTGCATGTGTTGTGTGTGTGTGTATATATATATATTATATATATATATATATGACTCTGAAAGATCCTTTATTTAATACACTGTGACCTTTTTGTTTGTTTTGTCATTTGTCTTTCTTTTTATAACGTCAACATTTAAACATTTATGCATTGTATTTTCATACTATCTACCTTCCACTAAACCCCATGCAATTCTTATGAAACCATTTCCAACATATTCTTAAATTTATGAAATATTTAACATATTGTATTCAATTATATTTCCCATGTGTGAACAAGTATGTGACTATCTACTAAAAAGATCATATTAGCAGAGGAGGCATCTCTGAAGAATACCATACATGTAAATATTTTAGAAAGCTTTTGCAATACTAGCTTTCCAAATGACTTTTTCGGAGGGCTTGTGTTAATTATTTTTCCATATTCCTCCTCTTCTATTTTATTCTCCCAACCCCTTTGAAAAAATATTTGTGTTACAAGTCGAAAATTTTAAGTAAAAATAATTTATAGGATATAAGAACTCTATAATTTATCAGGGTTTCTGAAAATAAATGATTTCCAGTTCATTTATTTAATTCTTAAATGTATAATAGTACAAAGGTATAAATAAAATATGTGTAAGTTAATTCTGTTTGAAATTTGGGAAGTTTTTTAGAGAAATTTAATAATTGATAGAGCTTTTAACGAGTTCTATATTAACACCTGAAGAAAAAATTGCAAGCCAGCAAAGCTGTGTTTTGCTCTCACATTTAAAATATTCATTAAAATGTCAGATGGGTGAAGAGAAGAAAATTTTCACAGAGACAGAGAACAAATGTGAGAGAAATGAAGTCTAATTCAGTTTGGGAGAGCACTGCTTTACGTTGCACCAGACATATAGAAAGTATTTTAGTACATTCTTTTCATCAACACCTGTTATCCTTAGGAGTTTCAAAAGTAGATGTTAGGAGGTGGAAAGAGCACAGTAAGTAGACCTCACCGTGATGTGGGAGTGTCATATATCAATCTGTTGATTTCACTGGTTAAGTAATAAAGGAACTGCTTGGCCCTCATAGGTTAAAACATAGGTGGGAGGAGTAAACAGAATAGAATGTCGGGAGGAAGAGGAAGTGAGCTCAGACTCGACAGCTCTGCTCTCGGGAGCAGAGAAGCCATGCTCCAGTCTCCCGGACAGACGTGAGCGATGAAGCTCCAATCCAAGATGGACGTAGGCTAGAATCTTCCCAGTAAGCGCACCTTGGGGTGCTACACAGATGATTAGAAATGGGCTAAATTAATATGTGAGAGTTAGCCGAGAAGAGGCTAGATAGAAATGGGCCAAGCAGTGTTTAAATGAATACAGTTTGTGTGTTGTTATTTCGGGCATAAGCAGCCAGGCGGCCGGGGTGCTGGGGACGCAGCCCCGCCGCTCTTATTACAACATCACCGTTTTAGAATGATAATTATCAAGTATGGAAATAAAGCATTAACGTTCAAATGTGAGGTTATCCTCAGTTAATAAAATAGCAATGTATGCATTAAAGACACATTCATGAGATTATCTAGAAATTTTAATGTACTCCTTAATGGACATTGTTTGACATAAGAAAACCCTAGGTGCTTTAGACTGTTGAAGCAAATGAATACTTTACTAAACAATATAGGTAATCCAGTCACGAGAAATTTAACATTATTTGGAGAAGTAATCAAGTTCATCTACCATTGCAACTACTGAAGTTTCTTCTTAATACTTTTCTCACCATCAGTAGCTTGACTCTACAATACTGTGTATCAAAATTTTTAAGTATTGCTCTACTCAAAATACACTTTTTCTTCCTTTTCATTTTCATTGAATGATGCTTACTTATGTTGCAAAGAAGACAGTTTATATATACAGCTTTCCATTTTAATATTTGCTTCCTTATACAGTTTTGTGAATTCTTTTTAATGATTTATATCTTCTACAGTGGTACTGATGTTTTATAATTTATCCTGAATTTCTTCTACCTAATGAAGTACCTACTGCTTTCCTAAACTTTCTGTTAAATCATGAGTCTTATGCCACATAGTTTTCATTTCAAGTTTATGATCTAGTTTAATTAATTCAAATAAATTTGTATAAAAGTATTTTCTTTTGGAATATATATATATATATATTCTTTTGGAATATATATATATATATATATATATATATATACTCCTCAGTATACATTTTCACAATTTCATTCAAGTTTAATCTGATTTCCAGCTAAACTAACACTGTTTGAAAGCTTCTAGTGGAAATAAGGCAATGACGGCAACCAATATTTCTTATGATTTCATGTTAACTTTTGTTGCTATATGATGTGTGACTCCCTTCTCTATGCTGTGAATACCATTGGTTAATGAAGAAGTTTCTTTGGGTCTATTTCAGAGCAGAATATGGCAAGGCAGGAATTCCAAACAGATAGAGGAGAGAGTAGGCAGAGTCAGGGAGAAGCCATGTAGCCACATCAGGGGACACATACTAGATGCTGAATGGAACCTTATGGGTAGGCCACAACCATGTGACAATACACAGATTAATAGAGGTTGGTCAATATAAAATAAAAGAGCTATCCAATAAGACCAAGCAGTGTTGTAATAATATACTTTCTTTGTGATTATTTTGGGTATGGGCAGCCAGAAGTGAACAAAACCCTCCAACTACAGCCATATACAACAGAAATTTGGTTTTTAGCAAAAAAAAAAAAAAAGAAAAAAAAATTGACAATGTGATTTACTTCTAGGACGCTGTACTTTACTTTGGCTTTCCTTTTGGTTGTTTGACATTCATGCATTTGCACAATTAATTTCAGTTGCTATTCATTCCTTAAAGCCACTCTCTCATCCCCTAGTCTCACTGAATCATTTCTCAGTACATACAAACTCTTGCTTTATATTTTCTTGCCTGAGCATGTATTAGAATTTAAATATTGGAACATGTGCAAATTAACAGTGGCTGCACTGCTGAAGAACATGATCACATTATTCCATAGCAAACTATTTCCAGTGGCCCCAAATCTAATTTCGGCCTTCAGATCAGCCGAGTAATAAGATAGAAGAGAGCATCATTTGGTAAGGGGTAAAGAATATACTATGTTTCTTCTCTCGTAAGCTCTTTTTCTGAAGCTTTATCTGGACAGATGAATGATAAACCATGATAACCAATAATACTGAGACAGGCCATTGTTGTGTAGGGGATCAGGATTTTTGTACACAATTTTAAAACATTATGTTAAATAAAACAGAGGAAACATTAACTAGGATTCGAAACTTTAATTTTAATCATCTCCTCAAGGCCCTGTTTCTAAGTGCCATCCTTAGATTATGTCACTTACACCTTATACTTAAAAATGGTTATTAAATTTAAATATGTAGACCCAAAAGTGGCACATTCATTCAAACTATCAAACCATAACTTGAACTCCTTTCCAAGGGTTTGTTATCTTTTTAATAATGCAAAATATGTTTATTTCATTTCTGATAATCTGGTCTTTGCTTTTATCATGCATAATGCCCCGTGCAACATTCACTCATCTTAGATGAAGTATAATTTTTACACTTGTAAATTTCTGTGAAAAAAATGAGTACTTCCAAGATATAATAGTGAGACAACAATAGCGTAAATACTCCCATTCCAAAGGAGAGAAAGAATCAAACAGGGGTAAGTAGATAGTGGAAAGCAAACCCAAATCCCAGCCAGTTTACATGGAAATGAATAGAAAACTATCTGGCATCACATGTATACTACTTGGGACCCGGGACCCCAAATTCCAAGCAGACCATTCCTCTTTGGTTTTGGTTTTCTAGTCACAGGTTATAATCTTTTTTTTTTTTTTTTTTTTTTTTTTGGTGTTTCGAGACAGGGTTTTTCTGTGGTTTTGGAGCCTGTCCTGGAATTAGCTCTGTCCTGGAATTAGCTCTGTCCTGGAATTAGCTCTGTAAGCCGTGTTTGTGGTAACCTCCCAATAACTTTTCTTGACCTCCTCTAATTACCACCCTTCTTCCTCTTTACCTAAGTACTCCTTTTCTGGATTTCCAAGATCGGCTTAGGAGAATAAAGAGTGTCATCTCCAGTGAAGTTTACCATCTAAAGACAGACTTGATATCATATCCAACATCTGTCCAGTCTTCCAGACATTTCTTTGAAATTGTGGAAGAAGACCCCACTATCCTTTACCTTTATATTGTTTTCTCTGTAAAATCAAAATTTACTTCATTATGTGTTTATGGTAAGCATTGCACCTGTGCTTCTACCACAGATATAGCCATATATACTTTAAATAAAAGCATGGAAAGGACTGGGTCAGGAAACCCACGAGGGGAGCCTGAATACATTTTCTAAAACAATTCCCAAAAGATTTCATTTAATGATGATGGTTTCTTCATCACAGTTGTTTATTAGTTCTGTCTAACCAGCATCCAATGTCTCATTAAAGCAAAAGTTTACTCTGCTATAATTGGTCCCCTGATAATCAAAGCATACTTTATAGCTCTAACTGACCAGACATCATGGATTATTATTACAAAGTCTCACTTAAAGGCCCCAGTAGATTCTTTAAGGGACCTTAAAATTTCTGAAACTATACAAGCTAAACCTCCACCAACAAGACTAAACTCAGCATTATCTTGAAAGTTTCTATTATATCCCATGGAGTTCAGAACATTCAATTATTTTTTAAGATTACATTTCAAAAATTCTTTCTTGCTACACCCAAAATATATGATCAGGTATATCAAACCAATGCCTTATATTGCTGACAGCAATTTCTGTCTTTGTTAGGTATATATTATTCTATAAAACACCATGAACATAGGCAGTATTTGGAGGAAAGGTTTTATTTCACCTGAACTCAGGACCACCGTACAGAGATATCACTATCCACAGTGTGCTGGGACCTCTTGTATGAATCATTCTTCTAAAAATTACCTGATAGTATTGCACATAGGCCAAACTTACAAAATGACTTTAGCTTATGCCAAGTGGATCTAAAACCACACAACACAGTCATGATAGTGAGAGGAAAGAATAATCTAAAAATAAGAGCTGGTAGAAAATCTTGTTCCTAAAACACAGACGAATTTTGCACCTATCATACTTTTTAAATTTTGTTGTGTTATAGAATTTAGGTGAATGAAGATTTATTTGTCATCTTGAAATTAAAAATACATGAAGTTATATATTATGTTAATACTATAGGATGTAATTTTGAATTTTTAGAAGAAAGCAACAATGTTTTTAATCATCTCCTAAATAGTAATAATCTAATCTGAAAAATTTGGCTGATTCAAACCTTTAATTTGGTATTCAGCAATTAATTAAAATTTAATTCCAGGCACTTTGTAAGAAATAAAGTAAGCTTTATATATTTTGCTGGTGTGGGAGAATTGTCTGTAATCTGTCAATCATGCTTTAAATAAACACTGATCGGCCAGGCAGGAAGTATAAGTGGGAAAACCAGACAGGAAGTAGAAATGATGAAATGAGAACAGGAGAATTCTGGGAAGGAGGAAGTTGATTCCTCCCAGTCCTGCACAGACCACTGAGGAAGCAGGATGTGATCTGCCAGCTAAAAAAGGTACTGAGCCATATGACAAAAATAGATAAGAATAATGTGTTAATATAAGCTACAAGAGCTAATAAGTAGCCTGAGCTAATGGGCCAATCAGCTTTATAACTTATAGAGATCTCTGTGTGATTTTCTTTGGGGCTTGCTGGCTGTGGGGTACCGGGCAGGACAGAAACTCCCAAAAGCAGGCCCTGTTCGTGTTACATTTTACTGATAGAAAATAGTGTGTTGTGAAGTGAACTTAAGATTCAATAAATCTTATATCAGGAACAGCTTAATTTACATGAGCATGTAAGAAGATACCTATGCTAGTATTTCCACAAACATCATCAACTTCATAGTCTAAGCAAATTTGGTTATCTTTCTATTCTCAGTTCCTGCTTGGCATTAAAATCCCACCTCATTATATTATGGAAGTTAACAAAAATGTGTTTGGTTTAATAATTTCAGCTTTTTTTTTTTTTTTTTTTTGGTTTTTTGAGACAGGGTTTCTCTGTGATTTTGGAGCCTGTCCTGGAACTAACTCTGTAGACCAGGCTGGTCTTGAACTCACAGAGATCCGCCTGCCTCTGCCTCCCAAGTGCTGGGATTAAAGGTGTGCGCCACCACCGCCCGGCCAGCTTTTGTTTTTTAAATTTTAACTTTTGCATATGCACTTTTGCAATCAGTCTTTCTTCATAATGCCATTTGTGAGAATGCATCTATTTTTACTTTATTAATCACCTTCTGTTTTCTAAAAACAGCACATTAATTATCAACTAAAATACAAAATAAAGAAAATAAAAACATTATCTCTGTAAAGGGTTATTTAAGAGGTCAGCCAAAAAGGAACAATAATTTACATACTTACAAAGTCATTATCAAAATCTACAGTGAGAAAATGATACACATATTTGTATTTTACTCTCTGTGTTTTAGTTTTAAATGCACTGCACAATCATCTGTTTTACCTTTTAATTTTAAATATGTTCTCACAGCTTCTCTCATCACAGACTCTAATTGATGATTCTAAAAGAAAAAAGTTAGGAAATGAAATCCATAATGGGTGTTTCTTCAAAGAAATTGAGTCCCGCAAACTCCACCATCAAATCATTTGTTTCAAGCCACTTTTATTTTGAAGAGTAAAGTGTTTTCCTTTGTTTGTTTCTACTTTCTTTTAGTAGTGACTTCTGCTGTATTTTACTGAAAAGTAACTATATCATCAACTAAGAATTGATTAAGGAAAAAAATGAACAAAAAAAAAACCCAAATGTTAATTTTGGTCAATTTATCCAATTTTGACAGAATGTAATATCCACAATTCTTTTGTTGTTCTTTTTGTTTTGTTTTGTTTTTGTTTGTGTTTTTTTTTTGTTTGTTTCTTGGATTTGTTGTTTGTTTGCTTTCCAACGTTGATCTGCTCAGCTTCCCCAAATTCTATCACTTAACTCTGCACAATTTGGTCAATAGGGCCCTCTGAGTACCAATTAATAAAATAAATTCTTACAGTGATGCAGACTTTCATTTGGAAGTCTAAACTGACTCACTTCTTAGGGTTTCGTGAAATTAGATATCACAATGACAACATAAATGGGATCCGGTCCATGTCATTTGCAATGTTATAAAATGTATGCTTTTCATTCTTTCCCTGGCATTCCAGAGAATATAAAACAGAAAATGACTTCTCATTGTGGATGCCACTCTCTTTCTGTGAGTTCTACTTTTATATTGTTATCTGATCTTGATTTCTTGCTGATCTCCTTTTTCTCAATGTCAATATATTGAGTTGCTTATGGCAACAAATGAGTTTTGCATAGGCATGTTGCTCATTCCATAAACAGCTCAATATTATTTAATATGGTTATATACAACTATGTTTTATGTGTGTATGTATATGTTTTATATGGTTCAAGAAAAACAATGGCAATATTGTTTAAAATTTTTATTTTAATAAAAATATAAAATTTTATAAAAATTCAGAATAATTTTATCAATTTGATATCAATTTGATTTTGTCATTCAATTGAATATCGAATGATTATTAGATTGGCATGAAATTTTGTCAACAATAAGGACTAAAATCAGTAGACCTCTGCAAGTAACTGACTCTATACAAGTCAATAAAGAAACACGTAATACAAAAAAAAAATGAACTTCAGATTGCTTTTAATTTTAAAATACATTGTTCTCTAAGCAAATGTGAGAAATTTTACTTTTTATAACCCAGAATATTTGTTGATTAATTTTAAAATGGATGCCCAATATAATAATAGGATGACTACAAAGAGATTTTTAATATAACAGAATCCTTGTTCTAGTTTTATAATTAAAATATATGTCATTATGATATTATAACACTTCATATACTGATAAAACAAAATTTCAATTTCAGTTATTCAATGTATTGAAATATTTGCACTTGTTTTCAATTTTACCGAAGTTTCTTGCAAAGAAATGCCTTGAACCGTCAATGGAACATTGAATTTGTTGTTTTATACAAATTTGGAACTGTTCCAACTATGAAAATTCTTGAAGTTACAATGAATATTTTTGTCCTATAAAATGAACTGAAACTTTTTTGAGGGTTGATACAGAATACTGTTCAATGGCTCAGAAATGATATTTTGATATCATATTGTGACTCTTCCTCTTAGATCTGATAATCTTTATTTTTTTAAGTTATAGTCGTTATTTTTTATTCCACTTAGATATCTCATGAGAAATTATGGGTAATATTTTTACTCAAATACATTATATTTCTATACTTCTTATCAGTGGTAATTTAAATATAGAGCTACAATTGTTAAAAAATTGTGCAGATGGAATTTTTTCACAGTTGTGTACAGCACTATGCCTTAAGCTTTATCTAAAAATATAAAGTGTTTATATATTAGACTATTCTATGTCTAAACTATACACTGCATCTGCAATCATAAAAAAATAGATTTTCTTTTAGTGAAAAATTAGCAGAATTTTTATCCAGGTAGCATAGAGCATTAAACTTAAGTAGAACATGAACAAATAATTTTACAAAATATATGTGGATAAATTTTATATCACAGAAAATCCTAAATGGATCTCTCAAAACATGATACATACTTTTATGACATAATTTTTTTAAGAAAAAAAATCTCAGAAAGAGAAATACTCCATGTTTTCTCTCATATGTACCTTCTAGCATCTGTAGAGGAGCACTAAATTGTTTATAAATTCATGACATGGTTGCAAATGTGAGACAGTATGAGGGAGTAAAATAGGTAAACAGTAGCAAAGGGCAAAAGCAAAGGGAATGGGCAGTAAATATGGTCAAAGAATATTAAAGCAGATGCCTTTTGAAATTCATCAATGTATTCAATAGTGTGTATTCATTCTAATAAAAATAATGTTTGATTTCAAGGGACAGGTTAGTTTTTGTTTCTGCGTATTTATTTGATTCTTCCCCAACTTGTTTAATTTCAAGCTATCTTCTTATACAATTCTTGGCTAAAATTTTCAAGAAGCTTAATATTTATTTCAAGAACTATTCTTGAGTTTTAGTGCTACAGTGGATAAATCCAAATATTAGTAATTTAATAGAAACAGAAAGCGACAACATGCAAAAAAAGGTATCATTTTCATTGTTTCCAGTATCAGGTTTAATGGGATTTCTCTCTGTGTGTGAACTTATGCTTCTCTATGTGTTTTCTGTACTTTTATATTGACTAATTTTATTGTATGCTTTCTATCCTCCAGTTTTTCCATTTAATTTATTCTAAGTCCCCCTCCCTGGGAAATCCATATGCCCTCTTTAGTTTCTGTCTTTGATACCTACTCTCCCTCGGTCCTTAGATTGCAGCTTGGTTATCATTTATTTAACAACTAATATCAAGATATTTACAAACACATACCAACTTTAATTTTACAGGTTTATGTACCTCTTTACAGCTTCTACCTCTTTACCAAACAAATCCAATTTCCAATTTCATGATTACTAACCTCAAACAAACAAACAAAAAATGTGGAAAATGTCTGTGACATTCTTGATCCTCTCTTAGTAAATGGTACTATCTTCTTTTTATGTTCCCAGTTCAAAGAAAAACCCTTGCTTCTTTCTTTTGTATACATTGCATATATCTATTGTAATCTGTATGTGTCTATAATGTTTTCTTCATCAAAGTACCTTGAGAGAATGCAAGCACTGTGAAGGAACTTAACCCTCTGTGTTCAACTGCCCATGCCTACTTGAATCCCTAACAGTCAACTGGATACCAGAGAATGAAAAGAAGAAAATAGGAGCTAAATAAGCATTAAATAAGACGAAGAGAGAGGGAGAGAGAGGAAAAGAAATAAATAAAGAGAAAGAAATTAAGAGAAATAAAGAAACAAAGAAAGAGCAATAAAGAAAAAGAAAGAAAGAAAGAAAGAAAGAAAGAAAGAAAGGAAGGAAGGAAGGAAGGAAGGAAGGAAGGAAGGAAGGAAGGAAGGAAG
>JABTXL010005929.1:15292861-15331142 GCA_025134845.1 Neodon shergylaensis | reverse complement strand
AAGGAAGGAAGGAAGGAAGGAAGGAAGGAAGGAAGGAAGGAAGGAAGAAAGATTACATCTAAGCAATTGGGATACAGAGTGCAGACAGAGGTAGGTCAATCAGTGTGAGTTCCAGGACAGCAGGACAGCTGGGGATGCACAGAGAACCCCTGTCTTTAAACACAAAAACAAGCTACAACAACAGAAAAAAAAAGAATAAGAAAATAAAAATCTCTTATGTAGAATACAATGTTAAATCCTCATGAACAATGGGATGCTACATGGTAAGTGGATGTTGGAGACTATCTGAACATACACAGATGTATTAAATTACTTCATGAGGTAAACAGAGGATTTAAGGAATTTCCTGCTGAGTGTGAGATGCAGGTGCCTGGGTTTCCTCATGATTAACTAGTGCTTTAATGTTGAATAAGTGGGTCATAAACAAAATCTTTGATTGGGAAGTGGTTTTGTTGAAACAAAGAAACTAAGAACATTTTGTATTTTTCTTTAATTGTTATGTCTTAGAACACACCAATTCATGATTTTCCACCACTTTGGAATAAAATTCATGCCCTTAAAAATAAGAAATAAAGAAAAAAGAATTAAAAATATTCATGATAATTTGAATCTGAAGGTTCATTTCCTTAATTGCCCTGTTTTTTTATCATACAATGAATCTTGATTTTATAAACATAATTTGTATTCATGTTCATGGGCTATGTTGTGTTAGTTCAGCATGCTTAAATAATTGTGTTATAATTGAATCAAGGTAAAAATTTCCACTTTTTCAAATATCAACAATTTCATTGCATTAGGAATCTTGTATTTTCTACTCCTTTAGCTTCCTGTATTGTTTTAAGTGATTGTTACCCTGCTGTTCCAAGGAAGAACCAGAAGTAAATCCTTCATACTGTATTTTTGCACTACTAATTAAATAATTTGTCTTCTCCTTGCTTGCATTCCAGTGTCTAGGTGAGCACAACTCCATCCTGTAATAATGAATAAAGCGTGTCCACCTATAGCAAGGGTTACTCTTTGAACTGGGAATATAAAAAAGAAGATAGTATTATTTACTAAGAGAGAATCAAGAATGTCACAGAAATTTTCCATCTATCTTTGTTTGAGGTTGGTAATCACAAAATTGGGAATTGGATTTGTTTAGTTGTAAAGAGGTAGAAAGGGTATTTACCTGCACAGCTGAGAGAATGACAACCTAAATCTCTCCATGCCACTGGAAATGACAATTAAACAATTACTATATATTTATGGCTAAATACCACTTGATTGTGTATATACAACACACATTTTTTATCTACCAAATGGCATCTGTGATGAAATAATATTTTATTTGCTTTAAATTGTACTGAAATAAACATGAGAGTGGATCATTTGGTATAATGATTTCATCTTTGTGTATGAAGTTCAGAACATAAAAGAAATCCCAGATCATATGACAGTTCTATTTTTAGTAGTGGAAAAATCATACTACTGTTTTACTGATTTTATAATTGTTACACTAATAAACATTTCCTTTAATAAGCTAAAAGTAAAAATATATGAACATTCACCAAATAATAATTAAATATAATGAAGGACTATTAAATGGAACACTTGATTGTTTAGACAAATTTTCTAACAAATATTGATGTTTTAAAACTTGATAACCTTAAGATGTCAGGACAAAAATTACCAGTAAATCTTCACAGGCAAAGGAGCATGTGTGTTCCTTGCTCCATACTCAAGAGTAAAGACTTCTGGTTTAACTTTTAGTATATAATGTTGTCATACATACTTGTAAAAATAAAATTCTCTATTTTAATTGAAAAATGTATTTGTATTATTTCTAGAAATATCTAGAAAGTACATTAGCTATGAAAGGATAAGAAGAACTGAATATCACTTTCAGTGATGAAAAAATGACAAATATTCAACATCAGACAGATGGTTGATGTCATTATTAAATGTTAAGTCTGGAGCCTTATGTAAATCCATGCTAAGTTATGAAAATTGTGTATTTTCATTGAACTATTTCTACTAGTTATAGTGAAATCATATATTTCCAATGTGGAATGAAATAATAATATTTGATATTATTATAAAAAATCATAAAATATTTAGAACCTTCTGGGAATTGCAATTATGTGATAATGTCTAAAATAGTTATGTTTTCATAATCACATAAATCTACTAATATTTTAATTATTGTCTAAGGCCCCACAATCCTGCAGTCAACACTACTCTGGCCACTAAGACAGTAGCCTGGAGGATCTTCCTGCACCTTGACCATGACTCTGCCAAGGCCACAATTTGTAGGTTTAAACTCAGTCTCTATAATTCTATTTACAACAAAGACTTGGAAGGCAGATGTGAGGGTGAAAACTTTCTATATCAGAGCAGTCAAGAAGCAACCAGCTAATCTTGCATTTTGGCCAGAGATCCAGCCAAAAGACCTGTCTCTTCACCTTCCACAAAATAAAAAGAACGGGGAAAAATTAAATCCCCACGCTGTCTTTTCTGTGCATCTTCTCTATTCAAACTGCTGAAGTCTCTATAACCAATTTCAGACAGCCAGTTGCTAGCTCCATACCCAGTTCAAGGTAAACTTTAATTACAGTCCCAGAGTGTCAAGTGTGATCGAAATTCCCACAACAAATAATTCCTTTATAATCTTCAAAACAAGGTCATCAAGGTTGTCTTAAAAAGGCATGCACAAGATGTATGTAAAGAATGTGATAACACCTTGAAGTACAAGACAGGACTAAAACCAAAAAGATGACACTTGGGAAATGATGAATGTAAATAATGAATGGACTTTGATTGTAGAATAATATAAATGCATTGATTATGACAATGTGCCACAGTAATATTGGATGCCATAAAGTGTGTGGAAACATCATTTTACTCTTTTCTGTAAGGTTTTGTGATAAATATGAATGTTTATATATACTTTGTTTATTAAGAATATTAAGGAGAATTGATATATTTTCAGTTGGAAAGCAAGATCCCTCCTGTTTTTTATGTAGATATTAGCTAGCACCACAGAGCTTTAAATTATTTAGCCAGTGCACATGCCTGCTGACAACAGCTTCTTTTTATTAGAGCATAAGAAAATAAAGACAGATAGTGCCCTAAAGCTTCTCTTTTAATAACAATAGTACTTTGTGTTGGCATAGGGATTATAATAAACAAAGTACTTTTGCATTCATTCTCTTACATAATTAGAAGAATATTTCAATAGTCAGCGGTGTTGACAATTAATTCTTTTTATGTTGAAGCCATTTGCATTGTATTTATTTACTGCAATGTTCTTCAGAAAATGCTTCTTGTGCTTTAGTTCTCCTTTTCTCTCAGGAACCAATAACTTTTTTTTTCCATATAGGAGAACTATTTAGGGGTAAAATTTTCTAGGAAAAGGCAGTCACAGAAACCCACTGCACATATACACACACACACACACACACACACACACACACACACACTTGAATGTCTCATGCTAGACCTGTATTTAACACATGGAGGACATATTAGGATTAAAGTTTCACCACCATTTCCTTACAGGGAAAGTTAAATTTTCCATCCTGGTTCCTCTTTCTGTAAAATATCTCAGTCTTTTTTGACAACATCCTCTAATAAATTTAACTTTTTGGGGGATTTTTAGTTTTTTGCATTCAAGTTTTCTTACCTTTTAATCATTAGTGTATTAAAGAGCAGTCTCCATAAAGCGTCTTACATTCCTGTTTAATAGTCTGCAACATGCAGAAATCTTTGCACAAAGAAGAACACTGGCAGGATGACAGATTATTCCACTGGGGCAAAAATAGAAGTGTCATAAGATAGGAATAAACAGACCTATAGTAAGTGAGAAATAACATAGATAATTAATTGGAATCTGAATAGAAATGTTTAGACAGTCATGTCTAGGTCTGTGTAAAACCGTGGGTGGATGTATGTGCAAAACAAGTTTTGAGGTGCTTGGTATTGTGTTTCTGTCTACTGAGTGTATGCATTCCAGAAAAGTTGATGTCTACACATTCTCAGAGAAACAGCAACTCAATAAGCTGCCATTAACAAGGCTTTCCCATTGGCTACCTATGACAGGCACTAAGTGAAGTAAGTATGATGACATAAATCAGGGAAGTCTATGATTCAATAGCATAAGCTCCAAGCCAAGCAAACTTGCCTAGCTAATTCTTCTGTGAATATGGAATTTCCAATGGTAAATGATCAGAATTAAGCTTGATTATTTCAATGGACTTATGGACAATTAAAATTGTGTTTACTCGCATTTAACATTCCCTATGGGGAAGCAGACCTCCGTGTTTACCACACATGGCCATATGAGTCTGCTTTTCCCAGTGAGAGAATTGTCCAGTAAGGATTTACTTGATGTTTGAAGCACTGTCATTGTAACAATAGAAAATTATTCTTTAGACCAAGAGAAATATTTCAGCTAAAAGGAGATATGTCAGTAGGGATATTCATGGATCAATAAATCATATTATTTAGTGAGATACCTGGGTTGAACAGGTAATAAAAGGAGGCAATTTATTGACAAGTGTGGTTAACCTGGATCATGAAGAGCAGACAGGCTGCTGTTACATTATTGACCTAAAAGTCTTTAGTTTAAAAGTTGTCCTGTACTCAATATTCTGCTTTCCAATAAATTATTGTTATAACTATCTGTCCTGTTTCTACTCTTTTTTTGTTGTGTCATTTGCCTTTACTGCTGCTAAAATTAAATTTCAGTAGCTATTGTCATTTTTTTTTTGCAAATCGCAAGAGGTTTATTGGGTAAACACAGGTACCAGCTATTGTCATTTTTATAATAAATATTTTTTTTTAATTTAGGGAACACAAACAGAGTTTATTCTACCTAAAATACATGCCATTTTCATGACCCTTTCATATTTTGAATAGTTTTTCTTCTTAAATTATCAATGCACTTAATAAAGCTTGCTTTAATTTTGAAATAACTCAGTTGATTCTGTCATAAAATTAAAAAAGGATACAGTTAAAATCTTTAACTTGTTGATAATTATATCACTTCTTTCAATAATGACTTCAAGTTTACTTTGTAAGCATAATACATGTAACATTGTAAACATAACATTAGGTTAACTGATAATCCCTTCAGTACTGGTTGGTCCCTTTCTTCTGAGCATTCATTGTCCAACTCTTATTGCTAGTGCAGAAATTCACTTTTTAAGTCTTCTAAATTTTTGACTTTTTCTTTTACGTAAGGAAATATACTCATTTCACATTTGTCCATTCACCTCTCTCATTTTCATACCTTACACATTTAATGATTTATTTACTTTCCTTAAAGTTCACTTTCTACTTCCATGTATTTTTGTGTGATTTGCTGATTTGATTTGTTTCTTACCTGAGTATATGTGGGTATTTATTTATTGAAACAATAGCTATTTATTGTTGTCTGCATCACTGTTAAGAATGATACTCCCTCATTTTTCAAACATCTGGTAAACAATGATAAAGCCAGAACTCTTTTAAATCACAATGGCAACATTCCTACAAAATAAAGTAGTATAGCAGTAGCAAAGAAGTTTTGGGAGTAACCACCCACTCTCTGACTGAAACTGAGAGACTTTCTGAGAGATGCAATTCATGCCAAACACTGCCTGTATGGCCTAGAATTTGAGACTAGATAGACAATTGTTCTAGGGTAAACTCAAATATTACTGTTTATTGTTAAGTGAATCTAGCAATAAAATGACTCTTAGTTTATACTCTGCTATATCCATAAAACAATGTCTTTTTGTTGTTTTGTTTTTGCTTTTCAGATAGGGTTTTTCTATATCTTTGGAACCTGTCCTGGAACTAGCTCTTCTAGACCAGACTGGCCTTAAACTCACAGAGTTCTGCTAGCCTCTGCCTCCTGAATCCTGAGATTAAAGGCATGTGCCATCACCAACCATCATCAGAGGATGGTGTATATGGAAATAAAAGCAAAGACCTACAATTGAATTTGCAGAGACTGAGGGATCTTGAGACATTTAGTCTAAAAATTATGTCCCCATTAGTTCCCTCGTCAGACAAATTAGGGATCCCTGTGAAATAGGCGTTGGAAAAATTTTGAGGGCCATAGTGATGTGGGATTCCCCTTGTATGCTATGATTATGCTTTATCACCACTGGTTAATAAAGAAGCAACTTTGGCCTGTCATGGAAGAATATAGCAAGGTGGAAAATCCAAGCAGACATTAGATCAGAACACTGGACAGGATATCCAGACTTTTAAAAAGGCAGTAGTAAAAAGAATTGAAAAGATTGAGGAATTTATTGAAATTGATGAGCAGAGACAAAAGGTACAAGGACGGGATTTAACCTCATCAGTATGCACCAGATTCCAGAATGACATACACAGAGTTTCAACTGCATATCTGGTAATTTCCTTAGGAAGACCATCTGGCACAAAGTACCCTAAGATAGTCAAAGAATATGTAAGGGAACCAATATGTTGAACAATCTTTAAAAAATTAGATAAACAATTGTTTTTTTTATGGGCTACATTCACATTTTATCAGGGAAATGGTGAAAACATGGGCTTCAAGAACTAAGGCCACCCCACACGATTGACTTTAATTAATCTCAACAGTCCTAAGAAAATGGATCTCAACTGCTTTGAAAGTTTTATTGGAAAGAAGAGGCAAAAATTTTAGAGCAACAGGGGAAGGCAAAAGGATTTGAGACTTCAGATCAAATTTTTGGTGAGGATCATTACTCTTATCCTCAGGAACAAGCTTGCTATGACAAACACACCTTGTCCCTATTTAGCACAACAGTTTTAAATGCTTAGAATTTGATTATGTGCACATGTATACATCTCTTCTTAAAAATAAGAACTGACTTTGGAGTTGGACAATGGCTATCCATTCTCTAAATCCAAGCATGTTGATAAAAGAAAAATTCAGAATCTCTGACTCATGTCAGGAGCCATATGGTATGGGACAGAAAGAAGATAGATTTTTAAAGAAATATTTTATTTTTCTCCATGCCCATTTTGTCTATATTGTATATTCTGTTGAATATATGTTTAAATGAATGATGTTTAAGTTTTCAACAACAAACAGTTGATTTTCAGGCAGTACTCTTTGAAGCTTCCAGGAAGCAGATGAGGCCCCAAAACAACTCTGCCTTGTTAATAAAACATCATGACGCTGATGGTGCTATGAGACTGTTTTTTTGGGTACCAGCTATGAAAATGGTGCATTTTCTTACAACGTTCTGGCCAGAACTCCAAGTGGGAACTTAAAAAAAAAAAAAAAACAAGCAAACAAACAAAAAAAAAACAAATAAAAAAAAATCCCTATTGACGACCCGGAGAATATTTGCAATTATGTTAACAGCAATATTATAATTAAACCACCATTTTAATTTTATATGCTCCCATAGAAAAAAATATCACCCACATGACAGCAGGAAGCAATTCCTGAAGATGACATCCCCTATCCCAACAAAGTTTGTCCTCATGGTTAGGGACACCATTAGGTGTTGATTATTACTTGCAGAGTGTTGGGGTTTGGGGTGGAAATTATGCACGCCTAAACATTTCATAAAAAAGATTGAGTGGGATAATAGGTAATTTAGTGTGAACTTATTCATGCTAATAATAATAATAGTGAGTAGTAGAGTAAATACTCTATTTATCAACAATTTACACTTGTATAATTTCTTGTACTTTGAAACAAGCTCAAATGCATTTGTTATTTTTATTTAAAGTATTTGTACACCTATGCAAATATATTTCATCAGATTGTATGCATGCATATTTCTACCTCTGTTTAAGACATTTTGTATACTAATACAATTTTAAGATATATTTATCATATTTTATTATATATTTTTATCTCTGATCAAGATAATTATACATTGTTTACATTTTAAAGTCATTGTCCTCCTTTACTGCACAATTGTTTAAAGATTAATATTCTGATATTATGTCTTAATCTTTAAGTTATATAGTTATTAAATATTATAGGTAAATAGTCATTCATGTTTGTTATACTCTTAGTCAGACTAATTAGGTACTTTAGATACATAAAGATTGTATTCTGCATAGATAAGTAACTATCAACCACCTCAAAGATCTTTAGAACATGGAATTTAAATAACTTAGTATTCTGTTAACTTGAGACACAATTGCTCCTGGCAGCACTAAGAGAGTGTTGAGCAAAAAACAATTGGAGTTTGTTTTCTTCTTGGCACAACTGGCCTTTGGGCAAGGAACTGGCCATGCCTCAACCACTGACAAAGTATACGGTGTCTGGACTGAACAAGCAGAATACAAGACAGCCAAATCTTTCCAAGATAGGGTAAAATAATTTTTAAAAATTTCCTGCCTCTGAAAATGGCCTGTCAGTTAGTCTAGGCCTTAGCCAAAGTTGGTTGCTTGAACATTGCAAATGAGACTTGGGGTGATTGCTCAGGCAGACAGTGTCTCTGTCATCTACTGTACATTTTGGGTGCTGCTTGCTTGAACTTCCTGCTTACTCAAGTAATATTATCTTCCTTCTCAGGCCTTTGATGGGGTTGAAGGTTAGGTAGCCATAATTAAAATCCTCTTAGGATCTATCCAAGCCATCTCCAATACAAGACTTAGACTCCTTAGGATAGAATTATTATTAAAATATTCAGTATATGTTATTTGCTTACTATTGTGTATGCTGGTTGTAATTCTAATCTTATCTTTGATGTCTGTTCCTAGTGTATATAATTTCATATTGGGCTTGGAACGCTCTTATTTTAAAAAAAAGGGGGGGGGAGTGCTGTGGAAGCTCCCTCAGATCCTTCAGCCAGTAACCTTTAAGATACCAGACCATTTGGGAATGGTCTCTTATACTATAAATGCAGCTGTAAAGTGTATGTTTGCTCGTCTGCTTCTGGTTCTTGCTTCTGTTATTGTTCCCTGTTCATTCAGAGGATTGTAATCTAGGGCAGTGATCTCTGAGTCTCCCCTGAATAAATTACCCTTTATTATACACAATTCTGAACTAGTATTTGATTATTTTGTATTTTCCACAATCAATTCTGGGTTTTTTTAAAAAATAAGTTTAATTGAAGAAGGCTCCATAAAAAATATCCAGTGGAAACAGTTGGCCCAGATGATCCAACATTTCAGAGTGACTCTATTTCAGTTTCCTCTGAGTTCTGTATCTAGAACAGCATCAAGATTACTGGTTCAGACAAACCAACCTCAAAGTATACTCCAGTCAAGACTTGAACATAATCCTAAATTTTTGAGGGGTTCCCATAAGATTATCAGCACCCCCAATTAGCAGGAAGTAGCCTAGAAAACTATTTCCCACATTCCCCAAAATATTTGAATTATAGATGTTTGTTTTTGTTTAGTGTGTTGGTTACAAATTTTGATTGACAATGGTCAGAAAAAGGCTAAACAAAGAAAATGAGATTCAGAGTTCTTATTTTAAAATGAAAAAAAATGGGAATTTCTCTAGGATAATTCCCTTGTGCCCTGTAAATATTTTTCACTTGTATTGGCTTAATATAGTGCAGATTGGTCAACAGCCATCAGTAAATATAGCAGGGGTGACCAGACTAGGAGAATTAAGGAAAGAAGAAAGGCTCAGTGTACAGTCACCACTGAGACACAGAGGATGCAAAAGGAAAATGTTACACTGAGAAATGATACCAAGCCATGTGGCTAAATAAAGATAAGAATTACGGGCTAACTTAAGATTTAAAAGCTAGTTAATAAGAAGCCTGAGCTAATAAGTCAACCAGTTTATAGTTAATATAAACCTCTGTGTATTGCATTGGGACTGAATGGCTTTGGGACCAAGCAGGAGAGAAACTTCTGTCTACAACAGATGGAATAGATAACATCAATATAAATTGGCTGACTAAACATGGCTGTCTCATAAACATAAGAACTCACAGATATTGTGAATCGTGCACAGGACCTAAACATTTCTAGGCATGATGGGGTTCCAATGCTAAGAGGAGAAATGGACAAAAGCACACAGACTTAACACAGAAACTAACTCAGATTGATAATAACCTGAAAATGAAAAATTAGTTTTCTCTACCAGAGTTTCACCTGGTGTAAGAAATACACTGAAGTCCAGGCCCTATGCCCAGCACGAGATAGTCAATACAAAATGAACACAGTGGTATTTCTGGGTTTGTGATTTTTTTTCTGTTGTTGTTTTCCATAGTGCAATGTATAGTGTTTGTGTTTTCTTTTTTTTTTTAATTTTGTCTACAGGTCTTTGTTTATATATATATTATGGATTACAGTTTTGTGGTTTTAGGAGATTTATGTGATTATTAATTGTTTGAATTGTATGTCTTCAGTCTGTATGAGTTTCTTGGACTGTTTTTTTTTTGACTTTTTGTTTGTTGGTTGATTTCTACTATTTCTCCTTTTTTAATTTAGATGTCTGTTTGTTTTCTAATGGTTGCTTCTAATTACAATAGAGGATATGTGTTTATTAGGGAACATCTAAGAGAGGGAGAAGCATAACAGAATATATTACATGAAAAATTCTATTTTCAATAATAAAATATGTTGCACTGGTTCTTAGATGATGTGAACAACTTATTCCTGTTTTTATTTTTCTTCTGCTTGAGAAGATTATTATAATACCAGATGTAAAGACTAGTAGTGACTAATTTGTCACTTCAAGAAAATGATGAATATTAGTTCAATGGCGAGACACATTCATTTATAAACACAGATCATGCATCATTGGTAACTGACAATTCCTCCTCTTACTGCTAATCTGAAAACAATGATTACCAAACTTCCTTTCTTTGACCCAAGCTTCTACTTGCCTGTATTCACAAGCTTCTACTATGTCTGTTTTTACTCATAATTTTTTGGGAGTTCTATGTTGTTCAAGATCATAGTGTTTAAAAAGGATGTGTTAATTCTATATAAAGACAAGCTCCCTTCAATACATCCCTTCAGAAGGATCATACCAATGAACATGCCATACTAATCAGAAAACTGCCCATCAATACTACAAAAAAAATTATAAGCAGCTGAAGAAATCTGTAATTAGAGACAATGACCTTCTTTGGGGAGAAAAGAGTACATCCTATTGCTTGTCCAGTTCCAAACGATCATCTCTAAAGATAGTGGCATCATATAAAAGGGACAGGTAATATTTAGGAATATACAGTCAATGACATTTGGTGGGAAGAAAGGCTATGCATTTTAAGGAGAGTGTATAGAAGTATTTGAGAGGATTTATGGAGAACAGAATATATCATTTCAAAAATAAAATAAAAGTTTTAATAAGTAAAAATAGGTTTCTTTAGTAAAAATTTAATTTTTATGGAATATGGAAAACTGTGGAACTACTGATTTATCATGGATATTAATTAATTATTAGAAAGCACACAGACTCCCACACAACATGAGTGATGAGCTATATGTGCTTCCTTTGGCAAAATACAAATAAATTATGCAGGTAAATTGTAGATAATGTGAATGTGATTCAGTATTCCTAAATGGGATTCAGATCATTATATCATAAGAAACTGAGGTTAAAAGGGAGTAGTTAGTTTAAAGTGATGGGAGCCTATAATAGGCAAAAACAAAGATAAATGGAATTGTGGTTCTGAGACCAGCCACGAGTGGAATGTGAAGTTGCTCTCATTGACTCTCTCACTCTCAATTTGGCTCAGGAAGAAAATACCATAAAATTTATCATAGAGATGCTCCTTAAATATTTAAACATAATCGGAGATAATTGACCCAAATGGACAGACTATGGTAGGCATGGTAATAGATGATCTATAATCACATTCAAGATAAGATATTTCCCTTCACTTTGTGGAATTCACCCAATCGTTAGTTTGCTCAGGTCTTTCAGTGTTGAAGATCACAAATTCCCCAGGACATGTTCAAAATGAGGACACAAAGGACAACCGATTTGATCTTACACAAGTCATTGTTCTCTGTTCATTTATGTTCTGTTCCACTGTCACTGCTCATATCTTCCATCTGCATATCCACTTTTCCTAGTCTTTCAAGAGTATGACTCACCATTAAGTATATTAAGATTCAAATATTTCCTCCCTTTTTTTTTATCTTTCTTGAGTACATACCTAAAATGTCCCTGGAAGGGAAATGAATGATCTAACTTGAAATTTCTACGTATACTTTTCTTCTTAAAATAAATGATAGTTACTCAAAATTTGTTCTGTTATGTCATGTTGATGGTGTTGATTTGTTTAAACTCAAAACAGTACTTGTGATGTATATTCTCTTTTACTATTTTTCATATCGAAAGCCATAAACAAAAACATGAACATATCATATTGTATTGAAATAAGAATTCAATGAGGCAACTAATATTCTATCTCTTATAGCATGAACATTTAACTGTTCTGAAACATTCAGTTAATTATAATATTCAGAACGTTAAATAAGGAATATAGTGCCAAAAGTACATATTATATTCTGAACTGCTAATCAATAACTTATTTAAATTGACCAATGTTAATTTTACTGCTCTTTCATATTTCAATAATGCAAGTATCAAAAAGCTAATAAATAAAGTAAGTGTGGGTTGGTTATAAAATTGGTAAATTGTGCAAATCTTTTTTAATAAAAGTTGAACATGTTTGAAAAATAATAAGCTTAAGAATTTGATGATTCTCAATGTGATATAAATGAATTTATTGAAATATTTGTCAATGGATACAATTATAACAGATAAAGTTTATATTGGGTTGCTAGTAAACAATTAAAACATGTTTTGTGCAGTTTCTGTGGCCCAAAGTGTTAAATAATAATGCTATCATGGACAAATATGTGTAAGCCTTCATTATCTATACATATTAAAGATTACTTATTATATGTTCCCATATAATAAGAGCTAGGGGTAGCTAACATAACACAAGAGTAAAGGGTCTTAGCACAATATGAAGTTTCACAAAACAGATTAGAATAGATTCTCAAAGATGTTTACACCTCCTTTTTCTGGTGCCTCTCCTGTCCTTTGTCTGTGCTGACTTTATTTTTGTTCAAGCTCTGGTCTTCAAACTTGTATAATAGGATCGTCAACCACCTTGGCCCTGTTTTGAGTTTCTTCATTAAATAAATGATGAATATATTGTCATCACAGTATTTGCCATCTGTATATACTTCTTATTACATGTCTGTTTAAATGTCTTACTTAATTTAATATGATTAATTTCATTTTTCATTGTATTTGTGTGGCAGCAATGGAACATTTTTGTAAAGATTGACAACTTTTATAACTACTACAGATTGGTACTTACTCTATGTTGATAAATATTATTACCAAATAAAAGATCTCACAATGTTTAAAAACCTAGTCATACTGAAAATCTTTAGTAGCATTCCTAAGTATGTATACGAAGATAATTGAAATAATAAATTAACAAACAAACAGAAAACAATAAATACCTTAACCAAACCAAACAAATGAACAAACAAAAGACAACCAGATGTAGATGGTCAAAAATCCCTTTTACAGGGATTGCCTAAGACCATCAGAAAACATAGATATTTACATTACAATTAATATCAGTGGGAAGATTATAGTCATGAAGTAACAATGAAAACAATTTTATGGTTGGGCGTCACCACATGAGAAGATATATTAAAAGATAGAGACATTGGGACTGTTGATAACCATTGGTCTTTGGGAACAGAACTCATAGAATTAATACATATATAATGTATGAGAGTGGCTTGCAAGCTGTGGTCCAGCTAGTTCAAAATGATGGTCTACCAGTGAGAAACCCATGTATCTAGTATATTTTTAGTCCACAAGGCTGGGTTTCTTAGCTGATATTTTGTATACACAGGAATCCTAAAGAAGTAGGCCATTAATATCAATGAAGAAATAAACTTAACAGCAGAGCATGGACAAACAGCAATAGGAGATAGAGTTTCACTCTTCCATATATTTTATATAGGTTGTCACCAGAGGGTGTGGTCCAGATTAAAGGAAGAGCTTTCCACCCCTAAACATCTAGGTTAAAAATTGATCTTACAATTTCAAATGATTTACTTAAGAAAAAAATCCATCCAAGATGTATCCAGTCCTTGGGTTTTAGCTAATTCCAAATATAGTAATATTAACAACCAGTAATAGCCATACAAGTCTACCCCTTGTAAACTTGACACAGAATCATTTATTCATATGTCATACTTAATTTCCAGATAAAAACAAAAACCAGATCATAATTATTCATAAAATGATATTATCATCCCTTATAAAACTGTAAATGCATTATATATTTTACCAGGTCATAATTATGACTATTATCATATAACAATAGTTGTACTTTCACAAATGCATTATAATTATACATTATAATTTTAGAATAGGTAGTCCCTTGTGGGACAAAATTCAAATACAATAACAACTGATATTATCTTAATTGATATTCATTATTTAATAAAAATCAAGGAAAAAAGCACAAATATCTCCACAAACCCATTCTCAATATAATGAGACAGAAACACTCATGTCAATTATAACCCTGTCTGTAACACGTCACAAGGTATAGAATGCCTTTTTTAAATGTCTTCCTGTGCTACCCTTTCTCTATTTCCTCCACCCTTAAAAAGTACTTGATCAGTCTTGGCACTTTTTCTAGAGGAGTAAACTTTCATTCCAGAAAAGTCCATGTCCTTTCTAATCCTGCCTGGATTATGTTCTTGTAGCTTTTTATTGACATTAATCATAGGACATGAAAACACACTGTATCTTCAAAAGGCCATTCCATCTTCCTACCAGGCCAACTGCTTCAGGTTGGTGGGGTACAAGATAAGATCATGTGCATTCCTTGATTATGGGTCTTCTGTCACAATTCTCTGTTGTAGGGAGCTGCTTTTTCATACTCGGCTGCCCAGAACTGAAATAATCACACAGAAACTGTATTAATTAAATTATTGCTTGGTCCATTAGCTCTAACTTCTTATTGGCTAACTTTTACAGCTTAATTTAACCCATCTCCATTAATTTGTGTATTACCACATGACAGTGGCTTACTGGCAAAGTTTCAGCATGTCTGACTCTGGTGGCGGCCCCATGGCCTCTCCCTGACTCCTTTCTTCTTCCTCCAGGCATTCATTTCTGTTCTCCCCACATACCTAAGTTTCCCCTTATCAATAGGCAAAAGCAGTTTCTTTATTCATTAACCAGGAAAAGCAGCACACAGGCAGAAGAACCTCCCACACCAATTCTCTAGCCATGGAATTGTTTTTCATTGTCAGAAGAAATACTGTGTGAATATTATAACAGGGCATAAGGCATGCTTTAAGTCCATAGATTGTAGTTCTGGCAAAAGCATTACATGCATAAAAACAAATTCCATAACCAGTAAAACTATCTACTCTGATAAGAATAAAAGATTGTTCTTTCCATGGAGAAGGTAGTTCAGTGTGTGTAACCTGCCACCAGGTTTCTGATTTGTTATCATGAACAATGATTTCTTATCTGGTGCTCAGTATTGGGCTCTTGTTTTTGGAGATCAGAACTCAGCAGCAGTTGTAGCCAAATCTCCTTTGATGAGTGGAAGTCCATGTTTTGAGCCCCTGGTTAACCTCCATCTCTGTTGCCATGGACACTTTGTTCATGGGCCTATTGGGAAATGACAGGGATTACAGAGGAAAGAGACTTATAGTCCAAAATTAGGTCATCCTATCTAATTTATCACTCAACTCCTCCTCTGCTAAAGCCACCCACTGATAAACATTTACATTGGACAAAGCAACTTCATAGCCTCTGTTCACTTGCAGAGAACTATCCATATAGACTTCTTCCTTAGATGTCCTTCTGAACAATCTTCCAAACATGCTCTTCCCATGTCCCTGTCCATCCAGCCATGCCATTGGCTTCAGCCCAGGAATCACTAAACAGTCATCATATCTAGTCTCATTTGCTTACACATAAATATATGACCTTGTTTACTAACTGAAATTCTAACCAGTGTGAAGATTTCTCTTCGTGGGTATCTTTCATCTTTGCTCCAAAAAGGAATTGTAATACAGCAGCTGCCTACTTTCTGGAGATGCCAGTATAACATGGGGAACAATGAGTAAACCAGTCCTTGATTCTTTCTTCTTTAGTCAACCAATCACTTACATTGCAGTTCTTAAGTTTTAGTTAATTCCAGATGGAGTCAAGCTGACAATCAAGAATATCTATTACAATTACCTTTCTTTTAACCAAATCACTTTCATCTTTCCATGAGTTCTCCTTGATAATAATTTTATTTCATATTAGAAAGGTTTAGCAAAAATAAAAAAATGTTAGCATTTAGGTACATTAATTACTTGTTCCTCAAATCTATGACTTCCTATGAAACAAAAAAATCACTTTTTTGTTAAAATTCAATGAAATGCATTTGTTGAGCTCACTCTTTCAGTGTAAAACTTTAGGCCTTTTTTTTTTTCAATTTTATACAATTTATGGTATGCCATTTTATGGTTATCATGATTTCTTGATGTTTCACATATTAAACTTTTACTTACTAGAAAGAAAACGTGTAATAGTATCTTACAACTTGTTCAAGACCATATTACACTGAAATCACTCAATATTTATTATATTATCTGAACATGATTTAAGATATTTTTTCTCCTTTTTCCTCTCTATGTTTCTGAAGAAATAAAAGATCTTGAAAATGCTAGCATACTAATTTGGAAAGCAGCACAGGTAACTGGTTTAAAAGTTAGGCTTACCTTGTTTAAATTATCTCTGTTTTGTTTTTCCTAGACATCCTGAATGAGACTGTAGTGTAAGTCATCCAGATATTCATCACAATTATTTCCTCCTTTTTTTCTCAAAAATCAATCCTAGATGTTTTCTATGAATTAGAATACACAACTGATTTCTTAAATGAATACAAGTCCAGAATATTTAAAGTTTTAATGGATATATTTTGCATGTGAGCTTAAAATATCATCAAACCCTTCCATCCATTTAGATAAATACAATGATTAGTCAATTTTTAGTGTGAATAAATATGCCAATAATATTATCTTTAAACTGACATGCTTTCCATCTTTTATGAGTGATACTTAATTTCAAGGTCTAGTAAAATTGCTGAGTTATATTCTCCACTCCCTAATTCCTACTGGCACTGCTTAATAATACATAAACTGAATGATATTTTCCAAAAGGAAAATTTTAGGCTATTATAGGAAAGAGAATAGTTCAAGACTTAACTGGTTTTATTTTTGTTAATAATAGCTAAAATCCCCCACTATATTAAAACATACAATATATAATTAAAAAATAAGAACACATTAAATTTTCAGTTATAATTTGTTGTTTAATTTCTGCACCGTGACCACCTAAATATTTTTATTATGATCTCAATAATTCTTGTAAAAAAAGTTGGATTGATGTACATAGCTATTATCTGTGGATATCATTGATAAAATTTACAGTGTTGTAAAATATTATGTTGCTTTTGCAAATTGGTGACAAAATATTCTTTTTATAAGTTCTGTGACCTTACTAGCCTTTGGCATTTGGCTAGGTTTCTAATACCAGGCATGATCTCTGTCCTGTTGAATGGGCTTAAGTACAATAAGGCAGATGCTGGCTACCACCAATAAGTAAGTGCCACTATTAAACCTTTACAAAGAAAGACACTTCGTAGCTGTAGGCCTGCAAAGTAGCAGATAAACACTAAGATAATAAGGTGTTAATCATTTGTTATACAAAAACTAGTACAAAGAGACGATATCCAACTTCCTGCATCTCCACTAGTTTAAATAAAAGTTTCAGAGGTATAGTTTTATAAAAGAGTGGTTGAAAAGAACTTGAGTATACCAATGAACAGAAGAAAGTAAAACAAAGAAATACTTAATTTTAGATATAAAAAATAAATTTGGGATGTAGACATTTAATGTAAAATGATTGTTCGAAAGCATTTGTTTATGAAATTGGACTCTTAGTAACAATTTGGAAAGTCAGGAATAGTGGTACATAGATCTATAACTCCAGTCTTGTTGGTGTAAGGACAGACAGATCTTTGGCATTCATTGGACATTCAGTATAGCAAAATCAATTCAATAAGAAACTTAACTTAAATGTAAGAATAGTGGCTGGAGAGTTGGCTCAGTGGTTAAGAGCATTGCCTGCTCTTCCAAGGGTCCTGAGTTCAATTCCCAGCAGCCATATGGTGGCTCACAACCATCTGTAATGAGGTCTGGTGCCCTCTTCTGGCTTTCAGGCATACATGCAGACAGAATATTGTATACATAATAAATAAATATAAAAAAATGTAAGAATAGTGAGGTGGAGGGACACTAAACCAAACATCCAACATTGATCAATGGCCTTCACACATATGTAAGTGCATGTACAATTGCATCCACATACACATGTACACACACATACACCCAAAAACGCATACATACAGAAACACAGAAACACTCAGAAGAAATAAATTTTACATTTCTGAACTTGTAAACACACCCCAATCTCATCAATAGACAAAGCATTAAGGAAGGAGATCAGACCCCTTAGGCAGGATTATAAACTAAAGGGAAAAGAGAAACTTTAGACTCAATGACTTTTTTATGTTCACAAAATAACAATCTGCAAAAGCATTTCAAACTGTAAATGAGAATTCTGTTTTGTTTTGTTTTTGATTTTTTGAGATAGGGTATCCCTGTGTTACAGCTCTGGCTGCCCTGGAAACCACTTTATAGACAGGGCTGGCCTTGAACTCAGAGATCTGCCTGATTCTGCCTCCTCAGTGCTGAGATTAAAAGCATGGACCACAATCACCCTGCTAATATGAGAAATCTTAAAGTAAAGCATTTTTCTTAATGGAACTGAAACTTTATTGTTCCTACATGCAAGGTGCAAGAGATTCCACTCTGCAGGAAGGGAGCAGCCTTTCCAAGAATGAGAAGGAGCTCAGGATCCTGCTGTGATTTAGATACATGCTTGTGACACAGGTCTGTGAAGAAAGAGGTTTGAGCCATGGTGAGGCACAAATCAAAGTTAAGAACACTTGGAAATGTGGACCCACCATGTTCATGTAAGTAGGAGTGAGGCAAGTAAAAACTATGGCAGCGATTTCTAGTACCCTGGCAAATACTTCACCAGCTAAGATACAGGTTATTAAAATTTGGCAAATTATGCTGAGAATCAAGCCTTGAATACAGTATAAATATCTTTGTGTTCGTCTTAATTACACATCTTATTGCTATGAAAAGACAGTGTAACCAAAACAACTTAAAGAATAAAACATTTATTTGGGAGGTTGTTTATAGTCCAAGAGATAGTCATCATGGTGGGGTCGAAGGCAGGCAGGCAGGCAGGCAGGCAGGCAGGCATAGTGTCGAAGAAGCAGCTGAGAGTTATACATCCTGATGCAGAGAGAGAAAGAGAGAGAGAGAGAGAGAGACAGAGAAAGAGAGACAGAGAAAGAGAGACAGAGAAAGAGAGACAGAGATACAGAAAGACAGAGAGAGAGAATGGAAGAGTGGCCTGGTGTGGGGTTTTGATATCTCAAAGATCATCTCCGGTGATATGGTTTTTAAAATAAGACCACTCCTACCTCAACAGGGCCAAATAGCCTAATCCTTCTCAAACAGTTTCCATTCTAGTAACTAAACATACACACACACACACACACACACACACACATATGAGACTGTGGGAACCAACCATCTTTTGTAGTGTGAATTTTAATTGTTCTAAATGATAAAAACACGGAGTCAGATATGAGAGTGTGAAAGCTGAAAGTTCAGAGAAGCAGAGCAGCCAGCCAGCAACTAGTTTTTATGACTATGAAATCCTAGACCGAATGGAGTATCTTGTCTCTGCAAGTCCTCAAACTAAATGCTCATACGGAAAGCCTTCTCTATGAAACCTCAGACTAAATCCTAAGTGCCTGTGTCCTTCCACCTTATATCCCTCTCTCCTCCCAACCTTATCACTTCCCATTACCACCTCCCTAGTGCTGGGATTAAAGGTGTGAGCCACCATCACTTGGTTCTGTTTCTCTTTTAGATTCATTCAATCTTTTGTACCACTGGGTGACCTTTAAGTCACAGAGCTCCATCTGCCTCTGTATCCTGAGTGTTGGGATTAAAAGTGTGTGCTACCACCATCTGGCCTCTATGGCTAATTAGTATGGCCAGATCTGCTCTCTGGTCTTCAAATAAACTTCATTTGTTACAGTACAAACAAAATATTTACACAATTTTCATTCAACACACCAAATTTTATTCACTGACCCCATAGACTTGTAGCCATATCATAATCCAAAATGAATTTAGTCCAGCTTTAAAGATCACATAGACTTTCACAACTTCAACAAAGTTTAAGTGTACAAAGTCTCTTTGGATACTCAAAGCAATCTCTTGATGTAACCCTTAAAAGCCGATCTCATACTTTCTACACACAAAGGAACTGAATGTTTATTTTCCAGTTCAAATGGGAAGAAATGAAGAATAGTGTGGAAATACTGAACCAAAGCAAAACCAAAACCCTGAAGATTCAATTCTAAATTCTGCATCTTCAAGTCTGATGTTAAAAGTATTCTTCAGTTTTCCCACTCTTTCCAATTTTTTTATTGCAACCCACTTTCCTTTATTAAGCTGGGTTCACACCCAGTCTAGAGCTTTTGTTGGCAAATATCTTCCATTTATGGCATCTGCATTATCTTAGATTCTCCAGCAATCCAGGCTTCACCTTCACAGCTTCTCACTGTGGCCTTTCTGAGCCTGCATGCAGGTACTGCTCTCTGGCAGATCTGGTCTCTGTAGCTCTCCTTAACAGCAGAAGGGTTCCATAACCCCTTTTCTGTGTATATTCCTTGATAAAGCTATAGCTGTGTGGGTGAGGTTAGAATCTGCCCCACCTCTTCAATTACATTTGCAAAAATCTTCCCAGTATTGTTTGGGCCTTTGAAATTCCTGTGGCCTTTTACTTTCACAGGCTGTAGGTTGAGCTGGGTGGGAGCTTGCCCTGAGCTTATACTGTTTCCAATCTGGCCTTTTCCTTTAAACTTTATATCCACCTGAGCACAGAAACTGGCTCTAGCACTACATTTCCTTTTACCCACTTGTTTCTCTAACCGTATGTTTCATATTTCTTTTTCCCACTTCAAAGGGGGTCTACACAACACCATTCAACACAGCCAATATTAGGCATTCATGAAATCGTCTATGGAAGACATTAATTGGAAACTCATCCATTTAGTCTCAGGCAGATTCTTTGGACAAGGGCTTAAAACAACCACATCATTTATTTGCCAAAATATCACAAGAATCGGTCTGGGCAATTTAAAAATATTCCCCGGGTCTAAAACATCCTGAAGTGACCTGTATAATCAGATCACTCTCAGCACTTTAACTGTTTTTGACTATACCAGAATAGTCCATTAAGTCCATTTCAAAGGATTCAAATGCTTTTTAGTGCAAAGTTTCAAAGACTTCCATGTCACTCTGAAATGCAGTATGATCTATCATTTGTAATATTCCATGCTTGTACCATATTTTGTCTTATTCGTTGTTCTATTATTGTGAAGATACACCATTCATTTATAGAGAAAAAAATATAACTGGAGGATTGCATATAGTTGCAAAGTGTTAGACTTTTATGATCATGGAGGAATATGGTGATTGGCAGGCAGGTGTGGTGCTGGAGAAGTGGCTGAGGGCTCTACCTGTTTGTCTTCAACACATCAGTCAAGGAAAAGAAGGAAAGTGGACCTGGCATGGGTTGTTGAAAACTCAAATTTCATCCTATTCACACACTTCCTCCAATGATGCCACATCTACTCCAGCCAGGCCATCGCCTAATCTTTTCAAATCTTGATCAAACAATTCCACACCCTAGTGACTAAACATTTAAATGTATGTCTATGAGGGCTAGTCTCATTCAATTCACCACAATATCTAAATAAGTTTGTTACATCATAAAGTAAATTCTGATTATGATATGAATATTACAATTGAACAGTTAAAATATTATATCAAATATCATTGTAATTGGGATCAACACTGTATTCTAAAATGTGGAAACTGAAAATAGCCAAAAAATGCATTGTATCTGAGTGTTTTACATACATTATCTCATTTTATCAAAGTGTCATATACAAGCCGTGGAAATACTGGCCAGATCTGTTGAGAAGAGAAATGAGTATAAAATAAATGCAGCATTATGCTCAAATTCTAAACAAGCCTCTTTTGCCCTTCTATTTTCTGTATTGTCATAAATATTCTTAGAATCATTCTTCCAAACACAAGGGGGAAAAGTCAGTAAAATTCTGCTTACACCAAGAAGCCTGCCATGTACTTTGCCTTTTTCAACAATGAGAAGAGAACATTATGCATTAAAATATAGAAATCTATATGTAAACAATTCTTTCCTACTCAGATCTACCATACACTTAAGGAGGAACAAGAGTGTATACACAGAAACAGATAAACAATGCTGCCACAATCAAATTTATCAAATGAATGTTCTGTAACTGATGATATACTGGTTTCTTTTAGAATGGAATTAATCCATGTCAAGTCATTTGTTCAGCCTTGAAAACATAAGTGTTTTTGTGCCATTGTTTTCTAAAGGGCAGAGTCTACCTTTTCTGCTTGGTACACTATTTTCAAAATGTCACAAAATGGCAGAGATTACAGAATCCTGGAGACCAAGAGAAGCAAGTTTCGCATATTTAATTACATCAGAAAGAAGAAAAATTATTCCCAAGGCTTTTGAGCGGTTTTAACTAGAACGAACCTGTATGGGTATTAAAGTAATGTTAGCATGGAACAAAAATATGATTTTTATTATCTTGAGTAAATATTGTACTTAAAAATAATTATGAAGAATGATATTTTAAAAATGAGGATATGTTTTGAACTAGTCCTTTTTTTATTCTTTACTTTTTTCAGATGGATAGTGGTGATTGAATTGTCTTAAAGTTTCAATAAGTTTAAATCATGTTAAACCTTTTTATATTGTTCTTTTTACCAAAAAATACAAATTCCAAGTGCAATATCAGTCATTTCTGGGTTTCTAAATATACTCAGGCAACTTTCATTTTATCCAAATTTTAAGATTCTTTTATACTCAAATATTGTAAAACTGTAGATATTATTAAATTATCATATCAATCTTCATATATATAATATGTCCCAGATGTAACTCTCCCCATCTACTGAATTCAGTTACAGTGTGATGAGTTACTTCAAATTGCTCATTTTGAGACACCTTTGCACTACAGTCTGACCTTGTGCATTTATTTTCTCCATTGAGGTTTTCTCAGTTCTGATGATTCAAGTTTGTATCAAGTTGACATAAAACTGACTATCACAGACACTGAAAATTACTAAAGTAATTCTTTTCTGACTCTCGAGCCTGGACACACCTAATAACTTAGCCATCCTTTAAAGGTTCAACACATGCTGATCTCAAACAACAGCTTTGTTGTTCTTTAGACCCATACCCACAAATCTAACACTGTAATATAACTTCATTAAATTTTTTCTGCATCATTTAACAAACATTGTGTCATTGAGATTTAAGCTAGAGAAGTATGCTAAGTATAGGCAATAACAATAAAGAGATATGCTATAAGGGATTTATGTTAATAATTTCAAAAGAAAGCCACAAAACAGGTATTCATAAGAGATCAGAATAAGCCAGGTCTCCAAGTGTACAGACTGTTTATTCCACACCTGCATACTGAAGAAAATTAGAAATCACAACGTTTGGGGTTCTTTCTCCTTGTGCTGCCTCAATCTCACATCTCGTAGGCTTACAATTTTGAATATATGATTAATCCATTGAAACTCCCAAAGTAGTGCAGTATTTTCAGTATTGATTAAGCAAAATCAAATAGGTAAGCTAGCTGGTTAACTTGTACAGGTAGCAGAATAAATATTTGATTTTTCATGAATTCAGTTTTCACAATTAGCACTTATTCACATAGAAGCAGATTCCAATTTCTGTATTCACATTGCTAGATAACCATGTTAAATAATTTCCTATTTATTTAAAAGTAATTACCAAGTTATATCAACAAATTCAAAATACACAGTTTAAAAGAGGATTGGATGCTGGTATCTTCAAAATAAATGGAGAAATTTAAAGATAGGAAACATTAAAATATTCATGAATGTATTACTCTTTAAAGATTGTAAAGTACCAGTGGCAAAAAGACATCCAGTAACATAAAGCATATAACTAAAACCATAAGCAGGATGCGGACATATAAGAAAAGGCCTCCTTAATGCTCTCAGTTACCGTAGATATTCTAAACATTCTGAGAAAATTCAACTTAACATTTTCAGACTCGCTATTTTGTCCCCCTGGAACTCACATTTAAACCTAATTCTCAGAGTAATAGTATTTGTATGTTGTGAGATAGGAAGATCATTAAGTCATGAATATAGACATGCTTCATTGATTTACATTGCCTTTTCTACAATGTATCATAAAGTCCTTGATCTTGGGAATGTGTCTTACTAGGCAACAATGTTTTTTCCCCACACTCTTCTTGAATGTTCCAAGAACTATAACTGGAGAAAAAATTCTTGCTAGTTATTAGCTACCCAACCTAGGGTTCTTGAGAAATTAATGATATTGAGAATGAAAAATAGGATGGTGCCATAAAAATTATCTACAAAAAATTCAATGTGTGCCATGATAGAACAGGATTAAAAAGAAAAAGAAAAAAGAAAAAAAAAACACAAATTACCAAAAAGTCACATGCCCAAACTTTTATGAATGATTCATATCAAGATTCACGAAGAAAATATACTATACTGAAAGGTACAACCCTATTAAAATATGCATCAATACTCTTGAAAAGATTGTTGGAAATATTTAAAAGTCAAATTATCAAGCCTTTGACATGAGGAAAGTGTGGACAACAGAAAATTCATAATTTAAAATGGAAAAATTAACTTGTTTTCTTAGTTAAGTGAGTATTTCTTTAAAAAATAAATTGAATATTTAGTGAAGGGAATTTCGGCATAAAAATTTTAGTGTGTGGCTGTTTAATAATATTCCTTGGCCACTCCATTCATTACTCTTTTCATTGCAGTGGTTCTGCATTATCAGTTTCCTGATTTCAGGTGCGTCTGAACAACCCAAACACAATGAAGGTTATACCCACAAGATATAAAGAGGCTTGACTATATTTTCCTAAAACCCAAGTTGGACCAACAGTCAACATTATAGTCTCAAGAACCCAGACTAAGTAGAATTTGTGCACAGTCATCTATCACAAAGGGTACTATCGAAAGCTGTAGATCCTGATAGAGCCAGGCATTGCTGGCTTCAAAACCTTGCTAACACAGCCTGAGGGGGAGGGGGAAGCCTCTGGATTTCTTGGAAATAAAAGCCTCCATCTTTGTGACTCTCAATTGAAAGACATCAAGTCAGAGAGATTAATTTCTAAGAGTCAAGGTCAATGGCATTTTTCATTATGTTTTATGATTGAATGGGACCTGTCATTTCTTTTATTTCTTCCACATCGTATTTTTAAAATGAAAAGTGTCTATTCCTACTTATCCATTATATCTTGGAAATGCAGTTTGCTTGATTTCACAAGTTTCCACAGTGAAAAGAAATTACATTATGTTAAGTCACTCCTTATCTATGACCTGTATCTGTTTTCAGCTTATATAAGAACTTAATGCTTCTGTAATGACTGGGATAAAAGAAATTCATTTCACAAGAGTAGAAATGAATTTCAGATTCAATTGCAGAATACAATGATATGAATATGTTTTCTTAAAACTTACATGTTTCTATGTTTAATTTGATTGTGTTAGGAGTTGAATCCATTAGGAAGAATTAAGTCATGAGAACAGAGCTGCTTGAATATTTACCATCCTGGCAATACTAGATACTCAATCTTCCAATATCTCATTCAATTACTTCATTAAATCCAGAAGAACAGAACATATCTGTTATTTAAACTACCCTGAGGATCTGAACAATGAATTTATAATGAGCTGCATCAGAGGCTAAGGTTTGAACATAAGTGTAAACATTAGTAGAGTAATAAATATGAAATAAGAAAAAGATGAAAGAGGAATTTACTAAATAGTTCTCAGTTATTGTAATACAGTATTCTAAATATATTAAAATCCTATTTAACTTGGTCAATGTGGATTAACAGAAGCTATGATTTTGAGGATAGTACACTCATAAATTTTACATAGGGGATACATCCTTTTCTTTGAAGTTGTATAAAACTAGCATTTTGATTTATCTATATTCTTTGTCTTTGGCCTATGCCTGTATGTAATATTTATTATTAGGTATAACAAATAAATTGGAGAAAGGGAATTGAATCTACTTTTAGAGACCAGTATCTTAGGTTTCCCTATTTCTTTCTAGAACTGTAATAATAGTCAGCATTTTATTTCATTATTTCATTGAGAAAAACTCATATACTGTAGTCTCAGTTAATCAAATATGTATCACCTGACACATAATCTTGGACATGTGATAACACAAAAATACAGGTTTTAGGTTTTTTAGTTTGCAATTCTTGATTATTATTATTTTTTTTGTTTGGTGATAGTAACAAGAAAAAATTCACATGAGTCTTTTGTGGATACTCCTGACAAAAATGATGATTTGGGCATTGTATCCTTCCTCTGTTATACAGAGGTTCTATTCTATAAAATAGAATGTTGATCAGGTCACCCCACTTCTAAATTGATTCAGGCTTTGGTTATTAGTAAAACTACCCTGCTTGATATGTGACAAAATCTTTGCATTCAACAATTTTATAGTTGTTTAATGGTCTACCTCTGTTTAAAGCTGGTGCTTTTCTATGAGTTATTAATAAAATTAATATAGGAACTACAAGTGTGATTCATTTATGATTACTTTCTGCTTTCAGATAAAATGTTACAGTTCTTTAATGGAAATAAGCATCCGCTACTGTTTCCCCATGAAGAATTTCCTAGAGAAGTGTCTAACATAAATTCACCCTTAATTAGGAGACCATCAGTCTCTTTTATATGTTTTGATGGATTTATGACTCCCACTATGGAAGTGAACTAACCCATGCAAAGCTAATCTTCCTAGTAGAAATATGTCTCAAGAACAGGACAAATGAAAGACATCTAAGTAATAGAAATTCCCTATGTTCTTCATCAAATGTGTGGGGAAGTATTTAATCAAGGAAGAGAACCATGCAATACTGAAAAGAAGAACTCTGTTATACACACTGACAATTTTTTATGTGCCTAAGATTTATAGAAATATATAGAGCATGTAAGCACGGCAATACAATCTAGGCATTTGACCCTTAGTTTTCTCATGAATTGTTTGAGTTATAAACTTCATTTTAAGGATTGCATAATTTTATCGTTTTATGAAACAAACTGCTAATAGCCTAAAAATGTAGCACAGATTTTTGAAATTCTATTTTTATAAATCACAAAAATTATTTTAACCCTCTTCCTTTTTTTCAAACAAAATCCTTTTAGTTATACATTTAAAGATTATAAGTGGGCATTAAGAAGCATTAAAATAATTATTATGTTTTGAAAATCAAAGACAACCTAGAAAATATTTTAGCTTTTAGATAGTTGAGGACAGAAAACCTTGAAAAGATTAACATTGTGACATTTATGTCTGATAAAATTGTTCATGGTTAAACTTTATGATCTAAACCTTAAATCACTTTATTTGGATAATATAACTACTCCAAGTCTGAAAAGCTATATTTAAATATTTCTTCATGGGAATCATCTAGTATTTTTTCATAAACTTATGTATGGTCTGCATATATCTTTATATTCCTTATTCAGGTTATTATGATAGAGTCTGATAAAAATTTTAAGTGAAATTCCTATTGATGATTTTTTTCTTCAAATAATTCTTTAATCCTATAGTCATACAATTCAAGATCAATGATTGAGTAAAGATCTATTCAAAAATTCTATGTTTTTCAATTTAAAGTTATCAGTTGATTGAGCGTTTCCAAAAGCATTAGTTATATTTACTTTAGAATTGATAAAACTGAAATAGCAATACTTTTAAATTTAGTAGGTAAGATTTTTTGAGTGTAAGACTTTTTCATATTCAAATATGCTATTTTTTTCTAAATATGTTGCAAATTGTTCTCAATTATACTATTGTATGTGACATGAAATTAATTTTTGACAGTATATAAGTTTAATTTGTTTAATCAATGTAGTGGCTTTTCAATTGTATTTTAATAAATAAATAAAGCTTACCTGAAGTTCTGAGAATAAACCAGCCCACTGGTTAGCCACATACAGATCAGGTAATGATAACATATACCTTTAATCTGAGTAGCCACACTCGTTAGCCATAGAAACCAGGCTATAAATGCCTTTAATCCCAGTGGTACACACCTTTAGTATAGGATGGGAGGAGACATCTCTCAGAAACAATCTCATTCTAATATCACTGAAGGCAGCATCACCATTTGAGACTGAGGTTGAGCTAAGAGCCAGTGGCCAAGAGCTTCGCTTTTCAAGTCTTCAGACTGAACCCCAATTTCAGTCTCTGAGTTTTTTTTTTTTTGAATGTGCATCAAATTGTGGTTTCAAGTTATTTAAGTAAGTAAGCTTATTAACCTTGTTAGAAACTAATTTCACTATTTTGTTTGTCTGTTTTATTTCCAGATAGGGTTTCTTTGTCGCTTTGGATCCTGTCCTGGAATTAGCTCTTGTAGACCAGACTGTAGGGATAAGTCCCGCCCCTTAGGGGGCGTGTTCGCCTCGGGCTAATGTATACCCATAAATCTGGCAAGCGTGCTTGCAGGGCTCGCTTCTGCTTTCCTGGTCTCCGCTGGAACGGTGGTTCTGTAAGTCTATTTCCCCATTAAAGCTGTCTGCATTCGTTACAATCTGTCTGCATTCGTTTACGCCGATACACCAGACTGGCCTCAGAATCACAGAGATCTGCTTGCCTCTGCATCCTGAGTGCTGGGATCAGACACATGTACTACCCTAGGCCAATTTGTATGAGCCCTTTAAGAATAATGATAATAAACAAATCAGTAATCGGTAACAGTTGGGGGAGGCTGTTCATTTTTTACTTGCTGATTAGACCCTAAATAATCACCCAGAAACTGCATGATATGCAAATAGTATTTGGCAAATAGTTTAAGTATATTGCTAGCTAGTTCTTATTTCCTAAATCTGTGCATCAACACCAGGTCATGGCCTACTGGCAACTTTTTTAAGGGCTGCAGCAGAGGCATCTGTTCCTGGGAGCAGCTGCATGGCTTCTCCCTGACTCTGCCTTCTCTCTCTCTCTCTCTCTCTCTCTCTCTCTCTCTCTCTCTCTCTCTCCATATATACATATACATTTGTATGTATTCCAGCCTGTCTATATTCTGTTAAGCCATTGGCCGAAAGAAGCTATATTCATAATCCAATAAAATCAACACACATACAGAAGGACTTACCGTAACTGATAACAGTCTGGGCTAAATTTGGAAACAAACAATAGGGCCATATGTCAAGGGCATGCTGCATCATGAAGGTTTTTCAAGTGCAGTAATCTCACAGATGGTTTCAAGTCTCACATCTTCACTGTAATCTGTATGCACAGAGCTTTAGATGCTAACATACAATATTAATTTATTTTAAACTTTTTACTGTATATAAAAGTACAATATAGGAATTTAAAAATCAAAATATCCCAGCATTAAAGGTAGCAATGAAATATAGGGTGTCTAATAATCAATTAACATTTCATCTTTTAAAAGCACACTCTTCTGGAAGGTATTTTAATTGTATTTGAATGAAAATAAAGGCTGATTTTATTGTCCCATAAATTCTGATTTTTATATCACAAGAAAATTTAGGACTTTTCTGATTAAAGTAGTACATAAATAAAAACTTAAGATTTGATAATGAGTTTGTTAGATAATTTCCCAAACAGAGCCATCATTTTATTTCTCAGTAATTAATTTAGGCTATATGAGGTGATTTTTTTATTATGATTTCAAATCACTGTCCCAACTTTAAATTCTTTTGTAAAATGAATGTGAACAGCTTGCAACAAAAAGAAACCAGAAGGTGTAGAAAAGAAGGACTGTTTGATGCTCCTTGAGATAATGAATCCTATGTTTCATTCTGCTGTAACCACTACACCAAAAATGCAAGCAGGTTCATTCAGAAGACAAGAAAATAATCTCTTCTTCCGATAGGAAGACTGCCTGACTTGATGATATCTTTGTTTTTCATAACAATTGTCTCTTTAAAGTAAGAATTGTACACTCTTACATTTTAAGGCAAAGAAAATTAATTCAGTTGCAAAATGCATGGGAAGTAATGATGATCTGAGGTTCACAAACAAAGGTTGTCTATCTATTAATGTGTTCAGTTAAACATTTAAGGGAAAACATAGTTATATACAATTTTAAAGAGTAAAATAGAGAAGGAAGAAGTGGATTAAAAGAGAGATTGAATGTTTGCTGTCCATTGTTAATACTGTATGGTGGCTTCAAAAGTATTCAGGTATACTTCTGCATATATAGGATTTCTTATATCAATTTTTTTTTTAGTTTTTCGAGACAGGGTTTCTCTGTAGCTTTGGAGCCTGTCCTGGCACTAGCTCTTGTAGACCAGGCTGGCCTCGAACTCCCAGAGATCCACCTGCCTCTGCCTCCCGAGTGCTGGGATTAAAGGCGTGCGCCACTACCGCCCGGCTCTTATTTCAATTTTAACATATCCAATATTAGATATATTTCCTCTAGGTTGTATGTTTGGGTGATTTTTTTTGTATATGGAAAATCACCTAAAATATATATTAATAATATAAAATATACAATATTCATGTGTACATTGCATGTACATTTGCATGTAGGTGCACTTGCCTCCTGTGTGTGTGTGTGTGTGTGTGTGCGTGTGTTTGTGCATTCACATGTGCAGATGTATGTGAGTGGAGATTTGAGGTCAAGGCTTGTCTTTTCCTTCAATCTTTATTTTTGAGATAATGTCTATATTAGTCTTCTCACTAATGGAAACCTTTATTGCTGTCTTTGCAATAGTGACAACAACTTTGGAATTGAATACTTGGCATTTACTGACAATGTGATATATTCATGAAAGCAATTTCTACAATAATTCCTTGCCTTTCATTTCTGCTTGTCTAACTATTATTATACTGCTTATAAAAAGACAAATGTGAGTATGTTAAAGGAAGCATGCACTCTGAGGATATGAGTTAAATAGTTACTGAAGGATGTGGAAAGTTTGGTGCAAAATCCACATAACTAATCAAACAGAATTTATGAACAGAGTACAAAAGAACTGACAGAATGTAAAAGTTTTCTCATTATTCAAATAAGGGGGGAAAGATCAACTGTTGCTATTCTGCTTGTTCGTATGGTTTAGCAAAAGTATTGGTGAACTGAAGAAGGATGCTCAGAATTGAGACTAAAAGATGGTTATTTATTTAGGGGTAGACTCACGAATCAATATCCTCTGCTGGAACACAGAACAGCAACAGAATCCTGAAGCCAGAAAAGTGACCGCACATATGCTTTATTTAGGCATAAATATAAGAGGCCATACCCAAGTAGGCATGGAATTTAAATGATACTGGCTATAGGATTTCCTACAGCAGTGAACCGAAAAGAACACTTTGCAAGAATAAAGCAACTCAGACAAACAAGTTGGAACTTTTTAAAGAAATAATTGTCCTTTCTCAAAATAGTCCGCATTTTTGTTATTTCAAGAACATTTCAAACATTTGAACGAAAGAATTCTCATGAAATTTTTTTCAAATATATACTTACCATTTTATCATTATAGTTTCTAACATTGATTTCCTCTCTACTTCACTAAAATTGCAGGGAACATGGCCCGCTTACTTACCTTTAACTTTAAACTCATTCTTTGAGTACAGCAGGAACAAATTCTAGAAGAGGGCCATGTCATATTGAGAGCATGCATACTCTGGTCATTAAGTCAAAGGATAATGTCCCATACTTGCCAAGGCATCTGCTCAACTTATTAGAAATGTACCTCTCCCTTGTCATGTTAATAGTCTCTCACTCCTGATCTGTACACACTGCAGGGCCAGCCTACTCAATTTATACCCAGGCATCATGACTCCCATGGTGGTGCCTTGGCTGCCTTCCCAGAATGTGTGATTGGTGACCCTGTTGTTCCCTTCTTTAAACACAAAGTTAATTATGACTTATTGGAAAGCTTAATTATATTTGATGATCTTTGAGACATCACGAACTCCCTCTCTTATCTTCTATCAAGTACATCAGAATCTATGAGAAAATATGTCCTCTGCAAAATTTGCTAGATCAGACTTGGAAGAAGCTGAATAGGCTGATGGATCACATGAGTAGAATAAAAGGATTCCTGGTCCATTTCCTCAATTCTACTTAATATGTGCTAAGCTAACTATAGATTATAGTAATAAGTCTTACTGAAGAGGATCCTACAATACTACCCAATTTCTTCTCTAGCTGTTAGGATACAAACAGATCAATTAAAGACCCCATTCTTGGGCTAGGAAAAGATTTATGTATTCATTTGACATATTTTTATATCAGCAAATGTTACATGTCAGCAAGAATTTGTAATTGAATTTTTAAATTTAAAATGTTCCATGACTGTACTATCAATTGCAATAAGATCCTAGTGTCCAGTTTAAAAAAAAAACTGTTTTTAGCAAACTTTTTTATTTGATCCTACTAAATGCCTAAATGTATTGCTTTCTAGATGGGACATAGAGGGGCAGAGATATTAAATGACTTTATTTTATTTGTTTTATTTTAAGTTCTTTTATTTTGTTTTTTTTGAGGCAGGGTTTCTCCATATAGCATTGGAGACTTTCCTGACACTCGCTCTGTAGACCAGGCTATCCTCAAACTCAAGAGATCTGCCTGTCTCTGCTTCCTGAGTGCTGGGATTAAAGACATGCACCACCACTGCCTGGCTCAGTGTCTTTCTGAATATCATTCAATGGGTAATGATAGAAAGTTAATCAATAAAGATTGAAGAGTTCAATATGAGCTCTTTCTGTTCAACTTTGGCTTATCTCTTTTCCTTTTTAAAAATAATTTATTATTACTATCGTTATTTTATATCTTAAAATGCAATAAGTATATTTGTTTATGAAAACTTTGTTTTCTTACTTGTATGCATTGTAGAATGTATACTTAGTTTATAATAAAGGCAGGTTTCTGTTGTGTTGTGTTTTTCCTTTTTGGAGATATGAATTGTAGCAACAACAAATATCATAGAAAATCCCAGAAGAAATAATAGGATATGCAAATAATCTGTAACTGGGAACTAGAAAGCATACTGTATTAGATATCTTCAATTATTATAGTCACAGTTACTTTCTTATTCCTGAAGTTTGTATGCTAAATGTTTCAAGTCTAATAGAGTAATGGTGAGCTACTAGATTTTTTTATTAAAAGATAAATAGTCTGATAGTCCAAATATGCTACTAATTTATGATCAAAGTCTTTAAATATACTGCACAAAATTATTTTTGAAACCTCAAGCCATCATATCAATAAATAAAATCATTAAAACCAACAAATAAAAACAGACCATTATATTTTAAGTTTGAGTTTCATTGTCACCAAAGACAGACACATTTTTTGGTAACAGTCATTAACTGGTGGTTTTTTTTTTTTCATAAATACATGCCAGAAAATCAAGGTTAGAAGAGAAAATATGCACTACTCTATGTTGCAGGAGCTCCTTCCGCTCCTTCAGCCAATAGCTGCTGAGATACCAGCCCAATGGGACGTGGTCTCTTTCCCTTTAAAAAAGCAGCCACTTCCCTCCACTCTATCACTCTGGCTTCTGGCTCCTCTTCCAGCTACTAGGCTCCCTTCATGATTGTGCAGAGGGCTGTTGTCTGAGACGGTGATTTGTAAGTTTTTCCCCCTTAAATAAATAACCTCTCTATTGGTCATAATTCCAAACTGGTATGGGATTGTTTGTGACTTACGCCTTCAACTCTATATGGATCTAATTGGTTTAAAATTAAGTCATGCAAGTGTCTCAGAGATTTTCCTATTGTCCTGATAAAATATGCTAAGAAAAATCAAGAATATCATTCAACACATGGTAACATCATGGAGCAAGAGCTTGGGGTACTTAGTGACATGCTTTTACTCATTTCATTTTTCTACTTTTATTCAATCTAAGATCCCACTTTGTTTAATAAACTACCCATAATGTGAATGCCTTCTTACCTCAATTAGCCAAATCAAGATAATACCTCCACAAAGATGCCAGTGATGACTATATCTTAGGTGATTCTAGAACTCATCAAATAGCATCTGAGACTAGCCATCCTACATAGAAACTATACCCTTTTGGGGATTCTAGGAGATATTGTGTTCTTTGTCTCACCTTCTCCACTTATACTACATCCATTTCTTTACTCATGCACCTTCTCAGATATTAAAAATTCATGTCCTCAAATCTGTTACCCACCTAACGATTTGTCATATTTAATAGTTCTCTTTATTGTAATGGGGTCCATGGAAAATCTATAATAATTTCACCATCTTAACATTCATAACAAAATATACATTCTGTTATATACTAAAATCAAGTGCTCTGTGACTAGACTAGATCCCCAAGCCATATTTGTGTAGATTTTTTTAAATAAACAGTAAAAAGTAAAAAAAAAAAAAAATACACATTCCAAATTCTTTTCACAAAGCAAAATGATGCATCCCTTGTACGGAGATGAGAATCTGGAAGTCATTTGACTACTCATTTTTCTGCTGACCAGTGTGCCATGATTTATTTCAAAATATGCATGTTTTCCAGAAATAATTATTGTCAAATTCAAGAATTCATTTGTTTTTAGCATATATTATCTAGAAACCAAATCAGTCAATTTACATGTCTTAAAATATTTAATATCAGACTCTGAAAAAAATATGATGAAAATTGAAACAAAAATATGGTATATAAATTAACATAAAGCACAATTATCTGTGATTTTATTTTCACAATTCAGTTAGCTTCTTATCATAGTACATATCTATCTGTCTTTCTGTTAAGACATAGTGGTAAATATTCCTAGAGACCACTATTTGTGACCATTTATCCTGATCTCCAAATTCTTTAAAAGTTTTTCTTAAGAAAAAGTACCATATTCTTTCATTGCAGGTCACTGTTTTGGTTGATTTTTAATATTTTATAAAATGAACAAAATTTGGCATTTATGATAATGCTATTTTTATTAGGCAGATTTGGAACATAAAAGATGTTAGTTATAGATGTTGAAAATAAACATAAAATAAAAATTATTTTTGTTGTGTTTTAGAAATACGAATACTATGATTTTATAGCAATCAGAAAATTTCATGTGCTAATTCAAGTGAAAGATAAAACATGAAAACTATAGGCCTGTTACAGCCTTTGAAAAATAGTTAACCATAAAAAACCTAATCAAGGACAGGAAAATATTCATGAATGCAAGTAAAAATTCAATCATAATAAGAGAATTTAAAAGTGTATTCACTGTGCTATACTATGCTCATAGCAACAGTGTTTGTCATAGCCAGAACCTGGAAACTACCTAAATGCCCCTCAGCTAAAGAATGGATAAGGAAAATGTGGTGTGTTTACACAGTAGAAAAAAAATTAATGACATCTTGAATTTTGCAGGCAAATGGATAGAGCTAGAAAACATTATTTTGAGTAGGTAACCCAGACTCAGAAAGACAATTATCACATGGACTCACTCATAAGTGGTTTTTAAACATAAAGCAAAGAAAACCAGCCCACACATCACAATCCCATAGAACCTAGACAGCAATGAGGACCCTAAGAGAGACATACAGAGATCTAATCTATCTGGGAAGTAGAAAGTAGAAAAAGACAAGATCTCCTGAGTAAATTGGGAGCATGGGAACCTTGAGGGAGGGTTGAAGGGGAGGGAAGAGACAGGGAGGGAAGCAGAGAAAACTGTAGAGCTCCCCTCTCATCTATATCTACTCTCTGCCTTTAAAAAAAAAGAACAGAAAAAAATAAAAATAAATAAATTAAAAAAAGAACAGGCCATTCATGGACATCAACCAAACATTTCATTGCAAGTGACAATAAGACCAGACACATACCCTCACATCAAGGCTAAAGAAGAGAACACAATAGTAGGAAAAGGGTCACACCAACGATCGCCAACATGTACATGACTGAGGAGGAGATAGTGTATCCAATAACCTTCTCCAAGCTGGAATTTATTCTATCTTGATTTTACACAAGTTTTCTGTATACTGTTGCAACATGTGTATAGACAGATATAGATATGGATATAGATAATATGTAAATATCATATATATTATATACACATACATGTAGCATACATTTGTATATATGTATGTTTGTTTTATATTTTATGCATGTATTTATGTATGTATATTTCCTTAAGAAACAATGCATTTCAAAATGTATTATGCTCTGAATATTGGATGGTTTTATTTCTCTGTGCTAATCACTATCAACTCTACAAAGATGCAACTCTGATGTAAAAGTTAAGAAGTGAATTAATCTATAGGTAATATTATAAGATATTTTATACCTATTTATCAGATTAAACATTGTAGATTCTGAAAGCAAGTTTCATCTGTATTGGAAATCCTGAAGACACCTAGACCTTGGCTCCCTAGAACTTTGTCATTGTGGAGAGAGAGAATGTTGTAGGTTGAGAGCCATAATTACCTTGTGCTTCTTAAGTTTATTAATATCTAATTACTTTAATGTTTGTGTCTTCCACAAAATCTTCACAAAATAATGTATTCAAATATATTTTTAACCTTAGCCAATTGTCTTAGCTAGGGTTTCTAATGCATTGAAGAGAAATCATGACCAAGAAAACTCTAATAAAGGAAAATATTTAATTGACGTGACAGCTTACAGTTTCAGAGATTTAGTCCATTATCATCATGGTGGGAAGCATGGCAATGTACAAACAAACATGTTGCTGGATACATCTTATTTTAAAGGCAACAGGAAGTGGTCTCAGTGTCACACCAAGGGAAGCTCAAGTAAAAGAGATCTCAAAGCCTGCTCCCATACTGAAGTACATTCCTCCAACAAGGCCAAACCTGCTAACAGTGCCACTCCCTTTTGGGGTCATTTTCTTTCAAACCACCACACTGACCCAGAACCTTCAATAACCATAGGGCTAAGAAGACTACACAATACTATCAGAAACCTGTAAATGCCCCTATCTGTGTTGAAGTTCACCTTCCTAATGCTCCTCAGCAATGAAGTAACTAAATGCTTTGTCCTATGGCCTTCCTTTAGTCTGTGACTATAAAGCTAATATAAGTGCTTCCACCACAGTGTGATGTACTTGCTACTCAGAGAACCCCGAATCCATGTTTTGGGTTATGATGATTAATCTTAAAGATCAATATAATGGGATTTAGAATTTTATATAATCATATAAAGTATAGATTGTATCATTCGATGGTGTGGAGACAAGGACTGAGTTTAAAAGGAAAAAGCAAGCTAAAAATTATTAGCATTTGTCACTTTCTGCCTCCTGACTATCGACGGAATGTGACCAGCTACCTTAAGCTCCCATAGAGTAACTTCCCCCACCATGAGCTTCAAACCATGAACCAAAAATAAACCCATTTCTTTTTTAAAAAAAGTTGTAGATTCTCTATTACATTTATATTTGGAGCTGGTAAAATCTATAAAATTCTGTAATAAGAAATTCCCTTTTACACCTTCTGGAACTAAAATGACAGATACAGTCTTTTAGTTTCAAATAAAAACTTATTAATATTCTAAAATGACAAATGGCTCATTTTTCAAAGATTGTAAGATCAGCTGAATACTTACTATGATTCCACTCCAGCTGTTTTTTATCACTCTCAATCATATATGTAAGTCTCAGTCATATGTTAATTTATACATAGTTTAAGTATACTTTAGGAAAACAATGTTCAATATTCTAAGCTCACTGATATCAGAAATATCAGAAATAAATCCACCTACCATTCATCTGCTAATCATATGGATACTGGTAACAAAAGCTGTCCCAAGCTCTAAAGAATGTTCGAATGTGGGTCTGTGTCTCTATCTCCATCCATCGCCAGATAAAGGTTCTATGGTAATATGCAATATATTCATCAGTGTGGCTATGGAAGAAGGCCAGTTCAGGCAATCTCTTCTCTGATGCCCAAGCACCTAGCTGGGGAAATCCCCTTGGACACCTGGGAACCCCTATAGAGCCAAGTCTCTTACCAACCCTAAAATGGCTCCTTTAGTCAAGATTTCTTCTTCCCTGCTCCCATATTCACCCATCCTCCATCTCAACCATCCCATTCTC